>JADLZL010004236.1:0-78107 GCA_015844335.1 Chrysopogon serrulatus
CTTGCTCACATATTTACATTAGAACCATACACTAATGGCCTAACAAAAAAAAAAGAAAACCACATGCTACCGGAACATGATTATATCGGCAAATTCTAATATGCAGTGACAAAAAAAAACAGATTAAACAAGTTCATCACTTATCAAGTAAGTCGTCAAACCCAACCTTTGAGCCATACAGTACTACTACGCATTTAGACCAACTGCATTACTTTTCCCTCAATGAAAACTAAACATACGCATGTCATCCCAATGTGAAGCCATCATGGACAGGTAGAAACCTTAGCCAGCAGCTCCTTGATAAGAGATGGGCAAGTATTCAACAGATGATCAAACCCCTCTGTCCCCATGACAGTTTTCAGGTGGCTAGGTGACTTCAGCAACTCGAAACATGCCTTCTTGAGCCCATGGCATCCATGTGTTTCAGCGAGCGCCAATGTAGCCGACACAGTGTTCGTGTCGATGTATCTGCATAGCTTATCCTCGCAAATCAGTTTGAGCCTCTCCAGATCATACCTGTCCGCTGCTACAAGTAGATGCTGAGTGGTCACAAACGCATCTTCCTTGTCAATGTCAGGCATGGTGTCGGTGTAGATGAAGTGAAGCATAGCCTTGAACACCCTCGCTTCCATGTCTTCGATCCATATACAGTTCATGGCCTTCTCCTTCATGGGGCCAAAGAGCTCCGCCATGAAAACCGATGACCTTGCAGCCAGCACACACCTTTTTTATAAAGGGCAACCAACGAGAAATTATCAGACAAGTATCAGTAGAGAAGAACGAACACACATATAAATAAAAACAAACAGCCTGCAGGTACCTGTGTGCGGCGAACAACCTCTCCAGCAACCATAAATGTGACGTCGGCCCCCACTGCGCCTGAGAGGAAGCAGCCAAAGTGCTGGTGCATGTTGGACGGCGGCACGACGACAAACTGTGTGGCGGCCTCTGCTCGGATGTCCTTTGAGAAGCTGAGATCGCACCTTACCTCGAGGCAGTCATCTTTCAGTTTCAGATACGTCGAATCCTCCAGGGCCATCCTTTTGACAAATCTGTCAAAACCCCAGCAAGGACTTTCGGAAGTGAAGGTATTCTTAATGTAGTTCTTGCTGAACGCCGGCACCAACTCACCGACGTCATCGAGTACGCCGAACTTGAATCGAGCTTGGACGTCCACAGCAACGTTGTGATCATGCTGCAGAAAGAGGGATATCCAATCTGCATTGTCTGAGCAATCGCCATCAGGGTAGTACCTGATATACCAGCGATGGCCACCCACGCTGAATGTGGTGGATTTGATGAATTTGCCGTTGCCGAGGCCCTTGGTCAGGGAGTAGCCTTTGATCTGGAACAGGTGCGACCCAGTCACAGCCTCCGCCACGATAGCCGACGTGGTCACCGCCTCGCCGTAGCTGCTGCCGACGGCAGTCTCTGCCGTGCTAGACATATCAGCGAAGAATGAGCGTAGTGCGAGGCTACTGTAGCTAGTCGTTCTAGATGCTGGAGTAGTTCGCAGAATGGAGGAGGATTCTGCGTCAGGTTTGGTGGCCGCGATGACAAATGGAGGGAAGACGAGAAGCTTTTGTCGTGGGCAATCCCAGAACTCATCACACGTAAACAAACAGTCAGAGGTCACACGGGAGACGATGTGCTGCATCATGATGGCTTTACGGTTTACGAGGAGCCACCGGCCATGAGAAAACTAATTTCCGGCGGTATTAATTTGATGGGTGATCGAGGCGACGCCCGAATAATTCCAAGCCCCGTGACGACTGTTCTAGCCGAAGACGAGAAGCATACCCAGACGGCCGGGTTCACACCTAAAATGTACACTCCCGTGTGTGTACGCATAAAACGACGATTATCACCTCTTAGGGATGGGAAACAGATCCGTTCACATGGAAATGTATCCGGCTATCAGCTCTTATCACATTCTAATCCGAATATGGATTCACATATTTTCAGACTCCTGCACCAACTTTATTCCAAAAGACAAAGAGGAAAAAGATTTCAGTCCAAAAGGCAATACAAGACAACCGGTTGATCTCACATATCCTACCACTTCAAACGCCACAAGAAATACATGAATACGTCGTGCCGTGGGAACACGTTCAGGGAACTACGCTAGTGGAAGGCACTGACGACTCCATTCGTTGGAGGTGGACAAACGATGGGGAATACACAACCAAGAGCGCATACCAAATCCAGTTTGAAGGATCTTTGAGCAGGCTAAAATTGACACCAATTTGGAGAGCAGGGGCAGAACCTAAATGTCGTTTCTTTGCTTGGACACTTCTTCACAAGAAGATTCTAACTGCCAACAATTTAATCAGACGCAATTGGGTAGCCGACCCTATCTGTAAATTATGCGGGGTTGAATCAGAAACACGGACACATTTGTGTAAAGATTGCCCCTTCTCAAAACAAGTTTGGTCTTTTTTAAAACAATGGCTTCAATTGGAGGTGCTTGATTCAGTGGGGATGACCGGTTCCCTGCACAGCTATTGGAGAAAATGCCGCGCTAAATTTGAGAATAGAGACAGAAGACGGATAGATGGAGTCATAATATACTTCTGGTGGAATGTTTGGAAGGAAAGAAATAGAAGAACTTTTCAACATAAATCTCTACAACCGAATCAAGTAGCTCTTCTGTGCAAGGATGACATCCAACAATACCAGCTTGCAATAAGGCCACTCGTCAATGAAGAGTAGTATCAATGTATCGAGTAGTTCCGTAGTTTGGATGTTTCATGTGTTTTTGGTAGTGCATTCGAGTAGCACAGGAGTGGATGGCTTGTGTGCCATAGTAGTTTGGAGTTTCGTGTCAAGAAAACTTGTTTTGTAACTATTTCGTTTTTTTTTCTCGTCTAATAAAAATCCGGCAAAGCTTTTGCCATCTTTCTAAAAAAAAATACAAATACAAAATAGATGTCTCAGATTCAGATTTCTATTCCGTATTTACTCAATTCAACTCAAAATACACATTGTTAAATTCAACATACATAAATAGAATTTTACTACTAATAAGTTCATCGATAACCAAGGTAAAATTAAAGTAAAGTACTCTTCTAAAAATCTCCTATGTCTAAGTGAACTAAATTATAATGGATAGTATTTAATAAAATGATAGGTCAAGTAAAGAAATTCAAATAGTAGAATGGTAGGCAACATGTACCCATCTTGCTTTATCAAATTTTTTTTTGTAATTATTACACAAGGAGAGATTTAACTATGTGGGTATATAATATACAAGGATGAGCAAATAATATAATTATCAATAAATATTTATAACAACTAAATTTATCAATTATATTTAATTGTTATTCATATAACTGTTATCATGAAACTATAAATTATTGTATAAATTATAATAAACTAATTTACATTGGTAAATAAATAAATTATAATAACTGTTATCATGAAAAATTATTGTATAGTAGGTTTAAAATAAATTTGTTGTAGTAAACACACCTTGAGGCATCTTCAACCATTGATCCAATATCGGTTACATCGAAGGGCCTTGGTGGGGCTTCAATTGGATTGGTGGGCCCCACAAGCTCTAATAGCCTTCGAATAAGTATGAACTGCCGCTAGGAACCCCTTTAGCATTGTAGGATGGAGAGGTGGTGTATCTAAGGCCAGTCTCAATGCATGATTTCACTTCACTGTTTCAAAAAAATAAAACTTCTCATGAAACCGATTGTCTCAGTAGATAGATTCACGGCACAGTTTCACAGGCTTATTAGCCTTCTGTCCCACCGGTCCTTTGCCTTCTGTTTTGCGTTGCTGCTAGGGAAGTAGGGAGCTCGCAACTTGCGAGTAAGCCACGGGCACACGACCGCCGCAGGCCTCGCATGGCCGCCGCTCGGGAGCTCCGGCTCGTGCGCGCAGCTGCCCTGCACCGCCGCCTTGCTCAGACGCCGGCAGGGGAGCACGCGCCTCGCGAGGACGCCGCGAACAGCAGCGACCGTGGACTCGCCTGGCCGCCGCGGACCACGCACGAGCACCACTCAGGACATCTCATGGCTGGACCTCGCACGATATCCGTGCGTGCGCGACTGCCCTGCGCCGCCGCCGAGGAGAGCGCCGCCGGCAGGGTGCTCGCGCCTTGCGAGGACGCCGCGGGCACGCGACTGCCGTGGACTCGCCGGCTGCCATGGACCATGCGCGGGCGCCGCTCGGGATCTCTCATGGCTGCCACGGACCTCGCGCGACCTCCGTTGGGGAGCTCCGCTCGTGCGCGCGGCTGCCCTGCGCCGTCGCCGTGGAGAGCACCGATGCCTCGCTCGGCCGCCAGTAGCAGGGAGCTCGCGCCTGGCGAGGATACCGCGGGCACGCGGCTGCCGTGGACTCGCCTGGCCACCACGTCCTACACATGGCCGCCGCCCAGGACCTCTCATGGCCGCCGCGGACCTCGCATGCCCTCCGCCGCCTCGCTCGGCCGCCGCTCGCGCGCGGCTGCCCTGCACCGCCACCCGTGGATGCCGCAACGGACCTCGCGCCCTGCTTCATCGCCAACACCCGCGGCGGAGTCGGCCTCGGCTCGCAGTGGAGGCAGAGGAGGACGGATGCGTGAAACGAATCTGAGGCCTCAATGGGCGTTTCACGTCGTTTCCAATGTTTTGGAAACCGAGCTGATTCGTTTCGTGCCCACGAAACTTTTCTCTTCTCTCTCCTCTGAGTTTCATACAAAAAGCTTCTTTTTGCTGATGTGGCGCCTTATTTAATGTGCATGAAATCTCCCATGAAACTCCATTGAGACTGACCTAAAGGTCAAGCGAATTCTAGGAGACCGGGCATTATATGACCTCACTAGGACACACTGACCTCCCTCCATATCCTATAGTGTTGAGCTATGGGTAAGGGCGTAAGGCATCACTCTCACTTGACTGAAGATAAAGCTCAAGAGGAGAAGCTCTTGTAGTGTAGTGCACTTCATAGTAGCTAGGCTAGTAGTGGAATAGTTTGTTAGAGTAATAGAGCTCATTATGGAGTCTGGAAGATTCTTCTGGGTACAACTCTTTTATACCTTTCGTCTTTTGTATACTTATTTTCATCAGAATATATCTACTTTTCTCAAGTACATCATTCAAGCTTACTTACTTAGCCAAGTGTGCTTTTTGGAGCTTTGTTATATGCTTAGTTTGCTTAAGTTATTTACTTGCTAGAGTAGTTTACAATGCATAGGCTGCACCGTCTGGTTAGGGTGCTTTGATCTCATTTCATTGTGGTTCAATTCGAACTAGTGAGTTTATAGATTAAGCGTGGTGCTTAGGCTATAACTTGCATGTTGATATGTCTAGGCCTCCGAATAGTTAGTGTTAGGTGACAGGTGGTGACAACCCTATCCATCCTCTGTATTCTGTCATGATGGGCCTAGTTCTTAAATTGTAGGGCTTATGGCAATTTGTCTATCTCATCCCTCCTAGATTAATTATCCAGTTGCGCCCTAAAGTGCTTGTGTATCTCTCTAATCTTTGGTTTTAAACTGAGTTGCTAAGTTTATACCGAGGTTGTGCTTGACAAATAGAACTTACATATATAGGGCTCTTTTTACTCACACACACTCACTATCTCTCCCGCTAGCTGTACCGTCTACTTTTTTATATCTAGGTGTCTTTTGTAATGATCACCTATCTTTACCTCATGGTTAATCCCATAAAGGGAAACGTGTGCTGTAGTTGTTAACTGCCTAGAACCAAATTAAACCCCTTATCACTCTTCTTGCTCACTCCTCTCTTCTTTACGCGTGACTCCCATCTTTCGTTCACCACATTGTTCATGGAGGCTTTCAATTCTCCAAGAATACAGATAATATTTTTGTTCTAAGGTTGGTAACAAGGAACTCTTTGTTTACAAAATTGGGTTTAGCAGAACCAAATTATTGATTGGCAGAAAAAAAGCAATCATACAATGATGATTATCGTAAGAAAAACAACTCAACCATCTGTAATGCTACAGGAACATGATTATATCTAGGGAAATTATAATATGCAGTGACAAAAGACACAGATTAAACAAAACTCCCAACGTTTCAGCCATACTTTACTGCTCCGCATAAGTGCATTACATTGCCCTGAATGAAAACTAGCTAAACATACGCACATTTTCCCTTATGTAAAGATGTCATGTACATGTAGCCATCTTTTTTAGAAAGATGCAAGAGCTTTGGCGGATTTTTATTAGATGAGATAAAGAAAGAAACAAGTGTAAAAATTATAGGAAAAACAAAGAAAAACAACCTGAGCTATCACTCAAACAACCCTCGGCACACATGCCAACGACCTAACTAGCCACTCTCCAATACAGGAAAAGATGAAAACAAATTAAAAGGCAGGAAAAGATGAAAACAAATTAAAAGGCCCAGACCAGCTGGATGCTAACAAGATCAGAAAACTACTCATTGTGGACTCCTTTATCTGCTCTTGTTGCCATCCGATAATGTTCTTTGTCTTCTTTACAGAGCGCGCAATTGCCACTTGACTCCGTCCAGATATTGCATCAAAAATAGATAATAGCACCATCAAAATCTCTTCTCTGTTCTTTAGCCATCACATATAGCAATCTTGGCCAGCAGCTCCTTGATAAGAGAAGGGCAAGTAGTCATGAGATGATCAAAGCCCTCGGTCGTCATGACTGTCTTCAGATGGCTACTAGACGACGTAAGCAACTGGAAACATGCATTCTTGAGCCCATGGCAGCCATGCCGGTCAGCGAACGCCAGTGTCGTCGCCACGGTGCTTGTGTCTATGCACAGGCATAGCCTGTCCTCGCAAATCAGTTTGAGCCTCTCTAGATCATATCTGTCCGCTGCTACAAGTAACTGCTGAGTGACCACAAACACATCCTCCTTGTCAATCTCAGGCATGCTGTCGGTGTAGATGAAGTGGAGCATAGCCTTGAACACCCTTGCTTCCATGTCCTGTATCTGTATACAGTTCATTGCCTTCTCCTTCATGTGGCCAAACAGCTCGGCCATGAAAACCGATGACCTTGCTGCCAGCACGCTCCGGTGTGCAGCAAACATCTCTCCGGCGACTTCAAAAGTGACGTCGGCCCCCACCGCGCCTGAGAGGAGGGAACCAAGATGCCGATGCATGTTCGACGGCGGCACGACGACAAACTTCATGGTGGGCTCTGTGCTGATGCCCTTGGGGACGATGACATCGCACCTTACTTTAAGGCAATCATCTTTTGAGAATTGCTCCGGTGGTCCTCTTTTCAAAATTAGCACGCATCTTAAAGCACATACCCAGCCCAAATCCATCAGGCGCCGCCCAACCCAGCCCGGTGTTTCTCCTCCTCAGTCGCACGCACGCACCGTCCTCTCTCTCTTCCTTTCTCGTACCAACAAGAACCTTTTGGTGTTCTACGTCGACTCGTGATTCCAGTGGGTATCCACGGATCTTTTACAGAAGTCTGAGCACCCAAGTTCTGTTTCCCAAAGCTAAACTACTATGCTGATTGACCTGAAAACGCAGGTTTACAAAATCAATACCAAAAGCACACCCACAAGTCTCGACGCCGAGACAAAGTAAAAGACTTATTACAACGCCAGTTTGGTTGCCATTGCGCCTCTCTTGAAACTGGTAATCATAAGGTGCGCTTTTCAAGCCGCTCTTTCATATCATGCAGGAGTTTCATACAAAATCATATCACGGACACATGTCGGGGCTTGATGCCACACTAGTGATCTAAACGTGTCTGTGACTTGCTTAGCTAACAAATGAGCAACCCTATTTCAGGACTACTAGCAAAAACAAAATCAAACTCTGTTTGCCCCATAGCTGAACGAGCTCTAGGCAATCAGTTTTTGCTGAATCCTATCAAAACCTGTGTCTCTGGCCACGCATAAAGCGTCACGACAGGCCAGCGATCGCTCCATTGCCTGTCTCTGCAGAGAAGGCAACGTCAGCATTAATCTTCAAGACACCCGGCTTTGGAGTGTTCCATCTTACTGCTCCATGCACAGGCACGTTCCATCTTACTGAAATGGTTTGAAATCCATTTATCATTCCAAATTCCAGTGTTTTCCCCATTCACAACTCTCCTGATCAGACCTGGACTCTTGCACAAAGGGAGTTTGCTCTGTGAAAAATGAATGGTACGATCTTCATGGGCCTTTTGTTTCTGCAAAGATGTAATATTACTTTCAGAAAGTTTGCGTCCGTGCTGGCATGCTTCAAAATGTACATTATAAGAAGGATTTACTTAATGAATAAAACATGTACAGATACAGATATATCAGGAACAGAGGGGAAATATGATCTTGTAGGTATACAGAATCTTTGGTGATGGCTGTTCATTGTTAGGACCAAAAAATAGATAGGTAAAAACGGCTGTTGATATCGAGAGCGTGTTTATCTTTCAGCATTTGACATTGATTTTGTCAATATGGATATGCATATGCTGCTCATACGGGCTTGTCCCAGGAACCTCGCGGTCTCGCCAATCATTTAAGTTCAGGCTTGTTTATGAGGCAAAATCCAACTAGTAATTTCGAGGATAGGCATGCAATCATACAGTTAACTATAACAATATTGTGTTTGATAAGAATCTCATGCAATAAAAAGATCACGTGAGGAAGAATTTCTGTCTGCTCCGGAGTATCCAACAAAATTGGGTTCCCAATAAAAATCATACTGTTGCACCATAGGCCAGGTCCTGACCCTGGCCCTGAATGATACAAATTTATTGGAAACATATAAGGCCTCTCCGTGGACTAAACCAACTTAAAACTCAGTATTGTTTTAGCGCTGACAGAACCAATAACCAAATGTTTCTCCAACTTATAATATATAAGCATCAGGCATTACCAATAGTAATTGTAAATATAAGTTTAGTAATGCATTCAACATAATTAGCCACACCTAATGATTTACACGTAACGAAGCTAAAGGTTCCTTGCTGTACTGGTCAAGGGGTCATGACCTTTTAAGGGGTTGTATGAGTCACCTAGACAACTTTTCTTCTTTTTAACATAATAATGACACACCTCTGCTGCGTGTTCGAGCAGGAGAGTGGGGGAAGACTAAATGTTCCTACACTCCAGCAGATTTCTGTACAGAAAATTATTTCCTTTGAAGCAGAAAGGGAGACCCAAAATCCCTGCTTGGATTCCGCAGAGGTGCACAGATATCATCTAGTGGTAAATCAATTGTAGGAACCTGACATCTTCAGGAGGTGTTGCATTAAGATCGAATCTAGCCCAAACACTTACACCTCGATGGGTAGTACTTGAAGTTTTAGTATCAGTAGTGGATGTTCAAGAAGCCTGTAACTTGCATCAAATATCATACCTGTAGCCTATAGGCAGTATACCCTACCATATGTGTGAATACCACGCTACTATCATAAAAATGCATACCCTTACCTGGTGCAGCTAATGCTGGATTGACACCACCTGGCTTCGGATGGAAGTATATCTGCATGAATCCCCGTACTTGCAAGCCCCTGCAACATGAAGGAATTGACCTCAAACTTCAGTGGCCTACTCTTGGAGCACGTGATGCAGCGGCTAAGTTACCGACGCCCGCAGCACGAGATGACTCACTCACTGTGCGGACGAAGTGGTGAGATGCCCTTGGCGAGGGTGCCATCAGGCAGGAGGAGGGAGGAAGCACCACCATGCTGGTCTGCCGACGAAGAAACAGAGAAGTCAACCGGACAGACCTGAACGGACGGACCCGAGCGCGGTGGCAGACACGGTGTTCGACGAAATGTGCCAACCAGAGAGCAAGGAAGCGACTACCGGGAAGGGGGAGGGGAAGGGGAAGAGTAGGGTTCCCAGCTGACCTTGGTGGCAGATGAAGTCGTACCAGAGGGCACGGGCACGCTGGTGCTGGGTGCCCTAGAGGTGGCGCTTCCTGCCAGCCATGGCGGCCATAGGTCGGGCGGCCTGGATCTCTGGGCTCCGGTCCCCCTCTCCCTTCTCGGTTTCTAGGACGGCGAGCGAGGAGGCGGTGACGGACACCTACATCACATCCCATCGAAGGGGTCGGCAGCTGTTGCTCCTGTGCGCTTGTCCTCGGCGGCGGCGCAGGGCGCGTCACGACAAGGCAGGGTCCGGAGAAGGATTCGGTGGGGATGGAGCGGCCGACCTGGATGTGGCGCCGACGCCGTCCGCCGTCCATTGCAGGATGGCTAGCGCCGCCACCGGCCGCCGTCCGCCGCCGCCTCTCAGGTAGTCAGGTTCCTGTTGGTATGAGAAAGGAATAGAGAGGACGAACTGTGCGTGCGTGCGACTGTGGAGGAGAAACACCGGGCTGGGTTGGGCGGCGCCTGATGGACTTGGGCTGGGCACGGATAGGGTCAGCCCTAATCTAAATTCAAACGAAATTAATTCTTAATTAATTACTTTAATACTTTAAGATACGTGCATAATTCTAGAAAAGGACCACCGGAGCAGTTCTCTCATCTTTTATACAAGAAGATTGCTCCAGGGCTTTCCTCTGAACAAATTTGCAGAAACCCCAGCCTGGATGTTCGGACGAAAAGGTGTTGTCCACAGAGGATTGATCCTTGGTGAACGTCGCACCGACTCACCACTGCAGTCCAGAACACCGAATTTGAATCGAGCTTTCACGTCCACAGCATCGATACGATCAAGCAGTAAATAGATAGATATGTAGTCGGCGTTCTCTATGGCATTGCCATCTGGGAAGAACCTGATGTACCAGCGATGGCCACCCACGCTGAATGTGCTGGATAAGATGAATTTGCCGGTGCCGAATCCCTTGGTCCTGGAGTATCCTTTGATCTGGAGCACGTGCGACCCTGTCACGGCCTCCGCCACGATAGCCGACGTGGTGTGGGCCTCGCCGTCGCTGATGATGCTGATGCCGTCCGTAGACGCTGCATTGGTTGACATGATAATGGAGGACTCTTCTTCGTAGATTTTCTGATGACAACAATATAGCAAGTCGAAGGGCAAAAGGAATACGAGATATTCTGTGATGTTTGTTGCCGTAATACAGCCCGTGGATCACAACTCCTATTGATAGAGATATATATGCATATATTCATGTGTTTCTAGTAACTTCTTGCTTCCCTTTTCCGTTTTGGTTTCGGTCCGTGAAGTTTCGATTGTTGATGTACAGAAGAAAAACAACATCTGATTTTGAACTGTCCATTAATTACTTGTTTTCTATTCCGTTCTGGTTTTGTCCTTGGCTCCCGAACGGCCTATTACTTCTGATGACTTTCCGTTTTTCCTAACAGTCATGACAGCGCCCGGACGTCCGGACGGATGCAGCGTCCGGACGCCCCTCAGCACCCGCACCAGTCCCCGCCTCGCAAACACCAAGTGCGACACCCCCGCACCAGTCCCGCCTCGCAACACCCAAGCGCGCGCCCCAACACCCTGGGTTCGTGTGCTGCGCCAGCTGCGAAGCACATGGGGCTTGTCCCCGCGCTGCTAGGGACCACCTCTACCTTCCTTCATCTGACACAGAGGCAAAACAACAGAAAGACGAGAAGATAGATGCAACACTCAATCTGATTTTGGAATATCCAGGAACAACGATTGCAATATATATTTAAAACAAATGAAACATTTGAAACACGTTGCTGAAACACTAGAAAAACACTTGAAACCCAGTATTGGAGGAGAAGCAGGGGATGGGTGGATGCCCAACGAGTGCCCTAGAGAAGACACTGAGGCGAGGTAGCAGGAAAAAAGCGACAAGGGAGATACAACATCCGATTTACTTTTGAAAAATCGAGATACAACATTAGCAACATATGTAAAAAGATAGATGAAACACTTTAAAACTTGCTACTGCAACATATAGAAGAAACTACGGCGACGTGGAAAAAAAGAAACTGAAAACAAAAAGGAGAAGCAGCTACTGCAATAAGAAAGGAGAAGAAGCTACTCCAACATGGAGAAGAAAGCTACTGAAACATGGAGAAGAAGCTGCTGAAAAAATAAAAGATGCTACTGAAATAAAAGGAGAAGCGCCTACTACAACAAAGAGAGAAGAAGCTACTGCAACATAGAAAAGAGGATAACTGAAACATGGTGAAGAAGATACTGAAACAACAGAAGAAAAATTAATAAAAACAATTGTAAATATAAGAGATACTGCTGCAAAATAAAGCAAAAAAGATATTGAAATATCACAAAAATGGCTACTGCAACATCGGATATTTTCGTGCAAAAAGCATTTTAAATCATTTGTTGCTTGTAGATCCGAATCGGTATAAAGCCGATCCACCATCAAAACCTTATATCCAGAGGGGGGAAGAGGAGAAGAGAAGAGGAGGTGGAAGGGAGAGGAAGAGGAGAGACTAGATCGGGATCCACAGAGGGGAGTAGAGGGAGAGAAAATCTCAGATCTAGATCCCTCCTCACCTACCTCGTCGGACAAGCAGCGTGCACCAAGATCCAGAGGAAGGAGGAGGAAGAAAGAGCTGAACTTGAGATCTCGTTGGAACCCAAGCCACCACTAGAAAACGCTTAGATCAGGGGAGGAGAAGGAGAAGCACGAGGAGTTGAGCCCCAGATCCAGAGAGAGAAGGGGGGAGAGCTCAGATCCGGGTCATCCAGAGGAGGAAAAGGGGAGGTCTCCGATTCAAATTCCTCCCACCTACCTCGTTGAGGCTGTACCACATCTCCCACTCCGGTTTCATGGAGGCAAGAGAGTGAGGGAGAGAGAGCAGGGAGGAGAGGGAGCGCGCTCTCCTCGCCACCAGTCGCCGCTGCCGCGCCCTACTTCAAGACAGGGAGGGGAGAGAGGGAGGAAGAAGGGAGGGAGGGCAGCTTGCTGGAGGGAGGCGCGAGGAAGCAGAGATGGAATGGAGAGTGGGTCACGGGGGAAGGGCACGGGGGAGGGGCACGGGCGAGTGGGTCACGGTGGAGCGCGGGGCGGTGGGCGGTGGGGCGGTCCAACCAGCTCGAGCCACGTCCGGAAGCGGACAAAAGCCGGATGTCAGCATAGAATCATTACCGTTTTCCTAAGTTTAATTTGGTTCTGCTGAGGCGGCATCTTCAAGCTACTGTACCTTGGAGATGGAAATGGTCAGAGTACTGGCAGCATAGGAAAGTCAGGTGCTCTCTTACTAGCAAAATGTCTCTAACCTATTCAAAACACTGTAGCTTATAATAAACTACCCCTAGAAGTAGATTTTTAGGAACAATTCAAGTAAACAATCCTAATTTCAGGGGCAGCCGGCTGAAGAGGGCCACCGTAAAAATGCGCGATTTTTAGGGCGGTTCACTTAGTCTGCTACTCATAAAAATAGGTGCATCACAAATAAGTTTATAATATTTTCATGTAAATTCTGATGAAGTTTAATCTATATAAAAAAATATAGTACTTAGCGAGATTTAAAACTTTGTAGTAAAAATTATTTGAGAAAGTTTAGAATCCCAGAATAATGAGGACTCAAAATTAATTTCTAGAGTTAAGTCAAACTGTTAAAATTTTGATTTGTAGAAAAAATATTAAGATTTATGATGTCAATTTAGAAAAAAAATCCTTCTACATCAAAATTGTTTTAAAAATAATATAATCATTTATTTGTGCAAATATAATTCATTAAATTTATAATTAACAACAATATTGAGGACCTCCATGTAGAATTACCTAACATAAATTGCACTATGTATTGTATATGCATTAAATTTTACTTGAAGTGAAACGGTTACGTGTAAAACTAAGAGCGTATTTGGTTGGACTCTACCAACTCAGCTCCTTTCGTCAAAGCTGGAGCCAGAAGGATGAGTTTTAAAATTTGGGAACTGCTATTTAATTTTTGACATATTTGGTGGAAACAGATATGTCAAATTTCTACTTCACAACGATAGCTCAACATCAAGGAGGATGTTGCCATGTTGTGGCCTTGTTCAACAATCTCTGTGACACCTTGAACCACCATTTGTATGTGGGCAGCACGCCAATCCACAGCTCGCAACTGGTCCCCGAGCTCTACATATGGATGATGGGTCGGATGCCACCACGATGATGACAAAACGATGCATGTCGTGACTATTGAGGACATTCGGTTTTACACTTCTATTAAAGGTAGAGGTTGTTGCACTACTAACGGATTGTTTTATTGAGAGCACTTTAGACACAGCCATAGCCATATCTAGAAACTTTAACATTGTAATGACTTTCAAAAATCTAATATATTTTCTCAAAAAAAAGTTGATAGATAAATTGCAAATCCCTATAAATCAACATAAACAAATAGGTTATATTCTCATCCTTATTTCCTCCATATAGACATATTTGCAAATATTAAGTCTATTTTTCTCTCGTTATGAAGCACTCCGTGACTTAATATTGTATTTATTATTTATATTTGTACAAGTCGTTATAAAGCATAAAATATTTACTTATTAATACACTAGACTCCGTGACTTAATATTGTATTTGATATTTGTGTTATATATTTGGGGAAAAAAGTTTATCAGAGCATCAACAGATGGACAAAAAGGAAAAAAAAACACAAAACATGATGACGGATACAAGCCACCCAACAGAAAAAAAGATAGAAACAGAGACCGACGCTGTGAACGGAACTAATTTTGACACCAGCTGTATGGATGGAACCACAATGCAAAACGGACATGGACACGGATAGGATCTGATCTGCTGGTTAGACACTAATTAAATAGTCTGGATGAAAAAGTTAATTAAATATGCTGGACGAAAAAGTTTTTGGCAGAAATTTTACCTTCTAAGTATTAGGGATAGATTAGATTTATTATATAATATATTTTCGTAATATACTCATTGTATATAATAGACGTTATTACTTTTTTCCTATAAAATTAGTTAAATTTGAATAAATTTGGCAAACACGGATTCTAGAAATCAATTCTCTCAACTCCAAGGTGCTGCGATGCTACTGGATCATGATTATCTCCTGAAATTCAAATATATATGCAGCCACAAACAGCAAAGGTTAAACAAAACTTATCACTAATCAAGTCCACTAAGTTAAACCCAGCCTTTCAAACATAAATTAGACAATAGAACTAGAGCATCACTTTGCCCTGAAAGTTAAACAACGCACATCCCAATGTGAAGACGTACGTCATGGACAGGCAGCTCCCTTGGCCAGCATCTCCTTGATGAGAGAAGGGCAACTACTCATGATATGATCGAAGCCCTCAGTCGCCATGACCTTCTTCAAGTGTCTTGACGACTTCAAGAACTCGAAACATGCATTCTTTAGCCCATGGCAGCCATGCCGCTCAGCGAGTGCCAGTGTCGTCACAACATTGTTTGCGTCGATGCACTTGCAGAGTCTGTCCTCGCAAATCAGTCTGAGCCTCTCGAGATCATATCTGTCTGCAGCTACAAGTAAGTGCTGAGTGATCACAAAAGCGTCTCCCTTGTCAATGTCAGGCACGGTGTCAGTATAAATGAAGTGGTGCATAGCCATGAACACGTTTGGTTCCATGTCTTCGATCCGTATACAGTTCATGGTCGTCTCCTTCATGGAGCCAAAGAGCTCTGCCATGAAAACCGGTGACCTAGCAGCCAGCACGCTCCTGTGTGCAGCAAACTTCTCTCCGGCAACATCAATTGTGACATCAGCCCCTACCCCACCCGAGAGGAGGGAACCAAAATGCCGATCCATGTTGGACGGCGGCACGACGACAAACTGCGGAGTGGTCTCTGTGCTGATGACCTTAGAGACGATGACATTGCACCTTATTTTAAGGCAATCATCTGTTAGATAAGACGATTCCTCCAGGTATTTCCTTCGAACGAATTTGGGGAAGCCCCAGCATCGATTTTTGGAGGAGAAGGTATCGTCCTCAGTTGTTTCATAGCTGAACATTGGTTCCGTTTCACCGCTGTCGTCCAGAACAGAGAATACGTATCCAGCTTTGACTTCCACAGCATCATCGATATGATCGTGCTGCAGAAATATAGATATCCAGTCGGCACCATGAAAGACATTGCCATTAGGGTAGTACCTGATATACCAGCGATGGCCACCCACGGTGAATGTGCTGGATTTGATGTATTTGCCGTTGCCGACGAGTTCCTTGGTCCTGGAGTACGCTTTGATCTGGAGCAGGTGCGACCCAGTCACCGCCTCTGTGACGATAGCCGACGTGGTCGGGGCCTCCCTGCTGATGGTGCCGACGGTATACATTATAATAGATTTCGTAGAGTTTCTGATGACAATAGATTTCGTAGAGTTTCTGATGACAAGAATATAGCAAATCGAGGGCAAAAGGAATACGAGATAACCTGTTTGAGTTTGTTGCAGGCCGGGAAACCGAGAAGAGATATTCTATTGGGTTTGTCGCCGTTTACCGCCTTTGGATAGCATAGCGGGCACCAAGATATATATATACATGTGTTTCTATGAACTTCTCGTATTCTATTCCGCTTCGGTTCCGGTCCGTGAACTTCCGACTTTTTATTGTACAGAAAAAATAAACTGTAACTTCTTTTCTATTTCGTTCTGGTTTCGTCCTTGACTCCCGAACGGGGGCCAATTACTTCTGACTTTCCTTTTTTCTACTTGTTTTGAGTAATTTTTTCTATGCGTTTGATTTTTCGAGTTTGATGCTTAAGAGCAACTCAGCCCAACATATAAATTGGGCTCTTATTTTTTCCATTTGCATACTGACCTACTGACCTATAAAAAGTAGAGGTTCAAAATTGACTTTAACTCTAGCCCAAGACCCTATACTAGGGGAGGGGATAGCGTCCTCCTAATTTTAGGGGCCTGAAACTAAAATTTAGAAGGTCTCTTAAAATAGGAGTCTAAATAGAAGCTCCATTAGAGTAATTTTTTTGTTTAAGCCTCTAAAATTAGAATAGAGACCTATTTAGGGACTCCATTAGAGTTGCTCTAAGGGTGCAGCCAAGGCCGCCGCCGGTGTCATCCCCCACAGGTACCCTGTCCCCCATCTAACAACTCACTACAGGCTGAAGGAAGTGGGAATCCATCTCTATAATAAGTTTATCAGTATATCTGGTCCTTTAGGGTTAGGGTCTCTCAATGCCAAATTTGCTGGTTTTGAGGATTTGTCTCCTCCTTCCCTTTCGTGATGACGGCGAGGGGTGGATTTGGTTTCTCCATGAGGACTTCGACAAATATAAGGGCGTCAACAACTTTGTCGACATGGTGACATGGAGGCTTAGGTTTTCAAATGGTGACATCAAGATAGAGATGATGTTACCATTATAAATTATTTTTTCGGTCCCGTGTACATTTCGTTGTTGTTAGATTTGATCACAGTGAAGGACTAATGAGAATAAGGTCTGTTTGGATGAATTAGGACTAGTAATTTTCTAGAACTAGTGATTAGTTGACTAGTTGTTAGTTCCGTCCTGTTTAAATCCAATTATTGGTATTGAGTTGGGAACATTCAGATTAGTTTTTCTTATTATTTAGTGGTCGAAAGATAAAGAAGGAAACACAAGAAAGAAGTTTTTCAACTCAGCATGCACCAAGCGTTTGCATTGCGGTCATCTATATAAACCGTCATATATACAGTTTGGAGATTGACATTTGGAGCTATACAAAGCATGAGTACAATATAGATGAAGAATTGTTTTTAGATATACGTATTGTATTCTAGAGTATTGTAATTTTTATTCTCAATTGAGATGTTTGTAACTTAATGAGATTTTCTAGGCTCTATACGTTATTTCCCAATCGAGTATTGTAGGGACTAAAGTGGTAGCTTCGATCCGTTAGGGACCTCTACTTAGAGTTTAGCATTTATAATTGTCTTGTGTATCAAAACGGATGTCTCTTAGTATTTGGTATTTTTAGTAGTAATAAAATAATACCACTAGTCATCATAGCATATAAACGTCACATTAGAAGATATTTAATAGTAAAAGTTTATACTAAATTCTAAATACTAAAACACTAGTAGAAGCCTCTCTTACTAGGAGAAAAGTTTATTAGAAGCATACATAAATACGTAAGCCCAGAAACAATTATGGGTTATATGGTAAATAAATAAAAACAGCACGAGCTATGCAACTGGATCATGATTATCTCGTTAATTTCAATTACGCAGCAACAAAAGCAAAGATTAAAAAAATTGTCACTAATCAAGTCAAGTAATTAAAACCCAGCCTTCAACCATACATTAGTACTCCACAGTCCACACAACAGAAACTATAGAGCATCACTTTGCCCTGAAAGTCAAATAAATGCACGTCCCAACGTGTCGAAGACGTCACGGACAGGTAGCATACCTTGGTCAGCGGCTCCTTGATAACAGATGGGCAAGTAGTCACGACTTGAGCAACTGGAAACGCGCATTCTTGATAGCCCATGGCAGCCATACCGGTCAGCGAACGCCAGTGTCGTCACCACTGCGCTTGTGTCAATGCACTTGCAGAGCTTGTCCTTGCAAATCAGTTTGAGCCCCTCTAGATCGTATCTGTCATTCTGTCTGCTGCTACAAGTAAATGCTTTTTTTTTTTGACTGTCTCTCATCTGGGTACAGCTGTAGTTTTTGTTCATACACACGCACACCCACACTACACACGCACACCGCACTCACACCACTTGTGTA
Organism: Chrysopogon serrulatus; assembly: GCA_015844335.1. Lineage (NCBI taxonomy): Eukaryota > Viridiplantae > Streptophyta > Magnoliopsida > Poales > Poaceae > Chrysopogon > Chrysopogon serrulatus. The sequence goes on from JADLZL010004236.1 coordinate 18,518, forward strand.
CAAACAGAACTACAACTACACATAGACTTAAAGAACGCGTCCTTCCTGAGATCACCGGAGTCCTCCGTAGGCGACGGGCGCGTCGCATTCCCTTTGTGGCACCACGCGTGAGAGGCATGCGTTTGGAAACTGTCCAAGCGAATTATTGGTGGGAAAATCAGAAAATCAGCTCCCGTGGGAGCTCGATCTCTGACCGCCAGCCTCCCAACCGGAGGTGCTGGCCACCTGAGCTAACGCTCAGTCCCCTGCTACAAGTAAATGCTGAGTGATCACAAATGCATCTTCTTCCTTGTCAGTCTCAGGCATGGTGTCGGTGTAGATGAAGTGGAGCATAGCCTTGAACACCCTCGCTTCGATATCATAGATCGGTATACAATTCATGGCCTTCTCCTGAGTTGAGCCAAACAGCTCAGCCATGCATGAAAACCGGTGACCTTGCAGCCAGCATGCTCCTGTGTGCAGCAAACGTCTCTCCGGCAACAACTTGGCCCCCACTGCCGGAGAGGAGGGAACCAAGATGCCGGTGAACATTGGACGCCGGCACGGCGACAAACTGCATGGTGGCCTCTGTGCTGATGACCTAGGCGATTACGTCGCACCTTGCATTAAGGCAATCATTTTTTAAGTAAGATGATTCCTCTAGAGCTTTCCTTTGAACAAATTCGCAGAAATCAAAGCATGGATCTTGGGAGAAGAAGGTATCAAACACAGAGGTCTCCTGGCTGAACATTGGTACCGATTCAATGTCGTCCAGAACACCGAATCTGAATCGAGCTCTGACGACGTCGTCCACAGCATCGATATGATCGAGATGCAGAAAGATGATATCCAGTCGGCATTGTCGAAGCCATAATAGCCATCAGGGTAGAACCTGATGAACTAGTGATGGCCACCAGAAGCGATGAATGTGCTGGATTTGATGAATCTGCCGCAACCGAGTCCCTTGGTCTCGGAGTACCCTTTGATCTGGAGGACGTGCGATCCAGTCACAGCCTCCGCGACGATGGCCGACGTGGTCTGGGCCGCGCCGTTATCGTTGCTGGTGATGCCGACGGCAGAGGCTGCATTGTTGGACATGATAATGGAGGACTCTTCGTAGAGTTTCTAACGACCAGAATATGGCAAATCGAGGGGCAAAAGGAAAACGAGATATTCTGTTGGGTTTCTTGCCGTATAGATCAAGGCTCTGGCTCGCATACCAAGCACTACGGAGATATATATATATAGTACTTCCTCCATATCAGTATTAGAAGTCGTTTAGAACATGATTACGCTTATCAAGAAAAGATTAATTAGGGGTATTTTTTCCTATCTACCCTTATTTAATATCTCTGTGGTTACACCTTTTACAACTACGAGGCATAGCTGAAGTGGCTAGTCTCACGCAGGCCGAGGCAAAGGTCGCCAGTTCGAGTCCTTGCAGCCTCGCTTCTTTTTTTGGCGTTTTGGCCGGCCGCAGTTCGTTTGGTCGCTAATTTTTTTCATTTTCGATTTTCGCTGGTGCTGCTTGCGCGCGCGACTACACTCTAGCGTGACCTTCTTCAAGTTCGGTGTGATGGAGTCCAGCAAGGCAACATGTCCATGGCCGACTCCGGCGCGAGCAGCGAGCAATGTGCAGGCAAGCGGCGAGCGGCGTGCATGCAGGCAAGCAGCGAGCGGCCAGCGTGCATGCAGGCATAAGCAAGCAGCGGGCGGCGAGTGGCGTACAGCATGCAGCCGAGTGCTCTTAACGCGAGCCGCGCGGGAGGCCAAGCGAACGGACGCGACGAGTGTGGCGTATTAACGCAAGCAGCGTGGCGCGGGAGCCGAAGCGCCAGGGGCAGCGGCGTCTAGATTTTGCGTCGGAGGCCAAAACGACTTCTAATACTGATATGGAGGGAGTAGATGTGCATCTATCAATTAACTTCTCGTTTTCTGTTCTGTTTTGGTTTCTGTCTGAATTTTGATTGTTTTTGTTTTCTATTCCGTTCTAGCTAGTTTTGTCCTTGGCTCCCGAACGGCCTGTCAACGCCTGTTCAAAGGCTGGTAGGACAGTTACTCAAAAAAAAAAAGCTGGTAGGACACAGTCGGTGGTCACATAGAGAGAGATGGTGGTGGTCAAAACCGTCATGGTTTTCAACGCTACTTTTTTTCCTCTGACTGCCCATTTGAGCCTGAAAATTGCCTTCATCAGCTTCATTTTATAATCTACTCCCTCCATGTTGGTAATAGAAGTCGTTTAGTATAGCGACACGGTCTCCAAAGTATAACTTTGACTTCATATTTTTATAAAAATATTCATCACAAAGTGATATATTTATACTTTTATGAAAGTATTTTTCAAGACAAATCTATTCATATGGTTTTCACACTTCTAAACTTAACAACTTAAAAGTTATTCATGATTTATGTTTACAATGTTTGACCCAAACCTTGTCCAAAACAACTTCTATTTCCTATACGGAGGGAGTACGTTGATAACAACCATGAATTTCTCCACCATATCGTGCACTAACACAGTAGTGAAAACGATTCATCACTGCTAAATCAAATAGCAACTCTGCTCCACCTGCCGACTGGCGGTTTTTCACCGCCAGATCACTGTATAATCTAGCAGTGAAAACTGTATGGAACCAAATTAAACCCCTTTTTCACTCCACTTCTTACCCATGACTCTCACCCTTCCATGACCATTCTTGGGGCCATTTCTTACGACGTTGTTCATGGAGGCTCTCAATTCTCCAAGAATACAGATAAAATTTTCTTGTTCCAAGGTTGGTAACTAGCTAGGAACTCTTTATATGCAGAAGTGGGTAATTTAGATGCTACTTCATGTAATTTTTGGTAATAGGAAAGGGCATTAGATTTTTTATGATACATAGTACATTTAGTGGCTATTATTGAGAGCCTGAAAAAAAGCGACTCCTCAAATACTCCCTCCATATTCATAAAACTTGACGTTTTGAACAAGGAAATGGTCTCCAAAATCTAACTTTATCTATTATTTTTTATTAAAATATATAATACAAACTAAAAATAAAATTACTTTTATAAAAATGGGTTTCAAGATGAATCTATACATATAAGTTTCACCTTTTTAAACTAATTATTTCAAAAGTTATTGATAGTTTATGTTTCCAATATTTGACCCAAACTTTGTCTAAAACATCAAGTTTTATGAGTATGGAGTAATATAAAGTAGTGATTTAATGGCACAATATTGCTGGATCGACTTGCTCTTGCTCTCATATACTGATGACTTATCATAAGACAAACAACTCAAGCAACTGCAATAATGCTACTCGAACAAGATTATATCGGCAAATTCTAATATGGTGTGACAAAACACACAAATTAAACAAAACTAGTCATCCATACATTACTACTCGACAATAGAACTAGAGCATCACTATGTATGCCCTAAGAAAACTAAACATATGCATGCCCTAATGTGAAGACGTCATTGGCTGACCTTGGCCAGCAGCTCCTTGATAAGAGATGGACAAAGTAGTCATGAGATGATCAAAGCCATCGGTCGCCATTACTGTCTTCAGATGACTAGGCGACTTCAGGAACTCGAAACATACCTTCTTCAGCCCATCGCAACCATGCCGCTCAGCAAGCGCTAGTGTCGTCACTACAGTGCTTATGTCGATGCTTTTGCAAAGCCTGTTCTCACAAATCAGCTTGAGCCTCTCCAGATCATATCTGTCTGCTGCTACAAGTAAATGCTGGGTGATCACAAATGCATCGACCTCGTCCATGTCAGGCAAGGTGTCAGTGTAGATGAAGTGGAGCATAGCCTTGAACACCGTTGCTTCCATGTCTTGGATCTGTATAGAGTTTATGGCCCTCTCCTTCATGGGGCCAAAGAACTCTGCCATGAAAACCGGTGACCTTGCAGCCAGCACACACCTGTGTGCAGAAAACATCTCTCCGGCAACCTCAAAAGTGACGTCGGCCCCCACCGCGCCTGAGAGGAGGAAACCAAAATGCTCGTGCATGTTGGACGGCGGCGCGACGACAAACTGCATGACCTTAGAGACGATGACATCACACCTTATTTTAAGGCAATCATCTTTCAGATAAGACGATTTCTCCAGGACGTTTCTTTTAACGAATTTGGGGAAACCCCAGGATGGTGTTTTGGGGGAGAAGCTGTGCTCACAGGTTTCCAGGCTCAACGTCGATTCACCGCTGTAGTCCAGAACACTGAATTTTAATCGAGCTTTGACGTCCACAGCATCTGCATCGATATGATCTAGCGACAAATAGATTGATATCCAGTCGACATTGCCTACGATATTGCCAACGGGGTAGAACTTGATATACCAGTCATGGCCACCAGCGCTGAATGTGCTGGATTTGATGAGTGCGCTACTGCCGAATCCCTTGGTCCTGGAGTAGTCTTTGATCTGGAACACGTGAGACCCAGTGACTGCAGCCTCGCCATCGCTGCTCATGATGCCGACGGCAGACGCTTCAATGGCGGTTGACAGGCGATAGGAGAGGACTCTCTTCGTAGATCTCCTGATGACAACAATACGGCAAATCTAGGGGCAAAAGGAATACGAGATATTCTGTTGAGTTTGTTGCCGGGAAACCGATATATTCTGTCGGGTTTGTTGCCGACTTGCCGTGTACGTATAACCCGTGCATGCCTGGAGTCCTGGATCGCATACGGATGAGCACTGCTCCAGTACACCTTCCTTAAAAAATCACACGAATTTTACTGTAAACACGTGATTAATTAGTCATTTTATGGATCTCATATGGACCCAGCCCGTCGTAATTAACCGGCGTATGCCCAGCCCAAATTCCCAATCAAATCAAATATGTCCTATCCCCCTTCTCCGTACTATTTGCTTCCACACGTATTTATGGAGCAGAACGCGGTGGTGCTCGGTGCTCCACGACGGCGGCGGCGGCGGAGCTCCAACAAGGGCTGTTCATGTCCTGGTGTACTGGTTCAATGGGCTACTTGTTGACGGTGGCAGTGATTACGCGGGGGCACCTCCTCGGGTTGCACTTGCACCATGACCGGCGAGCTTGCCGTCGACTACTGACTGGCTCATTATTTGCTGCACTTCTTTATACTCAGGTTGGCGTCATGTTTCGTGATCCTCGAGCTAGGCATGCACGGCTACACCGTGCCCAGAATACGATGTTGGCAGCCATGGCAAAATGCAATCCGATGATGCTCTCCTGCCATCGATCGGAAGCCCCCCACCCCCCACCACATGGAGCTTGGCGCTGTGGAGAGTGGAGACCCCATCATCGAGCGCAGTCGGGGGGTTCGTTCCTCACGGCATGCAAATCTTTTTCTTTCTGTTTTTTTTAGCGAACTCACGGCATGGAATCTGGAGAGAGATAGTCGGGCTGGGAATGGGCTTCCAGTGAATGAAAAAATAATTGATAAAACGATTAGTTAATTAAGTCTTTGTTTTAAGATTAGTGTTAATTTTTTGCAGCATATATCTATTAACTTTGTGAACTGAACGTAGCTCAGCTGGTTGAGTTCCTTATGGTGGAACGTGCTCACCCGGGTTCAAGTCCTAGATCCTTGACACGGGTGCTCGCATTTTTCTAGATTTATTCCAGGATTTAACGGCGCTATGCTTTCAGTGATAGGCGACGTGCCCGTCGATTACGTACTGTTTCAGATTGTGACGATTACAGACTGTTTCTTGTCACCGTGTCCCTCCTGTGACGGTATTCTCTTGTCATAGAAGGTGCGTCACAAACCCTAAAAATCATCACAGAAAGTCAAATCTCTTGTAGTAGCTCTACAACAAAAGCATATGCCAAATTAAATTTATGATGTATTATTTAAAATAAATATATTTTTGGGCTTTGCAATGGGAGAAAAAACACTTAAAATAATTATTTTTGATATTTCACACATATTTATATTAGAATCATACACTGATGGCTTATCGTAAAAAAAAAAAAAAAAAAAAGCCCAACCTGCTAAACATTGTGTTATTATCTCGGCAAATTCTGATATGCAGTGACCAAAAACACAGATTAAGCAAAACTCATCACTTATCAAGTCACTCAAACCCATCCTTTCAGCCATACGTACATTACTGCTCCACGTTAGATCAAGAGCATTAGTTTGCCTGAATGAAAACAAAACATATATACGCATAATCCCAATGTAAAATGTCATGGACATAGCCATCATCAAGGCCAGCAGCTCCTTAATAAGAGATGGACAAAGTAGTAGTCAAGAGATGATCAAAGCCCTCGGTCACCATGACTGTCTTCATATTGCTAGTCGATTTCAGGAACTCGAAACATGCGTTCTTGAGCAATGGCCGGCAGCCATGCTGCTCTCAGCAAGCGCTAGTGTCATCGCCACGGTTGCTTGTGTCGGATGCAGATGCATACAAACCATATTTACAACTTGCTTCAGGGAAGCAAAGGAAGTATTTATAGGCACTACACATACAAACCATATTTACAATAGATTTTTTTTTTCTTCTCGAACACGACTTCACGTGTCATTTTTATTAAGAAAAAAGTGACCGAAGACACGACAAGCACAACAAACACAACACGAAATGGACCACAGAGACAGTGATCATAGCAAACACGACAAACAGGCTTCACCCCCTGAACTATGATGGGTGGAGCACTTTACCCCCTCAACTACAAAACTGGGTATTCTATCCCCTGAATTTTTCAAACCGGTTAAATTACCCCCTAGAGCGGTTTTGAACAGTGGTTTTGCTACAGTAGCATGGTTTTATTTTTTTTTTTTTATTTTATTTTGGTTGAATCTTTCAAAAATCATAGTAAATCATAGAAAAATCATAAAATAAAAAAATCTAATTCTATTGGACTCCACATGAGTAGATCTACAAAACGAGCATATAATATGTTATATTTTAGTATAAATTTTTTGATGTAACTTTAGATCTATGATTTTCTATAATTAAATAGAATAATTCATAGCCACAGTTTCTATGGTCAATTATGGTGAAATTTTTATGGTAGGCTAACTATTGTATGCTTGATCTATAGTAAAAATTTCATACTCATTGAATAATGTATAACTTATTTATAAATTTATTTAGTTTTGTGCTTATTAAATATAAATAAATTTATAACTAAGTTATACGTTATTCAATGAGTATGAAATTTTTACTAGAGATCAAGAATACAATAATTAGTCTACCATAAAAAATTTCACCATAATTGGACCACAGAAACTGCGGCTATGAATTATTCTATTTAATTATAGAAAATCATAGACCTAAAGTTACACAAAAAAAAAAATTTACTAAAACATAACATATTATATGCTCATTGTGTAGATCTACTCATGTGGGGTCCAACAAAATTGATTTTCTATTTTATGATTTTTTTTATCATTTACTATGATTTTTTAAAGATTCAACTGAAATAAATAAAAAAAGAAAAAGATAAAACCATGCTATCAGTAGCAAAACCACCGCTCAAAACCGCTTTAGGGGTAATTTAACTGGTTTGAAAAGTTCAGAGGGTAGAATACCCGATTTTATAGTTGAGGGGGTTCTTTGTTTCGCGATTTACTCGAAGGGAAATCCACAGAGTGCATCGAATACGCTTGATACCATAGTTCATACATCGCGAAAGGTACAAGTTACAGAGTATTACAACACTTGTAACACACCTAAGTACTTCGTATCCTAGCGATAAACACACACGGATCAACATCGGAGTAGACGTAGCGTCATAGCGGGTGAAGGCTCCTCCTTCACAGAGAATCATCAGAGTTGGGGTAGAGTATCAGCGGGCGTAGACTTGATCTTCTTAATCAAACTTGAGTGTAGGGACGAGACCACCTAATCCTTCTAGCTCCATTGTTGTCGTAGTTGTCCTCGGGTCCGAAACCTGCCCAACTCTATCAGTATGATTTGTACTGGCCACTGGCTCCCACCCTATGCTTTGCTTTGCTATGTAGTAAGTGGAATGCAAGGGTAGAGAGGAAAGGCCTATATTTGGCTGTAGTTTTCCTATGCCAGTTCATAATGTAAATATATATAATTCATCAGGTTTTTAACCCCTCTCATCCACACATCCATCCACCCCATCCACATCCATACATCCCACCACACTCTCTCTCTAGTCGGCAAGGAAGACTCCCGCTCCTCCTTGCCTCAACGGCCTAAGCCGGAATCCAACCACACCCAGGGGGGAGAAGAAAAGGACACCTCTCACTATAACGAACGTATGGTACTCACAGGAATGTCCATACCGGGGACACGGCTATACGTATAGATTTAATAACTCTGCAGAGCTTGTACACCTGGAACCACAAGATCACCATCATCGACGATGCCTCGTCTAGGCTGATACCAAGCCGCCACCTAACCGGCCCAATGCCACCCTACCACTCAGCTCCTGGGGCACCCCGGAGATCCACCGGCACGCCGAGAGGCGTGAGACGTGGTACCGGATCCCTAAGGGTTCCACGTTGTCTCGGGAGGGTGTGGGTCTCGGCACCCGTACCTCCCTACACTATCACCTATCAACCTAGTAGTGATGACAGGGGGCCAGCTAGCCGTCAAGTCGTTTCCCGCCCATCAGGAACGAGTGGTCTGTACGAAAAGGTCCCATAAACCCTAGGCTCGACAAACCAGTCCTTAGAGGGACTGGACAGGATATCTTCACTAGGGGCTCGACGCCCCGTGCCTCGACGGCACCTCCATTCCAGGGATTCGCCCCACGAAGACACTCCTCCCCTCGAATCTACTCACATCACATGTACCCGCCACGTAATCTTGTCTCACATAGGGAGTGCCCAGATCACACTCCACCGGCAAGACTTGTCCCCTGACTCGTCGTAGATCCTGCCCAGTCGACACAACCCTCACCACACACACCCAAGACACACGCCAAGATCTCTTCCATGTTAACCCAGTTATCCAATTTACGGCACCACGTGCCTTAGCCACACACAAACATGTATGAGTAAAGAGTAAGTGTGTAGCAAGTATCATGAAGTAGGCGAGCGTCTATCCTAATGGGTGTGCAGGGGGAAAAGTTGCGACAAGGTAATGGCTTATCAAGCAATCTACCATGCATCCTATCACAATTATTTGTATAAAGTAAAGCACTAGCAGCTATATATTGCATGTCTAATAGGATTCTACGAGGTTGGGTGGGACGTGGCACCTGTTCATAGCAATCCATAATCATTCACATCTGGTTGACCTTCGCATTTCCTTCCTTCAGCGGTCCTCCGATCCGTCCCTCGTCACCGCGATGCAACTACCTCGGTATAGCGACAAACAAGGCGAAGAGCAATCAATCCCTAACCAAAATACAATAGTCCCAAAAAGGCAATAAGATATCGAAGGAACTAGATAACTCCAAATAAACACTGAAAGACTTAGCCCTCGCGGAGGGTATCCGATCCTCGGGCTCAAAATAGAAGTGGTTGTTTGCTAAGCACAAGCCCGGATCACGACCATGGTATAGCCAGTACTTCCTGGGTCGATCGTATCGACCTGTACGGCTTCAAAAGAAGAGGCCTTGATCCTAACTTAACTTAACCAACACCACGGTTGCGACCTTCTGATCTGGACGTCATGGAATTTGGCGGGGACCAGAGGATCGCAAGCAAGGAGAGAAAGGGAAATAGGAACACCTGAGTTTGGCCCTTGTGGTTTTAACCCGCAAGTCACAACTACTATATAGGATTCAAGGTATTGTGACTTCCACCTCGAGGCTCTTTAGCTTACCCTTCATGGTAGCTGACGGTAGCAAAAGAGATTGGAACACGAACAACAGAGGAGCGGCTACAGGTCCTCTCGACCCGCACGACACAACCACGTCGGGAGCCAAGAAGAGAGTAGCACAACCGGGGAAGAGAAGAGAGTTAGCTGGGCATGTCCATGCCGCGGCCTCGGTCACATCCTCAGTGAGGATGGTTTCCCAACGGTCGATCGGGTCGACTCACACGGTCCGAGAACGAGACATAGACCATAGCTTCGCTAACTAGAAGAGATAGTCCGGTCTTTGATCCAATCGTCAAGGCTAAGACGGATCGAATGTAACGGCTAGCGGGGAAAATTAAAGGGTAGAAAGGAGAGGGGGCGGTGATCCACTCCTTCCAATGCACATGCCACAAAGAAAAAGGCGGGGCATCGAAGAGGAGCGATGCACAAGAGTACGAGTGCTTAATCCGCTTGTAGGGTACCTCGACCAAGGTGCACTATACGCACTAAGGCATTCCTAGAGCTCCTAACGGTGCGGTTGTCACCGTGAGAACTCAGGGATGTCATGGTCTATTCTAGGTACAAACATACGAGGGGGTTAAGCACGAAGGACCCAAGAGAGAAAAGGTGAGATTCGCCTTCCTTTGATCCACTCGCCATTGCAATCGACGGGAATCAGAGGAATGGAATCAGGAGAGCAATAATAGAACACCGACGAACTCGATCGAACATCAAACGAGATTTCGGTTCCACAAGATGCCGGTCCACTTGACATGGCAATAGTCAATAATCAAAGTACTGAGTCAAGAAAGTCAATCCACGCCTTACCGAACTAGCGAGGATCAAAAGGATAAAGAAGGAAGAAAGGCCCCGCACTCTTCTCGACCTACTCGTCATGGCAAGGGACGGGTGGTCGGAAGAAAAGAGACGTAAGTCTCAAGACGGTCCCTTGATCCACACCAACTCGTAGGGCACCACGACCTCCGTGCAACTAAAGCGGCAAAAGCTATTCCTCGGGTTCGTAGCGATGCGGTTGTCATCACGAGTACCGAGGAATGCCTGTGTCTAGGTGGTGCAAGCATACGAGGTGGTGGGGGGAAAATAGCACAAGAAAAGAAAGGAAAGAAAAGAGGTGAAGCCCGATGGTCATGGCGAGATGACTCGCGGCCATAAGCTTTTACCTACACGGATTTGGCTCCCCGCCGCCCCACGATAGTTGCTTCCTAGTTCGTTTCCCACTAGACTAGGTCTTAGGAGCTCAATGTGCGCGGGTAAGATCCGCATCGATAGCGATACCGAAGCTCCTTTATGACCACGCCCTAGGGCCAAGGTAGAAGCTAACACTCGTGGTACGACGAAGACAACTAAAGCACGAGAGAACGAGTTACGCTCGGCGTCGCGATCACGGTGGGACGAACCCACGATCGAAACGCCAAACGAGGTACGGTCCCTTGACCGCTCGAAGGCTCGGTCCACATAAAAGCATCGGCAAGCAAATACACAAGAAACAACAACACCATACAAGAACTAAACCAACACGACCATCACAGCATGAGTGCATGGATCCATAGCATGAGGGAGATAGACCCGCGAAGGCACGGCACGTGCATAGATAGACATGGTATAGATAAAGTGCGACATTGAGAGTAATAATGGAAAAAGGCTTTTGCCGACGCCGTGGGCGGCGCCGGGCGGAGTTCAACGGTTAGACCTTGGCGGGATGAAGGCGAGGCCGAAAGAGGCTTCACAAAGCGGTGTCGGAAGTGCCGGGAGGGCAGCGGTCAGCCGCGGCCTGCTGTAGCCACGTTTGGCCACCTCCGGCCGACTTTGGCCAGCCGAGCCCAGCCTGCAGCCAGCTCTGGCCGGCTGCTGGTGGCCAACAGCTAGCTGCGGCTAGCCGGGCCAGGCTGCTAGTGGCTGGGAGTGGCTACGGCTGGCCGGGCGAAGGCGAACGTGGCTAGGAGTGGCCAGATGCTGGCTGCGACCTCCCCGCAATGTATAGAAGTGGCACGAAGGCTAGTCTCAGACGCTGTTGCCGGCAACTTCAGCGGAAAAAAAAGGTGGGATTTTTGGGGCTTGGATGCTCACCGGTGGTGGGGAAGAGTTCTCGGCGAGGTGGAGCAGAGGTAGTGGAGCAGCGCCTGGGGGCGTTGGCCGGTTGTGGGCCTGCTCGGCTCGGCCGGCCGCCAGCACTGGCCGGCGGGCCGGGCCGGACGGGCCGTGGTTGGCTGGGCACTAACTGCTGCCGCCGGGCGGCACACCAGCGGTAAAGGAGAGCTCCAAAGAAGGTGATTTGGTGCCGTGGAGTGGCAGGAGCCCTTCCAGTAGTGGAGCACGACGCTCGGGCCGGGCCCCAGAGCACGAAGAGGAGGCCGGTGGTTCGGGCTGTTGCCGCGGGCTCGCGGCTCGGCAGGGAGAGGAGGATGGCGCCGGGGCCCGGGCGCGGCGCGACGCCGAATCGATGACGACGGCGTGACGAGGACGACGCTGCGCAGCCGGCCGGGTGGAGGTAGTAGGTGTCGCCGCGCGCCCCCTGCGGGCGAGCAAGGGGGCGCCGAGGTTCGGTGCCATGGCGCCACGAAGATGAACGGCGCCGCGGCATGTTGAGGAGAGAAGGGACGGCGGCGGTGCGGTGGTCCAGAGAGAGGCGATGTCGGGGTACTGGGGCTCGGGCGCCGCCGCCGCTGCCCAGCGGTGGAGCTCCGTGCGGCGTGGCGCGCGGCCAGCGCAACGAGGCTCCAAGCGGGCGCGGGCGTTGGCGGGTTGCTGCCGACGTGGCGAGGAGGAAGGCGAGCAACGGCCGGCCGAGACGCCCGGTGGCGGGCGAGGCGGAACGCCGCGCGGTGGCGTGGCGGTCGAGGGCACGCACGCTGTGGCCGTGGACGGGCGGTGAGCTTTGGCACGGCGACGGCCGTTGTGGTGGCGTGGCTCGATGGTGGCCGCCCGCGCGCACGACGCTGGCCGACGTGGGCGCAGGGCCGCAAGCAGTAGCGCGCGCGGCTGTACCAGGGGCGAGGAAGAAGATGGCGGCGGCTCTGAGGGAAAAAATGAAGGGCGACCGGCGGCTGGGCCCATTATATACGGGGCAAGCTGGGGCTTCAGCGAGCAGCGCCCATCCTCGCTGCTCGCGCGTCTAGGGGGCGTGGCGGCCATCCAAAGAAGGGGTGCGGGGCGCAGAGAACGCGCCACGAGGCGCAGCTTCGCTCTCGGTGGGGGGGGGCGGCGCCTGTGGGTGCTCCCACTAGGGTTTTGCGGCGGGGAGCGGCTAGTGGGGCCTTGCGGGCCGTCGTGGGCCGCGGGCAGCGAGTGAGCTTTGTCGGGCCGGGCGGACAGGAGGGGGGGAGGGGGAGATCGAGCGGGCCTCGGCTGGGTCGCTAAGAGGAGAAGGTGGCTGGTTGGGACCTTGTATTTTCCTTCTCTTCTATTCCTTTTCTATTTTTATTCATCTTCTATGGCCCTTATATAAATATTCATATATACATGTATATTGCCATCGTACATACTCTTTATGGAGGTCTTCTAGGGGCCTTGGGATCTAGGGCATCCATTCCAAAGGTCGGCCTTCGTAGAGGTGAGGTTGGAGTTACTCAACTCTGGGTTCACGAAGGAGGGGCATGGAGTTTTGGGATAAATCCCTAGTGGTTAGAAGGAGGTTGCTACGGATTGTGCACTCCGAACATGAAACAAACTCGGAACCAAAGCAGACATAAGAACCGGAGCAAACTCCTACAATCAATACTACATGTATGCAACGTTTTACTAGCAACTTTTTGACGTTTGACCTAGCAGCTATATGTTTTACACATTTATAGGAAAAGTTTTTGAAAGTTCGTATTTTTGGCTTACGGAAAAAATCCGGGTTGTTACAGGGGTAAAGTGTTCCACCCATCATAGTTTAAGGGGTGGTGTAGACTTTTTCCAAAGCAAATACCTTCCACCACGCCTAACAACACAAGGTCCAAGAAGTCTGGCAGGGGCAAGACTCGGCGTTGGAGGAGCTTCATGGGCGCATCAACGGAGCCTTCAAGAAGGAGATGACACCCGCGGACGCCAACTTCGTTGGGACATGCACCTAGGGGATCTTTCGTTCCCGGCTTGCTCCAATAGCAGCGTATGAGGAGCGGCCGCCGAGACGCCTTCAAGAAAGTGATGAAGTTTGATCGCCACCGTCGTCGGTCCCAGGCCCATGGCATGAGGAAAGGTTTTCACCCGCGCTGCCCTAGATCGCTGCTGCCGCAAAGACGCCGTTGGATGCCATCGTGGTGTCCGCCTTCAGTGCCAAAACAACGGAACAGCCATAGTGGAGGAGAAGCGCCGGCTCGAGGAAACCGCCAGGCTGGCCGGAATGGTCGCCTGGTCACCGCCCTAAGCGGGCCACCCCGAGCACCGGGCGGGAGGGCCCCACTAGAGCGGCCGCCAAGGCACGCCTGCAGGAGCACTGGCCCCGGTTCAGTCGGGGGAGGCCGAGGAGAGTCGACCGGGCCGCCCCGCTGCCCACCCTAGAAAGAGGATGGCCGGATCGCCACCGGTGGCCGCCATCCCGCTCGACCTCCGCCGCCTCCGTATGGGGGGGAGGGAAATAGGCACGCGAGGCGTGTCCCGCCGCCACGGACTGTCTCGATGCGCCGGAGAGGGGGGGGGTGGCCGGGGAGACAAACGGCGGACAAAGAGCCATCGCCCGTGCCCAAGGGTCCACCTGCCGAGGCAAGCCTAGGTGGCGTGCAGGCCATCCCGCCGCCCACCAAGGTGGGCCTTGTTGAACAAGCTGCCCCTATCACCATGGATGGAGGTATCCCCCCCGTCGACCCCGGCCGAGGACGAGGCCCGGGGATGCGTGGCGTGCAGCCCCAGAGCCCAGCCCCAGGGGGGGGGAAACCATAGGCGCATCCGGCGCCGCATGTGCCGTGGACCCGCCTTCAGGCCACGAGGGCCGACGGCCGGCCCGTGCTGCCCGCCGGCGGCGACGCCAGGCTGCAGACAGGGCGCGGGGGCCTACGCTGCAAAGCCGACCGGGCCACCCCTAACGCCGATCTGGTTACGGACGGCCGATCTGGAGGGACGGCCGGATCCGCCGTGGGGGGCCACGCCGCCACCCGCTAGTAGCCGCCGGTGCCGAAGATCGTGGAGGGGGAGGGGAGACGGGGAAGGAGAGGAGGAGGGATGCAAGGGGAGGGCCTTGTTGAGCACCCCTTGCTGGCCGCCGCCGTCGGCGAGGAGGAGCGGGGCGATGGCCCGGATGGCAAGGGAGAGGGGGCCCGGGGACAATGGGGCCTCGCCCCCCGGGGGGAGACGACGCGAGGGGTTCGACCGTGGCTCTTTACCTCAGTGGAGGTATCAGATAAGCGTTGTGGAGTTGTATCAGCAATTGTGTCAATGCCTCCAGCATATTTACAATAGATGATTTCATCAAAATAGATTTTGTCCAATCATATATCATGTCTCTTCAATAATATATATCGTCTATCTATTACATGTCTTCATATTTTATATAGTTCTTGTCTAAGAGACTTTGTCTCTTTTTTATGAATTACAAGCATAAATGCTCATGCATTACAACAAGTGAAAAAAAAGTATCAAACTCCAAAGATTACTTCTAGATCCTGAGCAGAATTGGGCTCAACTCTAACTCCCACTAACTAGTATCACTATTCACTACTCAGCTACTAAAGAGAGTTTAGTCTTCCTCTCCTTCTTGATGCATCTTTATTCTCTTTAAAAGTGGTGCTAACACCCCTATATATGGTATGTAAGAGATAGGAGGCAGATTGCAGTGCTGTGTGAGGCGGTGGTGCCCCTTAGGGTCAACCGAACCAGTATGGGATCGGATGACCCCTTGGATGCACCACTATCCAATCGAGCACCCCGCATTGCTCTTCGGTGGTAGTTGTTCTCTCATAAACTTCTTGAGAATATTTCTGTTGTACATTTCTATTGCCTGCAATTCAATGCTGTAACCAAACTCCATTTCGCGTGTCTTCTATTTGTTTGCATTGTCTTCTATGTATTCTACTACATTTACTGTATCCAGTATTCTCTGATATTCTGTTAAGAAGCTTGTGATGTTGTATGTAGGGCCTACATTCTTTATCCTTGCATTTGTGCTCTCGCTTCTTGCAGTACTCTATACGAATGGGTAGAACTAGTTTTGAAGTAGACTGGTATGAATCTTTCTCTCATTTCCCACATTTTGTTGAAGTATTTATTGTTTTCTAGTTTGTAATCTACAATCATCTTTGTCCATAGGCTTTCAAATTCTTCTATTGTTAAACAATTTCCCACAATATCTTCAAAGTCGTCTTCCAATCCTTCATTGCTTGCAAAGCATTTCAGATTCTTGTTGTAGCATTTTGTTTTGATGTGAAATAATCAATTCCTGTGATTTGTATCAGGGAATATCTACTGGATTGCTGCTTTCATGGCTTTCTCTTGGTCTGTTATTATTGTTGTTGGATGCCTCCCTCCCATTGCCTCACTGAATGTTTCAAAGATCCATTTGAAGGTTTCTATGGTTTCATCACATATGAATGCACAGCCAAACAGACAGGTATGCCCATGACCTGTTATTCCAACAAAAGGTATAAAGGGGAGATTGTACTTGTTTGTCATATAAGTAGTATCAAAACTGACACAATCTCCATACTGTGCATAGTATTTGAGTGAGTCTCCATCCATCCGGAATATGTTTTTAACTCTGAGATGTTCATCTACATTGAATTTGTAGAAGAAACTTGGGTCCTTGCTTTTTCTTTCTCTGAAGTACTGAGTGCCTGCTTCATATCTGATCATGTAATTATTCTATTTAGTTCCGTTCTGAAATTTGCAATGTCCTTCTTGTAAGGAAATGCTGTTACTCCTCCTGTCAAATAGGATAGTACTGATATCATCTATCTTGTTGAAATGTTGTTGCCGTTTAGTGTCTTGATTATAGCTTTCTCCATATCGGTCATGTATTTATCACTAGTATAGAAATGATATTGTGTGGCAGTACCCTTTTATTAACCGTGGCGTTCAAAAATTCAACCATCATATAAAATACCTGGAATTTACCGTGATGGTCAATTTTTATTTACCGTAATGGTCAATACTAACCGTCATATAAAATACCGTGACGGTCAATTTTTATTTACCGTAACGGTCAATACTAACCACCATGGTTAATCGATTAACAATGATGGTTAAAGAGCAAACACCACCTAAAATATATTAACCATCACGGTTAATAGGCCCAAGCCCAACAACCCCACTCGAGGCCCGATAGCCACCACCAGTATAAATATAGGAAGTTAGGGTTTCTCAGTCGTCATCCTTCTCTACTCACTTCCTCTTCAGCCCACCAAGTCTCCTCTCGTGTTCCCTCCCTCTCTCTTTCTCTCCACAGAGGAAGACGCGGTGCGTGGGCGCGGATGGCCGGTGGCTTGGCGGCGCACGCGGATGGCCGACGGTGCAGCGACACACGAGCCGCGGGCGGGCGCTGGGTGGCCGACGGGCAACGGCGAGGCGGCGCGACGGCACGCGAGCCGCCGCAGAGGCGGGCGGCGCTGCGGCGCGCGTGGTCGCGGGGGCGACGGTGCTACGGGCGCGGCAGCACGCGAGCCACGTGTGTGGTTCGTGTGGCGGGCGCGCGCGAGCGAGGGGCGGGCGCCGCGGCACGGCAAAGACGCGAGCCACGCTGAGTGGGCTGGCAGCACCGCGACGAGCGGACGCGGGTGGCTAGAGGTGCTGTGGTGCGCGGGGTCAGCAATGCAGGAACATGGGTAAGCAGCGGTTGTTCGGCGCAAGCGGCGGCGGATCAGTGCTATGTTCCCAGATCTGGGGCGGTGCCAAGTCCAGATGCAGGCCCGTTTGGGCATTTTTTTTTTAGTTTGATTAACCGTGGCGGTGTTAATCATGATTAACTATGACCTTTCTTTAGTGGCGGTTAAGAAAACCGCCACGGTTAATTAAATTTGACCGCCACCATTAAGTTTTATGTACTAGTGTATGTCCACTGAACAGCTGCTCTCTGTTATCAGGGTTTAGTGGGTGATTGTGATCTAATTCTAATCTTATTGTCCTCCATTTGCCTTCTATCTCTTTGACCACCATCCCTACTGAACAGTCTGTTTTAACTTGTACATTAGTCTTTGTACAACGTGATTTTGTACATATATACTATTTTATATAAGCTCCATACAGATGCTTGTATATGCACGTTGATTAATTAAGAGGCAAATAACGTGCCAAGGAAAAAGGTCAAGAACCTGAGAAGAAGGCACATGTGCCCGTGCATTCTTGATTTTAAATAATATTCATTTAATTAGTCCGAAAATGGATTAAGGGACTGGGTTGATAATTAAAAGAGCCCAGGGCATCAATATTATCTCGGCCTGTCAAGCTAACACAGGAGCGACGTGTGATCCTGCCAACATATAAGGCTGAACGTGTGAAGATTAATTGGGCTGATTAGTACCGGCCATTACCAGCCACTAATCTCAATTATGGGCCTCCGAAGGGCGATTGTGCATGGCCCAAGCAAGCTTGTACGTGTTCAAGGATTGCTAGCTTTCTTTCCTAAAAGCTAGCAAGGGCAAGCCCACTAGTACGCATACTCGTACATTTCTCTAGCTGGTCTATATATGTATGCATGCAAATACACTGTTGCGCAATGCGTGCTGTACCTGGGCCCAGAGTGTTCTAGAAGCTCTTAGCCACTGTACGTGGGCCAGCCATCGATGCCGTGGCGCTCGGTGCGCACTCGCCGCGCCGTGCGGAAATAACACCACCGCCTCCCAGATGATGAAGCTTCCAGAAAGCTCATGTATACACGCCGACGTACCAAGTTGGGACCACCAGTCAACTGGCGGGTAAACATATTGGACGTACACTTTCAGGTTCTCAAGTCACCGCCTCGAGTCTGTGAAAGGATAAGCATCGTCCGGGATAAAATCAATTCAAAACTCCAAAATATCTTGGCCCCTGCCGCTCGGAGGAAGCTATTCAAAATTTGAAATACGGTGTTGCCACGCACCCGTGCTTCTCGGCCGCTCGCCAACAAGAAGAACGGAGAGGCAGTGCTGCCTTTCTCCAGCGCCTCTCGTCGACCCTAGCCTCTGCCTATAAAAGGAGGAGCCCTCCTCCAGCTGCACACAGGCATTCTTCTCCACACCATCGCCGTCAGGCTGCACACACCCACACAGGTCGCCGCCGCCACAGCAGCAAGACATCTCCCTGCTGTGCCTCCACCCACCTCACACATCCATCCACATACACCGCAAAGAGACTCGATCGACGCCGCCGGAGCACTCAGCAAAGAACTCCTTTGCCGAGTGCACGATATCCGGCACTCGGCAAAGTTTTTAGCACTCGGCAAAGTTTGAATTTCCTGTAGTGGCCGGCCGGTGTCTGCGTTCGTCTGCGGAAGGCCGTCTCGTCGTCGTCGTCGCTGTTGCTGCCGAACAATTCGACGCCGACTCCATGGTTCCTTCAGGCTTCAGCCCACGTTAACCCAGGTTGAGATCTTCTTTGTTTTGTGTCTGCCTTTCCCTCTCAGGTCGCATGCATCCATGGAGTACAGGCTGCTGCACTTGCCATGGACGTCCCAGGGAGAGACCACGAGGGAGAGGTGCACGGCTGGTGGAGTTCAACACCGACCGTGTGTTTTGGTGTTGTGGCGTCGAGACTCAGGCCACCACCATCGACGGACACCGGAATTGCAGTGCTGCCGGAGAGCTCGTACTCGGACGGCCAGTCACTACGCCGCCAGAGGTCCAACAACCCGGCATCCGAGGCCGTCCGTAACCCATGGCTGCGCCGACTTGAGGAGGCGCCGTGGTGCCGATGCAGTCGGAGCTGTGGGCTGCAAGTCCAGGGTACGCCCCACTCATAGCCGCGCCGCCGAAGACAAGGATGCCGTTCAAGATGCCGTGCTGCTGCGACATCATCTCTGACCAATACATGTGCATCACTGTTCACGTTATCATACATACATACGTGTACCTGTACCCTGCTGAGAGCTGTGATTGTTGGAATTGGTCAAGCCAAATGCCCAGTGGCGGAACCAACCCTCTTGAATGAGGGGGGTCAAGTAATAAATGACACATCGTAAATAGATCGTAAATAGATGCAAGGAGAAATTTTTGTGATGTATCATTGAATTTTTATAAAAAAATTGAATTTCTATTGAATTTTTGGATGAAAAATTGAATTTCTATTGAGTTTTTGATAAAAATTGAATTTTTATTGAATTTTTGGATGAAAAACTGAATTTCTATTGAATTTTTGAATGAAAAATTGAATTTCTATAGAATTTTTGAATGAAAAATAAATTTCTATGGAATTTTTTATGAAAAATTTATTTTTTCTATAGTAACAAATAAATTCATTGTTTTTAGGGGGGCCACGGCCCCTGCTGGCCCCCCTGGTTCCGCATCTGCAAATGCCACCATGCATTTCGATACTACTACCACGACATCGTGTCGTTCGCTGACTGATGAGGCCGAACGACACGGGCAAACACGGTCGTGTCGAGACTGTGTTATCACTGGCCCATGGACCGACGAGGCCATGATTAATGCCGACGCCCTTTATATTATATACCCATTTACATCATTTCATATCATGCATGGAGAGTGCAAAGCGAAGACCGAAGAAGACGACCATAGCAGCTTAATCGGAGGTATTCTGCAAGTTAGACTCGCAGATGTAATTAACTAGGAGCCTTCTAAGGCTCTATGAACTAAAAGATCACATCGCGGAATCAGATCT
The DNA here is from genome assembly GCA_015844335.1 of Chrysopogon serrulatus. Taxonomy (NCBI): domain Eukaryota; kingdom Viridiplantae; phylum Streptophyta; class Magnoliopsida; order Poales; family Poaceae; genus Chrysopogon; species Chrysopogon serrulatus. The sequence continues at coordinate 38,950 of JADLZL010004236.1, forward strand.
GCCTGACGGCAGGCCATGGCGCGCATATTTATATATTGGGAATATGTATTTGTATTATCCAAAAATATGAATAAAATATATGTTCCCTACTTGTTGTCTTTATCTATTATTTGTGTACTTAGTACACTGGCACACACACGCATTTTTATTTACACCATGCGTAAAGGATTAAAACCCTTCCCCAGGGTGTCACGTTCTCTCTGAAACAATCTTTCTTTTTTGTCCTTTGTCATTGTTCTTGGTTCCAATTTGCATTCCTTCTTCATCATCTCCTTTGACTTTCTTCTTTTTAGGTTTGCCATATATAGCATTGGCGTATCATTTCTATCTTGAAGACCTCATTGTTCTTCTGTGGAGTGTATTTGTTGTTTGTATCTGCGTTGTTCCCTTCACTTGCTGCTAGCTGTTCAGACTTTAAGAATGCATCTATCTCCTCTTCTGTTAGTATGTGTTCTCCATCTTTATCTTCATCTTCAGGATTGATTACTATTTGATTGCTATGTGCATCTTCATCTGTTACAGTACTATCTATAGTAGTTTGTATGTTATCCTGCATATGCAAATATTCATTTTATATTAGTTCTGAAAATATATGATACTTGGTGTAATTTTTATTATTTGTAAATGTTTGGATCAGCTTAATTATAGATCAGTATATTATTTTGTTACCTCATGCAGTATCAGGTTACTGAATATGTCCTCTCTCCAATTATCAGGTTACTGAATATGTCGATCTGTCTTTATTTTCCACACTCATTTATTGCAGTTAGGCTTCTTGATTCTAGCGCCATCTGTTCCTCTTCCATCGCCTCTGGTGTCTTTATAACCGCTCTCTCTTCCTCTCCTCCGTTTTCCTCTTATTTTCTGATCCCTTGCCTTGGTTCATTCGGGTTCTTTTTCCTGGTAAGTGTTCTCTCTTCTCCAGTTCCCCTTTCTCTCCTTAATCTTGCTTTCGATTTGTTCTTTTTCCCTTCTTTTCTTTTGGTGTGTTTCCCTTCTTTACTTTTTCTATGTTTCTTGATTTAGTGCGGTTAGGGTTTAGATTTAGTTTCTTGAATCTTGTTTTCTAGTGTTAATCTATTCTTTTCTAGTATTGGCTTCCTATTATCTTGATTATTTAATTAAGTTTATGTGTATTTATTAATTATATAATTATTTTTTGGGATCTATATGTTGTTGTTTATTCTGGATCTGAGTAAAGACAGGACTCGAAATATTGTTTAGAAGGAAGAACTTTCACTTGGTTTTATATGATTGTGTGCTTTGTGTTAACACTGTTTAGGACACCTTGTAGCATCTCTTTATGGATTTTGATCTTGCTAGGGCTTGTTGGAATCTGATTGTAGTCGTTGTGACTGATTATATAGGAGCCATATATTGTGGTTTATTTCTAGATCTGTGTTTATAAATTGTGTATATGTTTATTCTACATCTGTTTGAATTTTGGATTATTAGTTAGTTTCTGATTTACTGCTTATAACTATTCATCTATTGATCATTTCTAGTAATGTAATCCTATTATAGTTCTTCATTGATATTTTTACATTTATTGCATATATGTAGATTGCTTAATTATTTAGTGTATATTTTTGTTTTAGTATCTCTGCATTCACTATTTTTTTCTCGATCTAATTATTTCTCTGTTCCAGGTTCCAATTTTTTCAAGCTGCTATGTGCAAACTCTACTAACAATAGAAGGTTAAGGTACTGTTATTTTAATTTCTTCTAGCTAATTTAATGATGAAGTACCTACATTTCATTTGTTCTTTCTTTTGGCTGTTTATTTTTCATGTTAACTGATCATTTTTCTTTAGTATTTAGGTTCATTGTTCTTTTTTACCATTAGATTGATTTTGTTATTTTATTTTAATGCCAATAAATTTGCATAAGTCTATATTTAGTTTCAGTAGGTGTATTATCTGTATGGGCTCTTCTATTTCATATCATGGAAGATTTTTGGCTGTCATGATATGTTCAGCTTTTTTCTTCATACAATAGTTTAATTTTAGTCTTTTATTTCTTTGTAGTTTGTGAACATGGCCTGTTGTGATTCTTCCAGTTATATTCTTGAGTCCAAGGTTGTATCTGGATATGTTATTGAGTTTCTCAGGTTGGAAGTTGGTGAGCAGAAGCGTCTGATTGCTATTGATAGACATTCTTCATAGAAGTATGAATTATCCAGTTATGATTACAGCATGTTGGCGGTCCTTAACTCATAAATATAACCACCAACACTTGCATAAAATCAAAGAATATGAACACCAAAACTTAGAACTAGAGTTTATAACTAACAACTTCCACAAGTTTTGGTGGTTGACCATTTGCAGGAGGACATGATGGAAATGTATAGAAATATGACTAAAGTGTGCATGAAATACAACTTTTACAAGCACATAACATCATCCCAAGTGGAGAAGAGACATTCAGCAGGCAAATCCGGGCCCAGAATTCAAGGAAAGTGAACCCAAATCCAACCCAAAACTATTTCAATTTCAGAAATCCATGTTATGGGCCAAGTCTACATGATCAAAGGAGCTCACCCACCAAAATTGAGCCCATTTGGGCCCAATAGGGGTGCGACCGCATCACCAGTGAGCCCAAACATCACCATTTGGTTGGTTGCCTCCCACCGACGTTCCAAAGGCGGTGGCGTGCGGGATTTTGGATTCAATGCACCTGGACAGTCGGTTTGGGTGTAATCTTGCATAGAGACCCCTCCACCTCACTTATAAAAGAAGGCCTCCCCCTCTCCATTTAACACACCTTTACTTTGGAGCATCATCTCTACAACTATACACTTAGTAGTAGTGTCCCTCTAGGTAACTATCACCTAGTTGTAGTATAGAAAAGAGGGAAGAGAGGGGAGAGGGAAGAGAGTGGAGGAGGAATCTGGAGTTGTCGGTTTCCTCTTCGTCTTGTATCCGGTGCCCTGAGTAGAAGAGGAGCAGGGCCGGAGGTGTCGGCTTCTCCTCGACTCTTGTACCTCAACGCAGACGACTCGTCTGAGTAATATCCAGGTTCTTCTTTCGGTAACTCCAAGCTTTCTATTTGATTAAATTTAGTTCTTTCTTTACTTTGCTTACGGGATCTCCGCTCGACTCAGTACTTTAGTCTAATTAAGATATCGAACTAGGGTAGTAGCCGTTAGCGTAGACATGGTGTCTGGGCTAGCGAGTTACCTGAGTTTACGCCGAACCCCACGGATAGTTGTGGTAGCCCGGGGGTGACAGCTCCGACCAGGCCTTTGTATTCCACCACGCTCAGATTGGTGTTTTCGTAGAGCTTTTGGCGGTTTGACCCCGACTACCGCTACCCAGTCTTTTTGAGAGTCTAAAAGAAACCGCTGATCCAAAGTAAGTGAAGTCTAGTAAGCCTGAACCTTAGTTATCTAGTCAGTCTTGGAAGAACCTTAGGAAACCCCTTTCCTTGGACGACATTAAGATCTTTTCTAGTTAACTTCTCGTTCCCCGTGGAAATCGATACCTAGGAATACTTCAGGTGAAAGCTACAGCGGTATCTATGCGCTTGGGGATTTATCTGTTTGCGTTAACAAATACCAACACTGCACTTGCTGCTAAGTATGCCTGTGGTCGTTTTTTCTTGAGGAATTTCAAATTCTGCAATGATGAGGCTAACAGGAACATATATTGTCTTGCTCATGAAGATCTATACTTTGATTTCTTTCGCTCTTACTGTGTTAACATTAATCGAGACATTATTACTTTTTACGAAGTTAAGATCATTGTATCCAGAAGTGGTTCATCGAAAGCTTTTATGGACATTTTGGTCAGGATTCAGGTTGTTCTCCTAAGTAGTTGCTTTTTTCATAAGTACATTTTGTTTCTTTTTATAGTTCAATGCTTAGATTCTTCATTTTCTTATTTTTAGGGTATGAGGTCTATTAATACCAATTTAGATGAAGTTATATCTACTCTTGTTATTGAAAAACTAGGATTAGTAACTGGAGCACAATCTAGGCTTATGGCTGTGAAGGGTCTGACCAGTGGTGACAAGATGAAGTTAGTTGCTCGAGTTGTCAAATAGAATCGTGGTCCATCTTTTATTCTGAAATATGAATATTGTTTGGATTCAGCTAATGGTACTATTTATGTTCTTGTTATTGATGCTAAAGATGCTCAGTTCATGGCTGGTCGTGCATTCAAAGTTGATGGTCAAGATCTCTGTTTCTACCGTGTGCTCAGTATTGAGCAGCGATCTTCAGCTGTTGATTTTTATCATTCTGCTCGTTTCACTATCATCAATCCTAGAAAATCGATTGCAAATTAGTTATTATCTGGTCCACAAGATCATGTCTACAGATGGTTGCTTATATGCTACGTAATATCAGCTGAAGCTATTTGTGTGTTTCGTTATTTAGTTCTTTGAACTGTTTTCTAACTTGATTGAACTGTTATGTATTATACTATGTTTATCTTTATAATATAATGGAGCTCTATTTATAATCAGGTTTTAATCTCATTCCTCTTACTGTATGATCAGATTACTCATTACTGTATAATTTGATTACTCAATAATTATAGTACTTTTCTTGTTTACAGTTTGATGTTGTATTTTTACTCTATTAGTATTAGTGTAAATTTATTGTACTAATGGTGTAATTTGTTAATTTGTTTTATACTATGGATTTGTCTATATTATCAGTTTCTGCTATTTGTTAATATTTTAATTTGCCTTTCATAGAAAAAAAATTGCTAATTTGTTAATTTGTATTTGTCTATAGTATCAGTTTCTTCAATTTGTTAATATTTTAATTTGTCTTGTATAAAAAATTTGTTGATTTGTTAATTTATATTTGTCTGTAGTATCAGTTTCTTCAATTTGTTAATATTTTAATTTGCCTTCATAGAAAAAAAAAATTTACTGATTTGTTAATTTGTATTTGTCTATAGTATCGGTTTCTTCAATTTATTAATATTTTAATTTACCTTCCATACAAAAAAATTGTTGATTTGTTAATTTGTATTTGTCCTCCTTTGTTGTAGTATTTGTTCTTGCCATTTGATTATATTTTAATTTGCCTTCCATGGAAAAAAATCTTTTGATTTGTTATTTTTATTTTTTTGAATTTTAAGTTGTCTTGTTAGTTTTGCCCATTTTTCTGGTTTTTTTTATTTTGCAGTTTTGTAAATGGAATCGGGGTGATGGTTTCATTTCTCTCACCCGAATTGGTCCTTGATGTGGGATTCGGGTACCGAGTGATAGGAGTCTTTAAAATACCCGGGTGTGTAGTAGACAGATTCTTGTTTAATACATGTTGGATCTAAAATTACCATTACAAATGAAAAGCAGACCACCATGGTTTTAAAAGATGCAAACAGCAGCAGTATATGGAACTTCGACACTCAGCAAGGAAGAAAAGGAAGACATGGCTACAAGTTCTGACTGATGAGGACATGTACGATGAGACGGATTGGTACTTTTGGGCTCAGATGGATGTATGGGATGAACATGTGTGGAGCTTGTGTGCCATTTGTAGATTTCAGCATCATCAACCAAAAAATTGTCCATCTCCATTGAAGATGCTGAAGGAGATAGAAGGAACGTTGGATGGGAACTGGAAATAAGCATCTCATCATGTTGCTTTTTTATTAGTTGCTTAAATAAATGAGAACATGTGTAAGAATGATGTTGCCTTCAATTTTTCTGTAATGCAAATGCCTAATATGAAATTGCATTTTAAATAAAAAATTTGAGTTCCTGGTTGTATTTTTTCTTTGTCTATACGGTTTATCGCAGACGACGTGCCGGAGGCTGAAGCTGTCGATGCTTGGAACTAGTCCTTAGCGGCACCGACCATCCCTGTTGTCACATCATCATCCCTAATGGCATGCATGATGGAGCCCCACAGCCTATGCTCAGATATGTTCAGTTTGATAGGCTTGCTTTTGTTTCTTCTTTTCTTTTTTCTATATAAACTCTACATCCATAGACCGTATTTTTTATAAGTAGCTAATTGTGTTATAAGTTGTAACAATTGAGATCTCTTGTTATTTGTTTGCGGAGAAAAGGTTTTTCCTAGCTTATTTGCCACAATCCCCAAACTACATAGTACATATAGTTTGGTAATTATATATAAAATAATTTGTAGTATTTTTTAGATACAAATGGATAAAGGGAGACCTATTTCTTCTCTAGCTACCAACACCCCCCCCCCCTAATCTGGCCTCATGCTGCGTCACAGCATGTACTAGGCCTAAGAAAACAGGATTATAGTTGAAAAAAAAGATTGGCATGGAGAAGAATAGATACCGATCATGCATGTGGACCAAGCTACAGCAGCCCCACCCCATCCTTCTTGGGTAGGCGTGGACACCACGGATCCATGTGACATGGTCCACCACTCACATGGCATGCAGGTCCAAATGTTTGGCGACACGTACAACCATGACGTTTCCTTTCCACATTTTTCTAATCCAATCTTGATGGGAGTCGGAGGGAGAAAACACGCCACCTAACGATCTGCTTGCCAAACCTACTTGAGGCGCTCGTATGCAACGACACCACCCCATGGGAATCCCTGTTCCCGTTCCTCATCACCAACGTGTGCCTTAACGCACTGTGCGCGCGCATCGCCAAGTGCTACACCATGCACCGGTTCATGGCCACCATGGGGGAGCGCCCGACAACTAGAACCTAAGCCACCACAAGTAATACTTCCACTAATCGTCAGGCCTGCAGGTCGTGGTCATGGCACTCGGGCCATGCCAGTAGGCCAGCCTTTGTACAAGCACTATTACCACCGGCCAGAAGAAGGATCTCAACCTACACGGCTACAAGGCTGAGTACCAGTTCTACCGGGACCTCCAAGAATGGTCGGAGGCAGTGTCATTGTTCAATGAAGTGCCGAGCTTTAAGGTGCTGACAGTGAAGATTTACTAGTGACTACTAAGGAGTTCAGTAACGTGCAGTAGCTATTAGTGTAATCTGCTTGTTGTTGTACAATTTTTACATTTTGATGACTTTGAAAGGTGTTTAGGTGAAAAGAAGTGTGTATAACATGGCCTAGACCATGCCCCCGCTCATGGCCGTCACGGCTCGCCAGAGCGCATGCCTGGCCATGCCCCACCTGTGGTCACCTGGCCATGCCACCACAAAAAAGACATGATAAAAATGAATTGTTGCATGCACTGTTACATTGTGAACAGAATAAGTGCATCAAAACATACGAAAGTGACTGAATTTTGTGCTCCTCTTTACAAATAATTAAAACAATTTATACTTCCCTAGACAAGAACAATGTTGTAGGCTAGAACCAAAGTGGTCATGGTAATCTAAAAACCAAATCACAGCTATGCTTATTTCAATAGAATGCATAAAAGAAGATTGATAAACAACAAATTATCTAGAACAACAACTTCTTTGCTTTAGGCTCAGATGTGTCGTTGTTTTCATGTGAGCCATTGTTACGCTCTCTGACAACTAGCCTCTCAACTTCATTTGAGCCTTGACCTTCATCTTCGATGCTAGAAGACTCTTCCAACACTTCAAGGGTCGGTAAAGATTCATCACAGCTGTCACCATAAGGATCATTGTCGATCCTTTTCTTCTTGATGTTGATCTTTATAGAGCTTGGAGGATCTTCCTTTTTCTCACTAGGATCAACAAGAGGGTTCATAGTTACCTCTGTGCGAGAAGGATTCACCTACTCATTAGGTTGAGTGCCAATTAATTTCTTGTGTGTGTTCCTTGAATTGGAAGAGGTTGTATCGCCAGTTCATGCTCATGTAATGTCATACAATTTCGATAGTACTCCAAGTACCCCTCATTAGACAGACCAGGGGGCTTGCCCATGGTGGAATTTGTGGATGGTAGAAACAAAGATTTGGATGAAAGGTGAGTTACAAATGAGAACAGGAAACTATCATGGATGAGTTACGAAATACTGCTTATAACTCAACCCAGTAGCTACAACTTAAGGTCCGACCTAAACATAAATAGAGTTGGTATATGCCTTCACATGTGCACCACATGTGCCTTGTTTGTACTCAGTCCTTCGCCCCTACATGTGTTCCAAAGATGTGTGATCAAGTCTTCATCCTTTGCTTGGTCCTTCACTACTGCATGTGTTCCAGAGATTTTGTGATCAAGTCTTCATCCTATACTGGCGTGACCCTGGCTTGGTCCTATGCCATTGCATGCGTATGAGAATTGGCATGCTCATCCTTTGCTGATCGCATGTTTGTGTAGAACCAATGTTGGCGCCAACAAGATTACCAACTTAGGCTGTCCTTAAATAGCAAAATACATCTAATGGTTGCATGTGGAGGCCTCACAACAATATATAATTGAGCTTGGGTGGACCACATTCATTTAGCAAAAGCACAAAGGGGGACCAACATGGCAAGAAAAGGCGAGTGTGAGAAAGGAAAAAAAAGAAGAGACATACTTGGACAAGGAGGGTCACTTTGGGAGGAAGAATTTGCATGCACAGCAGCTGATGGCAAAAGTCATGACAATCATCACTGAATCCAGTAAGTCCAAAAAAAAACTATAGGAAATGGAAGGCTGAGTTAGAAAGGATAACTTCAGTGGATGGGCTCAATGACAAGGATGACACCAACACTGATGGAAAAGTGAGTGCATTACCAATCCGATTAGTTTATTATAAATTTTGATGACAGAGGAAGTTAATTTGTATCATAGTTGCAGGATCTCAATTGACAAATGAAGATGACCAAATTTCAAATGGAGATGAGTCGGATAAACTTAGCCAGGAATTGTGTGTCTCTCCAAGCAAGATGAAATGGAGTTAGGTTGTGTGTGCCAACACATACTGTAGGCAATTGTGTTTGGAATAATAGATATTGTTGTGCTCTAATTTGAGTTACGGGTTTATAAGTGTATACGGTTGTCATATGTGAGTAATAAAATTATGAAATGCAAAAATTGTGATTGTGCAATTTCCATAATTTTATTGTTTCAATTTTTTATTGATCCATGGAAAATCCATAAAATTTATCCATGCATATGTGATTATTTCATGAAGAATACATTGTCGGAATAAAAACACCGGACAAGTATTGTTCATAATTTGCAACAACAGATCCAAGGCCTGGCCACTTAGGGTGGCAGGCTGGGATCCCTTGCAGGACTTGTTCGTGAGACTTTGTACTATTAGGTACGTACACATCCACAGGGATCTGGCAGCACATAGAGAGCAGTAGTAGAGCCTAATACTGAGGGGAGAAAGAATGAGGCAACAACCCATGCAACCATGCCACCACCCTAGGCTTTTGAATATCAGTGTAGATCAGACGTATGCAATCATGTAAATTTCAATGCTCTAATACATAGGCGTTAAATTGACGGATGATCTACTACCCCCTTTATCCCTGAATAGATAGTCTAGAGTTGTCTTAATTCAATCTTTTAAATTTTCACTAAATTTTTAGAAAAAAACCATCTAGATGGAATGAGTAGATCGTCACTTATAACTCAGTATATGGAAATCCTAGCTTCATCACTTATAACTTGGTAGGTGGAAAGAGTTGGAGGTAAACATGGAAATAGTTGGTCTATGCCTTCCTATGGCCTCCTCATATGTTGTTCCTATACTTGGTCCTTTGATGTTGCATGTAAGTGTTCCAAAGATGGTAGAATGGGCTCCACATATGCTGTGTGCCTTTGCTTGGTCCTTCGCTATTGCATGTGTTCCATATATGGCATGCATGAGAATGAGCACGAGTGTGACATGGTCTTGCGCCGCTACTTGGGCCTGTGAAAGTAGAGCTAGTGCAAACAAGACTCTACTGAGTGCTAATAAAAAGGTATGCAGAAGACTAGATGGTTGCAGATACGCACCAACACTACATGACATCACTAGTACCACAGACCAAAGCGTTATGGAGCCAACAAGGAAGGAATCTGCGAAGCAAGAAATTAAGGACAAAAGGCAAGGAGTGACTATCGACAAGGGAAGGGATGGAAAGGTAATAGCTTACATGATTCTATTTTGTTTTGTTTTTATTGTGAGTTTTCTCATGAGTATACTAACAAATTTCCAAACCAAAAAGAAAGAAGAGGTATTTGACTGGCTGCTATGCTTGGTACACGGCGAGTTGTCACCACTACTGGCACGGAATGGATCAACCAATAGTGAGATAACCAAGGTGAGTGGTGATCCAAAAGAATTTAGTTACTCAAATGGGATATTATGCAGATGTTATGTGTCATAAAAGTAGGTGGTCATTAATTTCATGTAGGATGAGGTAGCTGAGGAAGGGGAAGAGGCAACAAGTAAGAATCGGAATAATAGATAAAAAAGACCAAAAAATTGAGCAATAAGGGCATTGATGTATTGAAAGCTATATGTTGTGGTTGTCGGCGCCGTCCGCCAATTGCCCTGTCGAAGAACGGGTGGACGAGCGGCGAGGAGAGGGCGTCGATCTCCGAATGTTCGTTTGTGAGATAACTACCATGACTGGAACTGTGGACCAAACGCTGAGAGGCCCATTTGGCTTGTTACAGCATACAAATACATGGGCTCAAACAATAATATCTGAGCTTTTGCCACTCACCAAGCATACTCAAGCTCGTGGGGAGCTGATTTGTAGAAAAAAAGGATTTTAGTTACTTAAAAAGTGGGTTTTTAACAATGTAGTCATGTTCATAGGGAAACACTAGCGACCACTTCCCCCCATAATTCAGCAGTTCCCACACCCAGAACAAGCTAAGGGACCCCACACATGAAGGAAAATCTAGGGCAGGATCAGAACAGGTGCAGATCGATTGGCATGGCTATGATCCACATAGGGGTGGAGCCAGGATTTGAGTATATATAGGGGGGCAATGGACAAAGTTAAGTAGAAATGATAGCCATGTCAACTGGTTTTAGTCATGTACAATGCATGTTCAACAAGTTTTAACCAAAACAAAAATACATCTAAATACTGCAGAAACTCTAGTTGCAGGAAAAATAAAAAAGACACGAGAAATTGTTCTTGTTACCTAATGCAATCAATCATAGTCGCAAGCCTCCGTCGCAAGCCTCAAACTTTTGATTGTTAATTAGATAAGAGAATATCACTTGATGATTTATGATTATGGATTACCTGTTGTTGGTGATGCACGGGACTGCCAGCGGACGGCAGTGTTAATTTGACAGCGCGGCGACGGCTTGGCCGCGTGGGCACGACGAGCGGACGGCATGGCGCAGCGTGGCGTCTCACGTCCGGTCTACCAGTCCATCGGTACCAGCGCAGTGTCCAGCGATCTAACCAAGAAGACAGGAAGACAAATAGTCGAACACTAGCGTTTGGGTGAGAAACTAAGGCAGGCAGAGTGCCACAACGCTTGACGCTTCGTTTTCCAAACAATAATGGAGGCACCAGCAGCAGTTAGATAGGCCTCAAGCATCAAACTTCACGTTTGGAATAAATGGGAGGGGCTGAACAGCTAATACGTACGTACATGCATATTCATTATTATACTACAGACGCGTCAGGGGTGCCAGGCCCCCGTGCCCCCCTCCACATACACGAATTAGCACGGCGTCAGGGGGTGCCAAGGCCCCCCCCCCCCCCCCCCACATCCACATACACAACTAAAGTAATCCCTCTTACCTCAAATCCAGTCCATTAATCCTTAGCTCAAACTTAGTCCATCGATATGATCTGAACTAGTAGTAATTAAGCAGGGGAGCTGAGCCGAGCATATCGACGAAACCCCAACTCGACAAACAATGTAAGGGTCACATACCTCGCGCCTAGTTGCGACGACGATGGCATGTCGTCTCCCTGCTGGATGTCAAGTCCGTTGAGGCGGTGGGTGATGGTGTGCTCTCGCTGATGACTAGCGTGGAGACTGACGCCGAGGTCGATGGTGCAGTGTCGTCCATGTTGTCGGAGGTGGAGCCGCCACCACAACCGGTGGATATGCGGAGTGAGGTCGTCCGGTGCCGGAGATGACCATCGCGGGGTAGCTAGGATGGACGGGAGTACGGGACGAGAAGTGAGGGTCCTGGAGAGTGGAGACAGAAGGGAGATATATATATATATAGGAGATGCGAGTGGGGATGGCAGACATGCAGTCCACTGCCGCCTGCAGAGACCGCTTCCGCCGGAGGGTAGCTAGACCGGCTCCATGGCTGCCCCCTTGGACTTGGATCGCATGCACTCGCGCACGACGCGCGCTCGTCTCAGCGATTTAGAACAGTCGATGACCACGCCAGCGTCCCCGGCCCGCACGCAGCGCCGCCTCCGACTCTGATACGATACGAGCAAGCCTACCGGATCGGATATCTATCGCCTGCGGACCTCGGCTGTTGGGTTGCCGTTGCCTCTAGCGCAGAGGCCGGCATGGCACTGGCGCACGGACTCACGGAGATGAGATACGCGTGCCATCGGATCATGACCTCGATCCTCTCCACCATGAACATATAGAGGCCATAGAGAACAGCAGTAGCCTGTAGCACGTGAGAGCCTTGACTCGAACGTGAATTAGGTAGCTTGATGATAATAGCCGCCGGGTTAAAAAATGAGCCTAGAACATTGAAAACCAGCCTTGTTAAAGAAGTAAACCTCAATGAAATTTAAATGAAGGCATGAAGAGTAAATTGCATCCACTATATAACAACTCGAAAGGTGGGTATGGATTGCTCCGGTAACTAATATAATACTCAATTTAGTACAACAACTTAATAAATATGTACATATTAGTTCAATTCAACAACTTATAAAATATCAAATTTAGTGCAAGCATTTATTAAATTGGTGCATCTGTAGTCCAAACGTTGCAACAATAAGGTATTTGGTCACATTGTATAGCAAAGAGATGGTATATTTGGCTCAGAACAAATAATTAATAATTGTGTGTCAATTGATATCTGTGTAACAATAATTATGTGTCAATTGATATCTTTATCGCAATGGTGATCGATATAGATGTCCACCAAGACAAGATTTTTTTATCAAAATTAAAAAAATAGAATCACATTTTAATGAGAGATATTTTCTGTCTACGTATAAAACTAGTTTCATATCTGATTTGACATAACAAAGAATGTCTATGAAATATCTTGATTTCAATGTAATAATAAACAATGTCTATAAAACATTAGAAGCTCGATTTACACCTATTTATAGGTTTCAAGTTTTTAAAACTTTAAAAAGTAAAAGACATCAATTAATTCATGAGTTATATAAGTAAAATTGTCCCTCAAAAAATACTATTTATTTCAAGCTTATTTTGGCTTTTTATTTATTTTTTTTAAAATACTTATGCCGTGTGAGATAAAAAATAAAAAAAGCGTGAAAGATACAAAAAAAAATATTGCAAATCAATTTGAAAAAGACCACATATAATCCAAAATTTATTTTGGTCATGGTATTAAGAAAAAAAATCATAAAATGACACAATATCTGCCAAATATATTGTATTTGTAAAGTGTGGACCGTAGATGCACCAATTTAGCAAGTTGTTGCACTAAATTGAGCATTTTTCAATTATAGCACAACGTGCATTGATATGTACATAATAATGTCTTTATTTTTTGCTGTTACATCACACGACATTTATCTCTACACCTAAAGAATCTAAAGTCATCATCTACCCTGTAATACATACCAAAACATATTCATTCTAAATTATAATAATGTCACTATTTTGTACCATTACAACACACAGGCATTTATCTCTACACCTAAAACGAATCTAAAGTCATCATGTAGCCTAAGATACGTATCAAATGTTGATATCCCTACTCATACATACGTGTCCGATACGAATCATACTTTATGTGGAGCTCATACATCTATGCATTTCCTACCAGCTGGTTACTATATATGAACACCGGATCCACGTGTCCACGTTTGACACCAGGTCCATGGAGCTTAGGCGTCCGTGCGTTCGACTACTGAGGTTTATAATTCAAAAAATTGTATCCCTGCACGGGCTTATATATATCTAGTAGGTGCTGATGTATGTGATCAATACAACTCGTTGCTTGACCCAATCCTCATTCAATTAGGACATAGGAGTATTTCAATAGGCCGAAACCAGCTTTCACTTTAAGCCCTATTTATTTCACTTCCTAGGAGCTTTTAGAGCTTAGTTTTGGGACCTTCCAAAAAGCACTGCTCCTATGAGCAAAATCCAAATCTATTCTAGTTTTCTTGACCGTATTTTCTTTATTTCCTTTTGGATCCCTTGAAGCCCGCTTGTAATACCTTTTGTAACGCCCCTTTTCAATTTAAATAAATTTCTATATATAGGGGCCTAGGCCCCTCTGATTTTTCATAAAAAAAATCTAATATTGAAGTTTGGGAATCCATTAATTTTGAAATTTGTGCAGACAATAGATGGTCAACACATCGCTTGTCGAAGGAGCTGGCCTCTGCCAAACTGAGGCGATTGTTAGACTTATATGATGTGCTTGCAGAGTATGCGCATCTGTTCGGCCACTGCAGGTTCAGCCTCTCCAGCGGCAACAGGCACTACAGATACCCTTTTTTTTCAGGTACCCTTGGGTCACATCCATATACATCCATCTCCACATATGCAAGCCAGGATCACCACGATATGGCAACAAATAAACTTCGTTATGATTAGGATAGTTTTTATCTTGTGTTGCCTGTTTTCAAGACCACGCCAATATATCTACAATCTTTGGTTATTGGAAAATATTCAGTGCATGTGTATCCTTTTCTTTTACACTTTCAATAACCAAAATTGTTATATATATCATATTCCCTCTATTTCAAATTATAAATCTTTTTGACTTTTTTTAAGTACCTCTCTACCAAAAAAAAGTCAATGGAGGGAGTACTAGATAGGTGATATCTCAATGCAAACCAAGGGAACAGAGACAGTGAAGGCGTCAAATAGCATTATTAGGAAAAAAAATAAACTTTATAATAAAAGAGTTATATTATACTAGATTAAGGGTATCAAAAAGGAATAATGATTCAGTCCCAAATGCTGATGCGTGCTGCAATGATATAATGAATTAAGATATCACAAAATAACTTTCACGAACAACTTTTCATGAGCAGCTCCTTGACGACGGAGGGGCAGCTCCTCATCACGTCTTCCAAGGCACCAGTCACTATGGCAGCCATCAGATTGCCACCGGACATGAGAAAATTCAGGCACGCCTTCTGAAGCCCATGACAGCCATGCCTGTCAGCCAATGCCAACATTGCCCCAACACTGCTCGTGTCAACGCAGCCGCAGAGCTTCTCTTCACAGATCAACTTGAGCCTCTGCAGACAGTACCTATCCGCGGCCACGAGCAGATGCTGCGCCATGACCATCGTCTCGCCCTCGTCTATCTCCGGCAGCACGTCGTTGTAGACGAAGTGAAGCAGCGCCTTGAACACCCTCGGCTCCATGTCCTCGATCCACACGCAGACCGCGGTGCCCTCCTTCATGGGGCTGAACAGCTCGGCCCTGAACACCGGCGACCGGGCGGCGAGGATGCTCCGGTGCGCGCCGAACGTCTCGCCGTCGACCTCGAACATGACATCCGTGCCGTCGCCGCTGGAGAGGAGGTCGCCGAGACGCTGGAAGATGTCAGACGGCGGCACGTCGACGAACTTTGGGACGGTGACAGCGGAGTCCTCCTTCTCGGTCACCTTCAATACAGTTATGTCGAACCGGATCCTGAAACGGTCGTCCCGGACATGGCCCGAGCTCTCCAAATCCTTCCTGGTGATGAATCTCGAGACACCCAGGCCACCCGCTGCAAGCTGGGGACAGGGCTGGCACCTGCATGTGTAGGCCACTTTTCCGTCCTTGTCGAGTAGGCATAGCGACGATCGTGCCTTGACGTTCCAGTCATCAGTACACGATAGAAGAAGAGAGATGTAGTGGGCGTCTTCGGGTTCGTAGTCATAGCCCCTGGGGTACTACCGGATGGACCAACGGTGGCCGGCGGCAGTGAACGACGAGCTGATGTATTGTTTTGCTGGAACGCTAATTTTGCTGTCGGAGTAACCGCTGATGGTGAGAATATGGGAGACGGACACGTTCATGGCGTGCATCTCCGACGAGCTTGTGTCGACGCCGGCGCTCGCGCTGGTTCCGGCGATCGGCATGGGAGAGGAGGTCGTCATGTGTCTCTCGTAAACAACAAGGGCGACCCGATCGATCCGGCGTGCCGTGCCCGTGCGTGAGTTCCTTCGGAGATGAAGAGGCGCGCGGGTCAGGTGGTCGATATGTATACAAACGCGCGGTTACGCTGGAGCTGGTGTTCGACTCCGACACGATCTTGCAGCTTTTTATGGGCAAAGGCCTTTCCCTTTCTTTCAAATCTATACGGCGCCGGTTATTCCTAGCTAGCCGACTGATTGATATTAAACATGTACAGAGTAGTCAATACTGGTCCGGTACGGATTAGGAGCGATCGGCCGCATGCTTAGTTTACGTATACTCCTCGCACCGCTTGGTAAACACGTTATTTTGGACAGTGATATAGTCTCTAAATTATAACTTTAATTTTATTTTTTTATAAAAATATTTATCATAGAATGATATATTTATATTTTTATGAAAGTATTTTCAAGAAAAATCTATTTATATAATTTTCATAATTTTAAACTCAACAACTTAAAAGTTATTTATAATTTATGTTTTCAATGTTTGATCTAATTTTTTTGTTCATTACAACTTCCTTTACCAATACAAGAAGTACTTCTTAAGCATATAGGGGACGCACACAATTTTATGGCACCTCGGATGAGCTTGTCTCGACACCTGCGCTGGGGCGAGAGAGGCTAACGCCTAGAAGCCGCACGTCCGGACACCTAAGCATGTTGCTATTGCTGCTGCGCCAGCACGTGCGGGCAGCCTGTGCCCATGGGACCGTATATGCTCACAAGACACTTGCAACATAAAGCATGCGTTGCAACAGACATGTCAAAACATATTCCCTCCGTCCTTAAATACTTGTCGCTTCGCTTTCTGAGACACAAATACCGGTAATTTTAATAAATAATAAATATCATCAATTAGTATCATAATTAGTATCACTGGAAAGATCTTTGGATCTAGTTTTTTAACAAAATTATTTGGAGATATAAATATTATACGTATTTTCTATAATTCAAGTCAAACTTGTGGCACGTATCCCACGACGACATCTAAAAAGGGACGGAGGGAGTATGCAATATTTCGAACATACACGTACCATGTATGTTTATAGCCATAGCAATATCTGCCACATGCACATAAGACACTTATAGCATATCCACAACAATTGAAACATTTGGATCATATAATATAAGTACTATCCATTGCAATATATGAACACATCTAATTTTGCAATATGCCATGAAATACAAGTAACATCTAAATCAATAAAACATATGAAATATAAATCTAAAACACATAAAACATGTGAAGCTCAATGCCAACCCAACCGCATTTTTTACTTTTTAGCCCTTTTTAAAAAAATATTCACATTTAGACCCTTGAGAGTTTTATTTCGTTTTCTAGACCCTGAGCTCGGCGCCGTAACAATTGGCGCCGAGGTTACACGTTTCGGTGCCATGATTATTGGCGCGGAGGTTCAAAAATGTTCTCCACGTGGCATTAACGTGGCTACTTGTGGCTGCTTGTGTGGCACCGACGTGGCCATAAATTCGGCGCCGTGGATCTTGGCACCGAGCTTCTGGATGCCCACCTGCAAAAGCTGCTCTGGCTTCCTTCTTTTGACTTTTCACCTGCTGTTATGCCATATACCCAGGAGGAAGTATTTCTACTTTTAATGTGTTATTACTCCTATTTCCTACCCATACAGAAGAGTTGACCATAGAAAGTTTTAGCAAGCCATGTGTGGACCTCTGGACTGAAATTTGGTTCTTTGTCAGATCAAATGTTTGATACTAATTATAAATAAAAATCTAATTAAAAATTAATTACATAAATAAAAGATAATTCACGATATGAGTCTAATTTAATTTATATATTTGTTTCTAGACTAAATAAAGACTTATTCATGAGATAATGCTATAGTAAATATATGCTAATCATAAATTAATTAAAATTTATATATTTGTCTTCGAATTAACCACAGCTTATATGATTAGTTTTATAAGAGGCTTATCTTTTTAGTGTCTCTAATTGACATCCAAACATCCAATTTCACCTGGTCTAAACTTTAGCAGAAAGATCTCTGTTAAGTAATATTTATAGTACCAAATTAGTATGGGTTATTCAGCTAGACTTCTAAACCAGCTGATAGATTATTAAATCAATTTTCATATTAAATTTAGAGAGTGTTATTTATGTTATAAAAAACTAAGGGTTTTAATTAATAGCATGTGTAGTAGTAATGAGGCGTTTGGTTTCAACAACTGATTTTTAGTCTCTTCACATCGAATATACAGTCATTAATTTGATAATGTTATGCTGTAGTAAATATTTGCTAATGATAAATTAATTAATTATAATAGATTTCTCTCGTGAAATGTTGTGCGACAGTATAATTAGTTTGTGTAATATACTACTAGTTAGTATCCGAATATTTAATAGCGTGACACTAGTTAGTATCCGAATATTTAATAGCGTGAGACGAACTATTTTTAGCAGCCGAAATGGAGTTCAGAGTGGAGTTCAGATACTATGCATGCGGCAAAGTATGATCCATCAAATCACTTTGTATTTCTCTAGAGCGATTGATGGATGTTGGACATTTGCTTGGCCTCATGCACATGCACGAAAAGCTGCTGCATCCATTCAGCTGTGAGGGTGCTCATTCTAGGACATCTTTCATTTCAGCTGTCTCAGCTGACTCTCTCGGTTGCATGCAGCAAGTTAGAGCCAGGAGAAGAGGCGTCGAGCTCGGCGCCAAGATCCAGGCGCCACGTCTACACCATTTAATCAGCCACGTTAGTGCCATGTAGAAAATAATATTAAAGCCCGGCGCTAATTATTATGGCACCGAGCTTAGGGTTTAGAAAACGAAATAAAACCTCTAAGGATCTAAATGTCAATATTTTCTAAAAAGGAGCTAAAAAGTGAAAAATTTGGCCAACCCAAAGCTCGATGGATGATGCATGGCACATAGTGGGATCGAGGTTGGCGGTGCGGAGCGCACGCATACAAACAAAATTACTTTTCATTTTAATATGCCATGCATGTCCTACATACACACACAACTAGCCACACGTATCCATAACAAAAGAATGACATGCAACACTTTACTGGATTGCAGATGGACAGAAGGATTTCGGTAAAGTTTGCACATGTTATGCAGACCGCGTGTGTGGCCATGTGGGGACCAGGAAAGAGCCAGGGACAGAGGGTAGGACACAATCCAGATGGAGGGTCATGGTGCAGAGCGCTTCAAATGATAAGTCGCTTAAACTCTTTTGGTATGTTTATTTTTGCTATTTACTAAAAATATTAAAGCCACATAATTTAAAATAGGAGGAGTACAAGATATGAGACATCTTCTCAATGCAAAACAAGGAACAATGACACTAAGGCGTTAAATAACATTAGGAAAAATAATAAACTTGATAATAATAGAGTTATATTATACTAGATTCAGCGTATCAATCAAAAGGAATAAAGATTCAGTCCTAAATGCTGATTCTTGCTGTCATGATATAATCAATTAAGACGTCAAGAGCAACTTTTCATGAGCAACTCCTTGACGACGGAGGGGCAGCTGCTCATCACGTCGTCCAAGCCACCGGTCACTATGGCAGCCATCAGATTGCCATCGGACATGAGAAAATTCAGGCACGCTTTCTGAAGCCCATGACAGGCATGCTGGTCAGCCAACGCCAACATTGTCCCAATACTGCTCGTGTCAATGCAGCCGCAGAGCTTCTCTTCGCAGATCAGCTTCAGCCTCTCCAAACAGTACCTATCGGCCGCGACGAGCAGACATTGCATCATCACCATCGCCTCGCCCTTGTCTATCTCAGGCAGCACGTCGTTGTAGACGAAGTGAAGCAGCGCTTTGAACACCCTCGGCTCCATATCCTCGATCCACACGCAGATCGCCGTGCCCTCCTTCATGGGGCTGAACAGCTCGGCCCTGAACACCGGCGACTGGGCGGCGAGGAGGCTCCAGTGCACGCCGAACGTCTCGCCGTCGACCTCGAACATGACGTCCGTGCCGTCGCCGCTGGAGAGGAGGTCGCCGAGACGCTGGAAGATGTCAGACGGCGGCACGTCGACGAACTTTGGGACGGCGGCGACAGCGGCGGCGTCGTCGTCCTTCTTTCCGACCACCATCAAGACGGTTATGTCGAACCGGACCCTGAAGCAGTCGTCCTGGACATGACCCGAGCTCTCCAAATCCTTCCTCCTGATGAATCTCGAGGCACCCTGTAGGGTACTCGTTGGGCCGTAGTACGGACACTTGAATGTGAAATCCACTCTCCCGTCCCTGTCGAGCAAGCACAGCGTCAATCGTGACTTGACGTCCTCGTCGGCACAGGATAGGAAGAGGGAGATGTAGCGGGTGTCGTCGAGGCTATGGCCCCTGGGGTAGTAGTGGATGGACCAACGGTGGCCTGCAGCGGTGAAGGACGAAGTGATGTGTTCGCAGGGTGCCACGAGGCTTTTGCTCTTGGAGTAACCGCTGATGGTGAGCACGTGTGAGGCGGACACTTCCGATAAGTGGATCTCCGACAAGCTTGTGCCGACACCGGCGCTGGCGCCGGTTCCGGCGATCGGCATGGAAGAGAACGTCGTCGTCATGTGTCTCGAGCTCGAGAACAACGAGGGCGAGCCAATTCGGCGTTCGTGGGTGAGTTCCTTCGGTGATGAAGAGGCGGGTTGGGGGGTCGACATATATATATATATATATGTACGTCCTTATCGCGGAAAGAATCCGCGCACATCGAGAGTCTCTCCCGCTCTGCAATGGCCGCGTGGCAATCCTACGGCAGTGTGCTGTCTTGCGTGTCCGATTGGTCCGTCCTCCGTCGTGCGTCCTCTCTGCTCGGCACTGGACCCCACCATGTCGGTGACGTGCTCCCCACGCGCGGCCAGGTCTCGAGAGTCCTCCGTGTGTGGAGAAATCCCTGGGTCTAGAACTTTTGCAGCCGCTCTCCTCTTCTTACCCCCTCGCCTCGCCTTGCTGCTTCCCAAGAGGGCGTTTAGTTCCGTCGCCTCGCCCGCAGCTCGATCCGGCGGCGGTGGAGGTTCATTCGCCGCGGTGGCGCTCGATCCGAAGGCGGTGGAGGTCGATCCAGCCGTGGCGGAGCTCGATTCGCGGCGGCCGAGCTCGATCCGGCGCCGGTGGAGGTTCATCCGACCGCTGGGCGGCGCTCGATATTGGTGGCGGAGCTCGATCCAGCCGTGGCGGAGCTCGATCCGGCAGCGGCGGCGCTCGACTCGACGGTGCCGGAGCTCGATCCGACGGCGGCGGGGTCTCCATCCGGCGATGACGAGGATCGAATCGACGGGCGCCTCCGCGACCCACGCGAGCACACGCGCGCGCGAGCGAAGCTTGCCGGTGCAGGACAGCCAAATTGGCTGTTCTGAAATCCTTGCCCAGCCGGGCAACCTTCCCAGGCAACGAGGCAAGGCGAGCGCCTACCAAACGCGTTGCCGGCGAGGCGACGCGAGCGCCGGCGACGGATCCAAGCAGCCCCCTGTCTTTCTGTTGGTCGCCCTTCTGCCCCTCACCTACCAGCGCGTGGGAAGTCCAGTGTCAGGTTCCGCTATTGCAGATGCTGCTTTTTTTTCTTTCATCTAATTTGCTTGGTGCTGGTCAATCATTATTCCATTTAGTTCATTCCAAATATTCCTATTTGGGTTCTGTTCCTTTCGTTAATTAGTAGTAGCTGGTTTTCTAATATTCTAGCCCCATTATTTGCGTGTGACCTGTCAGCTTCCATTAGATTCAAGGATGCATATGTACAGGTTTGTTTGTGTTTACTTCATCCTAAACATTCACCAGCCGATGCATAGTTATTACTTTAGAACATAGTGATATAATTTTTTCCATCTGTTCCCGTTGCCTTCCTAAAAGTTGCTTTTGATTTTCAGGATTACATAAGGTATACATATGGTGTCGTAAGCTTATTTGTTAAATTAGATTTATGTCTCTGGCCGTTTTGTTAAATATGTGATACGCTTAGACTCATCATATATTGCTTATGTACAACTTATCCATATGGTATGGTGGCCATCTAGCTATCAGTTACCTGCTCAGTCCATTGCTTCATGGTCTCACTTTGCCTATTTTCTCATCTCTGAAAAATATATTTTCTTTACTAGGCACCTTCCTCAATCTGGAGCTTCCAAAAGATATGGCTCACCAGACCTGCAAGGTTCAGGGAGGCACATGGTGGTGAGATCCACTAGCAACTATATTGGTTGTGGCCCTGCGCTCCATAAGGTAATTGCACTGCATCTCATGTCACCCCACCTCACTGCATCTCATTTTCACTGGTTAGAGACCTTTGGATTCTCTGTTTTAGCACTCCACTGTCCATTGAACAACAGATAGCATCCAATGAACATAGAGGAAAGGGATCGGAACTATATAAGAAAGTTTCAGAATCAGATTTATCTCTTGATTGCTAGGAGATCGGATTGCGTATTACCTATGTAGATTGTTTTCTCATTCTGGTAGAGTAGACAGGGTAGTCTGTAGTGATGTTTGGTGGAGAGCCACTACTCCTTTGTCAAGCAAGTGGGTTTCACATTGTTCTCTTATGCTGTTCTAAACTCATGATGCAAGGTCTCAAAGTTGTGTTAGCATGGTTGGTGCTTGCCACTTTGGATGCAGGACAATGCTAAAGATTTTATATCCTATTATATACCACCTATCAGTGTTATATCCTATTTCACATTGTTCTCTTGATGAACAAATGCAAAGAAAGTCCACTCATTGTTCTGAACTTTTGATGCTCGGGGTTTCATAGTTCTGATGCAAACAATCAATGAGTGTATGATAATGCTAGGTAGTTATGCGCTTATGTGGGCTCCGATGAATTTTAAGTATTCTTCCATTTTCAGTGATGATTTCTCAAGAAATTGCAAGTCGACAGCACTACCTATCTTCTCATCTGTCAACTGTTAGTTACTAATTTCAAGTGTATATGCTGCAATTATGTAAATACTGTAGAACAGTATCCTTTGACGGCATCAGATGCAAATTAGAGTCAGGTTTTTACCGGTGCCACTCATGGATAGGCAATGGAATATGAACCATGCCTTACAATCATGCATGCATCGGTGAAATAATATCAGATTATTGTTGGTTTGATTTTTTACCAGCTGCATACTTTGGGACCTTACTAAAGTGAAAAAATGAGTTTATTGTTGGTTTGAATTTTTTTTTTCAAAGCTGAGCTCTTGTGTATCTAGAAATAATATCTGCTTCGTTTTGTTGTTTTGTTTTGTTATACAGGGAGGACACTAGCTACAACCACTGTAGTCCTCTGAGGTCTAGGCAAGGACGAAGGTTCTAAGCTGCTTCTGTTTTATCTTCAGGGTGACTATCAGTTTTCTACTGAATTTGGAGTGAGTTGTTTTGCCTCTCCACAACCATTGCAGTATAATAATAATGTGTTTGTGTCTTCAGCTTTGATGTTCTTCACGTACAGTACAATCCCTTTCAAGTGCCAAACAGCTGTTGCTTCGTTTTACCGTCTGTCCACTCTTGAGATTTGCTGTACACCTGTACCCTGACTAAATAAGTTCCTTTATGGTGATTATATAGGCTACAAAGAATGTGTTTCCGAAAACACATGACGTTGTTTATCCGTGCAGTGCTTGATAAAATAAGGAGAACTAATCAATAATTTCTTTGCTCAGTGCATTGAATTTAGCATCAGCCATGCATCCTTGCTGAAGCCTATACAAGCCTATTTGTGGATTTATTGGTGCACGAAAAAATAATATTACAGTGTGGATATAAATCATTATCTTAATTTCATGATCTTTGCCTTTAGAGTAAATGTCATTTTAGTAACGATATTTAAAATTCATAGTATTATTATCTTATCATGTGATCCATGTGTTCTGTGTGTTTTTAGAACAAAAGTTATTGTCCCGTAGCAATGCACGGGCACACTGCTATACAAAATAATACAGCTCACCAAACCGTCACGTTGAAGCCTACACAGTAAGGGAAAAAAGGAGCTTACCGTGGCCACATAAAATAGAACCAATATCTAAAATAACATATTGGCTGGAAAAAAACATAGCCATATATGTCCATTGCACGACCTAAACATACGCCAATGGCAGCGTATAATATGTGTAGTACTACAACACCGTAAAACAAAAAGAGAAAACAAAAACAACAGACAGGGCCCAAGTGCAGGCAGATTTTGGGGGCCCATTCCAGCTTTACAATGTATTGGCACAAACACAAGGCCCAACAGCACAGCATGTGCCCACACAGGTACAGGCGCGAAACCATCTTGCGCGCGCGGCGGAGCGCGCGATCCCTCCTAGTACACTTCTATATGTGCGGTTGTGCAGGAGCTTGTGTTCGACTCCGACACGGTCGATCACCTTTAGCCTTTCCCTTTCTTTCAAATACTGGTCCGATACGGAGTAGTCAATACTGCTGGTCTTGCACGGAGTAGTCAATACTCAATATTGGTCCGGTACGGATCAGGAGCGATCGGCCGCATGCTTAATTTACTCTAAGATAATATGGGACGCGGACAATTTTATGGCGTCACCGATAAGCTTGCCCTGGAGCCAGGCTAACGCCTAGACGCCACGGGTAGCAACATCTACAACATACAAGATAAAGCACTTTTTTAGATAATGGATAAAAAATATTCAGCCTCTACATCCAGGGATGTACACAGTCAATTATTACAAAGTATTGAAGAGAGATAAAATAGAAAGCCATAGTCTTATAGATCGACCAGGATGCTAGTTCAAACAATACAAATGTTTTTTCATCCTTTATTGGATATCTCTAAAGCAATTACTTCCAATTTCTTGCTCATCGCTGAGATTGCGTCCTTGGCTGACTATCACGCTGCAGTTGGGCCCACAAACGTAGCCAGTATGCTCCTCTGAAAATTACCTGCATAATAGAGTTAGATTTCATTTGATTAAAAACAACATCATTACGGCATCTCCAGATAGCCCAACACATGGCAGCTACCCCCACCCAAATCAAATTTCTAATCCATTTATTCGGATTAGTTAGCCAACTACCAAACATGTGGCTGATTGATCTTGGTTGGGCCAGATTAGTAGCAAAGAAGATAATCCTCTATAGTATTTTGGTAAGGGGACAGTCTGAAAACAAATGTTGGATACTTTCATTCTCATTACAGCAGGTGCACTTCTGACTCCCTTTCCAATTTTTTCTAGCGAGATTGTCTTTGGTTAAGACGACACCCCTTTGTAAGAACCAAAGAAAGACATTAATCTTTAGCGGGATTTTTATCTTCCAGATCTTCCTATGACGAAAAGGTGTTTGTGTATTTATAAGATAGAGATACAACAAGATAAAGCACTTAAAACATATATTCATAACAACTGAAACATTTAGATCATATAATTGCAACATACTCCCTTCGTCCCTAAATAAGTGTCATCGTGGGATTCGTGCCACAAGTTTGACTTGATTTGTAAAAAATGTGTGCAATATTTATATTCTCAAATAATTTTATTAAAAAAACTAGATGCAAAGATATTTCCGATGATACTAATTATGATGCTAATCGATGATATACGTTATTTATTAAAATTACTGGCAGTTATTTCTCGGGAAGCGAAGCGACATTTATTTATAGATGAAGAAAGTACTAGTATATAGCCACTACAACATAGAAGACTGCATCCACTTATGTAATATGCCATGAAATACATGTAACATCCAAATAAATAAAACATAACATATATAAATCTAAAACACATGAGACATCCGGAGCTCGACGCTGACCCAGAGCTCCAAGGCACAGAGTCGCATCGAGGTTGGTGGTATGGATAACACACATACAAAAAAAATTAGTCTCCATTTTAATATGCATGCATGTGCACATACGCACACAACTAGGCAACTAGCCACATGTATCCATAACAAAACAATGACATGTAACACTTTACCAGGTTGCACATGGACAGAAGGATTTCGACAAAGCCTGCACATGTTATGGAGTCTGTGTGTGTGGCCATGTGGGGACCAAAAATGAGGCGGAGACCAGGGTGGGGACGCGATCCAGATGGGGGCGCATGGTGCAGGGCGAGATCCGTCCGGACAGATGGATGCCCTATAAAGACCGTTATTGTTTTCCTCAATCCTGTTGTTCTAGATAATCCTTGATTTACTCAATTCCCTGCATCGTCCACCTCAAAATCCTCCACATCAATATATCCTTAACACTTTCGCATTTTGTATTCCACTTTACTAAGCTAAGTAGATTGTTTTTAACAATGCTATTTTTTAATGGTAGGTAACGTGTCTGTCGACAACGAGACGCCTGTAGTGATTTAACCAACCTCGAGATTTTCTAGTCCGACTTAGTTTTTGGGAGTACTCATAGGGTTAGTGCGTGTGTGCATGTATTCATAGATATGAGTTTACACTTGTGTATGTGAGTGTATTTGTCTGTAACCATGTCTCACAAGAAAAATAACATTAGAAGAAAAATAATAAACTAGATAACTCAGTTATACTAGATTCAACGTATTGAAAAGGAATAATGATAAAGTCCTAATAAATGCTGATGTGCATGCTTCCATGATATATTATATCATGATGAATTTAGACGTCACAGCATGACTATTACGAGCCGTTTTTCATGAGCAACTCCTTGACGACGGAAGGGCAGCTGCTCTTCACGTGCTCAAGGCCACCGGTCAGTATGGCAGCCATCAGATTGCCACCGGTCATGAGAAAACTTAAGCAGGCCTTCTTTAGCCCATGACAGCCATGCCGCTCAGCCAATGCCAGTATTGTCCCAACACTGCTCGTGTCAATATGGCCGCAGAGCTTCTCTTCACAGATCAACTTCAGTCTCTCCAGACAATACCTATCCGCCGCGACGAGAAGATGCTGTGCCATGACCATCATCTCGCCCTCGTCTATCTCCGGCAGCACGTCGTTGTAGACGAAGTAAAGCATGGCCTTGAACACCCTCGGCTCCATGTCCTGGATCCACACGTATGTCGCGGCGCCCTCCTTCATAGGGCTGAACAGCTCTGCCTTGAAAACTGGCGACCTGGCGGCGAGGATGCTCCGGTGCGCGCCGAAGCTCTCGCCGTCGACCTCAAACATGACGTCTGTGCCATCGCCGCTCGAGAGGAGGTCGCCGAGATTCAGGAGGATGTCAGACGACGGCGGCACGTCGACGAACTCCACTTTCGGACCAGTATCTCGAGGACGCTTATGTCGCACCGGATCGTGAAGCGGTCGTCGCTGAGATGACCCTGCTGCTCCAACGCCCTCCTCTTGATGAACTTTGTGATCCCCAATCGGAGTTTGTTAGTAGCCGTGTGCACGTACTCCATGTTACCTTTGCTGCAGCTGTGGGCAGGTTTTCCATCCTTGTCGAGCAAACTGAATGTGCATCGTGCGTAGACCTCCATATCACATGTTAAAAAGATAGATATATATTCGGATGCGTCTCCAATGTCGGAGTAGCCATTGGGGTAGTATCTGACAGACCAACGGTGGCCTGCGGCTGTAAACGAGGACGAAGTGATGTATTGGTTGCGACCAACTCTCGTGGTCCAGGAGTACCCGTCGATGGTCAGCACGTGCGACCCGTGCACTTCGTGAGTGGCGACGATCTCCGACGCGCTTGTGTCGCCGTTGGCGTCGCCGGCGGTAGGCTTCGAACACCGCCTGATTTCCCATCCGTGTGATTCAGAGACGAAGATGGGGAATATATAATCAATCTGGCGTGGGTCGTCGATATATGTATATATAGTTTTATATGCGCAATCACAAAATGGATCGAGCTTGAGTCCTACACGGCAAGTCAATTACTTGTGCCGTTTCCAACTTGCATAGTGAACCCCAAAACCCCGTCCCGCATCTCACCTAAGAGCATCGTCGCTAAGTAAACTAAACTTTCAATCTTTTCTTGTTGGCATGGTAGATCTTTAAATAATTATAAAAGTAACCCCAAAACTAATTGGATAGTGAGCATAGCCTATAAGCTCACAGTGCATCATAGGAACTAGAAAAATAGGATCCTTTATCTTTCGTATATTTATAATAAATTTATTATTATTGTAGTTTAATTTTTATTTGGAGATTTTCCGCGACTATTATATCTATTTGCGCAAATACCTCGACAGCTTCTAATCGTTAATACATATTCCCTCAGTCCCTTTTTAACTGTAAACATGCTTTTAGAGAAACAAATACCGGCAATTTTAATGAATACTAAATATCATCGATTAGTATCATAATTAGTATCATCAGAAAGATCTTTGGATCTAGTTTTTTAATAAATTTATTTTGAGACATAAATATTGCATGGATTTTCTACAAATCAAGTCAAACTTGTGGTACAAAAACCCATGATGATACTTAAAAAGGGATAGAGGGAGTAAAGTCTGATAAGCATGTCTTGGGTTGACACACAAATAGGATCTCTCCAATGGCGGAGACAGGAGATTCATATAAGAAAACATAAGTAAACAAACTTCTGCTTGGGCTTTCCAAGGATAGGTGAATAGCCATTTGATTGCCATCAAAGTCCGCATTGAAACCCTTACACACTAATGGATATAAACAAATAGTATGTCCCTCTACTAAAGTGGACTGGAAGGTTTGTATCCTTAATCTATGCAGGGTAGGTGCTTTGTTGCAAGCGTGTGGGACTGTGATAGCAACAGCGTGTTCCAGATCAAGATACATGGTGGGGAGTCACCAAGTTGTTCTTTTTCCCACCATGGCGCCGCCAAATGGCATTGCTGGAGAAGAAGTCGGCCCTCAAATAAAGAGCCACAGACGGTAGCGATTGTATAAGACGGGACATGATGTCCCTCAGCCGCGGGCCACAATCAAATGCACCTCGGAGTCAATTGTGTGATTGCGCTGGACATGGTGTCATGGAGCCCCAATGCGCTTTATACTAATTGTTTCCACTAGTGGTGCATTATATGTTTTGAAGATGCAGAAGTTGATCTTTCGCGGCACTACAGATCTTATTCTTCTTCTTAATGGTTTTGTTAACAAGCCGCTACTACAAATACATGATTTCTAGTAACGGTTTTGTTAAAAAAAACTTCCTGTAAAGATGTATGTTTAGTAACGGTTCAGAACCGTTTGATTTCTACTAGCTAACGTCAAGAGAAACCATTTGTAGGAAAACAAAAGCCAACATATGCATCATATGTACTTAGTGACTACACTTTTGACTGAATGTCATTCCACCAACACTTCCGTTGTACGTAAGAAAAAAGATCTTTCTTGCTGATGCGGAACTAGTAATGGAGATACCTCAACATTAATAAGGATGATTCAAGTTATGTAATATATCAAGATCTAAGATATGTCACATTTATTTATTTATTGGAAGAAGATTTCAGATCATACAAGCCAGATAGTTCAATATTAATATATGAGGATATCTCTGTTATGGATACCTATATCTATATTGTGGATACATATATCAACATTAAGATGTGTGTCACTGCAAGTATTAAGTGTTTATCTTTAATATGGATGCATATATCAGTATTAAGATGTGCCACTGCTTATATCCATACACTACTGGAAACTTGAAATTCCCTGACCAACGTCAGGCAAAACTGGAATTGCCCTGTCGAGCTAGCCCTGACGGTATTTTTATTTTCCCTGACGGTAAGTGCACCGTAAGAAATTTTATAGCGATATTTTTATTTTTTATGACCATACGTACATTTTCATGTATTTTCCCTGACGGTAGTGCACCGTGAGGGAATTTCAAATTTCCAGTAGTGATATATCTCTCTATTGTCGATACAAATTATATATTAAGATGTACCATTGCATGTATACAAATATCTCTATTGTAGATAGATATATCAACAGCATCTTTATGGTAGATAGATATATCAACCATAAGATATGCCACTGCATGCACAAAAATTAAACCAGAATAGATAGATATATCAACCTTAAGATATGCCACTGCATGTATATAAATTAAACTAGACCAACACAAGTTCAATAAATATACCACCAATACTGATCTTCCCACTTGCCACTAGTACTCGGCAAGACAATCAGGACTGAGTACACTGCTCTTTGCATTGTCCTGGTGATTATGTCATCAAACCTCTCAAGCTGCAATGCTAAGTGTAAGTATATAACTTCTTTGTACATATAATAATTCAACTCATGCGTGGTTAATAAACTCAAATTGTGGATGCATGCAGTTCCCGAATTTGGAATGGATTTACCTTTACCTGGATGAACTGAAGCGCTTTGCCAATCAAGTTGCTCCAATAAGTTTCACGCAGGAGTGTTAGAAAACTCCAAATGTGAGAAGCCGGATCTCTGCCACTGTGATTTTCATTTTCTGGCAAGCAGTATCAGCCGTTTACCACCGAAGTCACGGGATTAGCTGATGCAGAGGACAATAATGGAACTCTTGTTTGAATTTTCACCAACGATGGATCGCATGGTTACATGGAGGCAGACAATAACATATCTCTAGCTGTTGCATGTACTTTATCCATGACCTGTTCCCATCCAATTATAATAAAATGATGATTGTGGGTCTTTTCAAAACTTTTGTTCCAAATGTATTGGATCCACCATTTTGGTTACCTCTAAATTAATTCATGCCATCCTGAGTTTGGTACATTCAAATAGTCCTCGTGATTCGTTGGGTTTGGTCGAATTATATGCAAAATTTGACCAAGAATCGTCCTTAGCATGAGACCACGCATGAATCAGTCAGACTATTGTGCACCACGTTGCATGACACTGACGACCTGGTGGGCATGGCTCTGTCATGCAAAGAGGGCCAACATAACAATCGATTGATTAGCTTGACCAGAAACGAGCAACATCCAAGTTACAATTAGACTACCATGCATCCAATTGAACAAGAGAAACAACCACGCATGCATCCGATTGAACAAGAAAAACAACCATGCATGGTCTCAAATTTAAAAGTTTCAGAGTTGAGCACAGATCAGCGAGCTACCATGGCGAGCAGATCCTTGAGAACGGATGGGCAACTGCTTCTCAAACGCTCAAAGCCGCCGGCCGCCATGGCAGCCTTCAGATTGGTACCAGAGACGAGAAATTGGACGCATGCCTTCTTAAGCCCATGGCAATTGTACTGTTCAGCAACTGCCAATGTATCCGCCACACTACCTGTGTCAACACGACGGCAAAGCATGTCCTCGCAGATCAGCTTGAGCCTGTCCAGGCCATATCTGTTCGCTGCAGCGATCAGATGCCGCGCCATGTCCGTCGTATCATCCTCGGCTATCTCCGGTGGCAGCGAGTCGGTGTAGATGTAGTACAGCAAGGCCTTGAACACCCTTGCTTCCACGCCATTGATCTCTATGCCGCAGCTTGCTACTGCATCCGTCGTCGTTCTCTTCTTCATCAGACAACCAGAAACAATATCATCCAGAAGGACCGGTGACCGGACCGCCAGTATGTACCTGTGCATGGCGAACGTCTCCCCGGTGACCTCAAACGTGAGGTCGGCCCCGACACCACTGGAGAGGAGGCGGCCGAGCTGCTCGCCCATGTCGGACGGCGGCACGGCGACGAGGCGCGTGGGAACGTCGCGGTCCTCGGTGCGGAGCTCCTTGTAGACGATGACGTCGCACCTGACCTTAAGGCAGTCGCCGCGCAGGTAGGGCGTTGTCCGTGGCTCCGCCAGCAACCTGCACGTCTTGTTAGTCTGGTCACCACACGGCCTTGCTGCTGTGAACGTGTATACCTCGTCGCTGGTGGCGCTGTAGGACGGCTGCCCGTTCTGGTCGAGTACGCTGAACTTGTATCTTGCCTGGACCGGCTCCCCAGCGCTGCAGTCATCACCACAACGAAGCTGAAGCAGCATGACGATCCAAGCACCGAAGCCTCGTAGGTCTCTGTGATAGGTGAATTCGGCGGACCAGCTATGGCCGCCGACGCTGAAGATGGAAGAAGTGATCCAGTAGGGAAAGGAGAGGCGGCTTGCTTTCTTGATCCGCGAATACCCGTCGAAGGTGAGCGTGTGCGACCCCGTCGCGATCTTGGCGACGATACACGACGCGCTCTGCTCCGGCGGCCTGGCGCCTGTGCCAGTAGTGCCGTTCCAGACGGCAACTGCGGAGGAGATCGGCATACGTACCGTACGATAGCAACGACGGAATCACGGTGCTGGCTGGGAACGACGATGGCGAGTTCTGCAAGGGCTGTAGAGAGAGGTTTAGATCGATGGCAACGTGCGACCAAATAGGAATTCGGCTGTTTAAGTATAACCGACACGGATTTATGCTTATTATTTTGTGGCGCCGGTCAAAGCGGATTCGAACTCCGGCATTGTATAGCCTCCCTCAATAAAATTTAAAGAATTACATCCTCTATAGGCGCCTCATATTTCGTTTTCCGTTAGTCGACGTGCCAGCAACACAGCAACACTGTTTCTCTTCCTCCTTGGCTCGATCCGATGTCCTTAGTAGTCCTTAGAAAAATGAAAGACCTGGGGAAGCCGGCCGGACAAAAGATAGTGGCGAGTTGGCCAGCGACGACGAGCGAGGCGGCGGGGAGCTGCCGATGGGGCATGGTAGGACTCATTCGGATGGGAAGCGCCAGCAGCAGGGGCAGGGGCTCGATGACGGGAAACAGATCAGGCGCACACCATCCGCATGGAGAACTGTGAGCATATCCGCATGACATGTGGCCTATATCTCAGGTTAGGACGTCGGTGCAACGAATTAAAGCAAGCCCACATCTCATCAGTAGCACAATCCACACAGGAACAACATAATTCCTTGATGACCTGCTCAAGGGATTGGCATTAGGGGAGGGTGGAGTTGGCGTGTTGGCAATAGTTGGTGAGCATTGGGTCGTGGTAGTGTGGACGCAATGAAGAAGACAAACAATACGTGGATTCGGAATAGAAGAGGGTGGGGTCAAGGGGTGAGTGACGGGAACGGGAGGTTGGTGGCACACCTAGGTGGTGGGAGCCGCGGGCCACTAGTGGTGTGGGCTGAACGGGACAGGATGGGGATCTTTTTGGAAACTGAAAGGGCAAAGGCTGAAGGGAGCATGAGTATTTTGAATTATCAAATTCCAATGAAACAAAATGTCATTAGGGTCCTATTTGGGAGAAACTAATGGGGATCCCAAACTAATGTTAGGAGTCCCATTATAGAGAAGCCATATGTTTTAAGTCCTATAATAGCCAATTTCTCCCTAGGTGGTAAGCACTATTGGGGGCTAGGATGGGGCAGGGCGAGCATGAAAGCGAGCGAAAAAGAAAGAAACTAGGCCGGAGAAAGAAGAAACACACCCTTCATTGGGTCTTGATCCAATTCAGGATGTGGACTGACTATTCGTATCCTTAATCACCTAAGACCATTTATCACACCCTTATCTATTCCTAATGATAATGTGACAAAATTTCTGACTCTATTACTGTGTCATATTTTTATGGTTTCTCCTAACTAACTACTTCCTCCATTCAAAATTATAAGTCATTCAAAAAAATCTTGGAGAACTTAAACATCATAAGTTTAACTAAAAAAACACAAAGATTTATAGCATCAAATAGGTATAACTAATGAAGAATCTAACAATAGTAAGTTGTTATAAAAAATTAGGAGATTTTGCTGTAGGACACCGCAAAAAGTTGAAATTGGCTGGAACACACTGCAAACGCGACTCTTTGCCCAGTACCATTATAATTTCATGTTTGTTTGCCCGTGGACACCGCAACAATTAAAATAAAAATTTCTTGGATTTAAAGAGAGAGAAGATACGGGTAATGTCCAAACTGCCCTCGTCTTCAACCTCCGTCTCCTCACTAATATTTGTCGTAACACATCGCCACCGTCTCTTCTTCTCCGGCAAGGTCCATTAATGGCGGCGGCGGTAATTCTTGAGGGCTCTGCGGCAAGGGACAGGACAAAGGGCAGGGATAGATGGTTGCAGCGTGCTCCTGCGGAGCGGAGACCCTGCAGCGCTGGCGCGGGCACCATGGGAGGAGGAGGAGGTGGTGAAGCCCGAGAAACGGTGCCAGCTGCCGACAGGCTGGAGGCCGGCGGCGGCGGCACGGTCGGATTTCAACGCCGCAGCTGATGGAAGACGGCGCGCAGGGAAGCCGCCGGGAACCCCTGGACCTCCGGTGAGAAGGGTCTTCCCGTCGCCGGCGGCTGTCACGTGCTGGCCTCCCCGTCGCCGGCCAGCAGGGAAGGCCCAGCATGGAACGTCGACATCCGCGCAACCACCGCGACGCAGGGTCCCCGCAGCTGCCATTGCTGGTCTGGGGTGGGGAAAGGGCCGCCGCCGATGATGGAGGTAGGGGAAGGGACCGCCGCGGATTGAGAAGGGGTTGACCGCGCGCCGTCGGTCTGGTTCGCCCAAGCAAGGGCGTCGTGCATGGGCCGCACCGCCGCGGGCTCGTGCCTCCATTGGGGTGGGAGGAAGCTGCCAAGGTGGGGGATGGGTCGCCACTACCTCGATGGATCTCGTCGAGGTCGATGGGGAGCTCGGTTGCCGCCTCCGTGGATCTCATCGAGGTGGGGGGTGGGCGGGCGCCGCCACCATGGATGTCGCCTGATGCGGCGAAGCCTCGCTGCTCGACGTGTGGAGAAGGGAGCCGGGGCACCGCCGCTCCCCGTCACCGGATCTGGTGGAGCCTCGCTGCTCCTCGCTCGCCGTGGCTGACCTCGCCTGAACGGGCCAGCCAATAGGGAGGCGGCGTGGATGGCAGTCGGCGTCTGGTGGGGAGGAGGAAGATGACCACAGGGGCAACATGGTCTTTTCACTGCCCTTTCGCACTCCCAAACTCTGAAAATTAATATTTTAATGGCTCCGGTCACTAGTGCACAAACCATATCTCTTGACACTGGCGTTTTATTTCTACTGGCGGTTTCTCTTTAAAAGCCTGTAGAAATCGGCCCTATTTCTACAGGTGGTTCTCTTAAGAAACCGCCAGTAGAAATACGATTTCTACTGGTGGTTTTTTTAAGGAACCACCGGTAAAAATCGACTATTTCTACGGGCGGTTCTCCTAAGGAAGCACCTGTAGAAATCAATTTTATAGGCGGTTCCTTAAGAGAACCGTCTGTAGAAATAGTTTGAAATTAATTTTTTAGTTTTTTAAACTTCCTCGGATGGAGAAACTCCCAAAATAAAAGTTATAGATCTCGAAAAGTTATGAAACTTTATAGTTGACAACTTTTTTATTTGAAATCATCTTTTTATGGAAAACAACGAACGAAATTTTTAAATTTGAAATTCAAATTTTGCAAATGACCTCGGATAGAGAAACACTCTAAATGAAAGCTGTAGATCTTGAAAAGTTATGAAAGTTTGTAGTTGAACACTTTTTCATTTGAATTCGTTTAGACCTTGAAATATTGAATTTACTATCGGTTTGGGATAATATATGGGGAACCAAAATAGGATATAGACATAAGTGATGTGTGGGTGGAGTGGTAGAGGAGAATACGCGCGAGGCCGAGGTCACGGGTTTGAACCCCACGGCCGCGTCGCGCGATTTTACACAAAAAAATGCCTTCCCCGATTCCAAAAATATTTTTTGCCTTTTTAAAAATATTTTTTTACTATTTTTTGTTTTTTACGGCAGCGATTTTACAAGGCGGTTCCTTAAGAGAACCGCTTTGTAGAAATCGATTTCCACTGACGGTTTTCAACCAACCGCCAGTGGAAATGGGCCATTTTTACTGGCCTCTCCCACTGGCGGTTGGAGAAAACACCAGTGAAAATGGCTATCCAACCGCCTCTATATAGCTCCTGTATACTAGTGGGTGTATGATGACAAAGAGACGCGATTATATAATGGTACTGGGCAAAAAGTCTCATTTGCGGTGTGTTCAAGCCAATTTTAATTTTTTACGGTGTTCTACAGCAAAATCTCCCTAAAAAATATTATTATCTTATTATATAAATATATAAATTTGGTTGAACTTGAAACTTTGGCTCTCTAAGATTTTTGGAATGAATTATAATTTGAAACGGATGGAGTAGATAACAGAGAGTTTCTTTTGTCTAAACTTATATGTGACGGTCATTGCTCATAAGAGTTTAAATATCTCGCATCAAGAGATGATTGTTACAGAAGAGTCCGGTTTCAGTACAAGTGGATCACCTTTTCATTGTACTGGACAGGGAACAATCGTGTAAAAAACATATTAACAAAATGCCCACGCCCACCACCCTGTTTCGTTTCTCCTCATATTAGACTTGAGCAAATAAAGAGGACTTCCATATTTATGACTACTTCCACAAGCAAGGTGAAGCTAACGAGTTCATTTCCCATCTTATCTCTTACTAGACGAATTTTGCACCATTAGCAATGGCCTATCATCCTGCCACGCGTCGCCTATTGTCAGCCGTTGGATCCCTGTATAGAGTTGGATTGAGCCATCTATCGAAAAACCAGACTGGACTCTTCATGAATTGTCCTCCCCTGTGCCTCCCACCATCGCCGCTTCCATCCCCAAGGTCCCAGCGCCAGCGCTATTGGCCAGCAAGAAGATGCGAAGAGGGGGGCATGCCGCAGCTCAACGGCAAGGCGACACAACTGGGACGGGGTCCATGGTGAGCAGGCGGGCACATTAGTGATAACCTGCCTCACTAGTGATAACCTGTCTCGTATGACTGCTTGTGAAGTAGTGACATTGACATTAGTGTTTGTGTCAACTCTATGAACACTTTGTCACCACAGCAAGATGAAATAAGTGATGGGTGCAGCGCTCATCTTAATCATTTAACCTCTTACTTCATTAGATCCATGGAGAACATATGCATCGTATGTACTTAGT
Organism: Chrysopogon serrulatus; assembly: GCA_015844335.1. Taxonomy (NCBI): domain Eukaryota; kingdom Viridiplantae; phylum Streptophyta; class Magnoliopsida; order Poales; family Poaceae; genus Chrysopogon; species Chrysopogon serrulatus. The sequence goes on from JADLZL010004236.1 coordinate 75,817, forward strand.
GACTTCACCTTTGACTGAATATCCTTCGACCAAGACTTCCATTATATTGTACGCATGAAAAAATTGTTTGTCTGACATGGAACTAGTAATGGAGATACCTCAACATTAATATGAAGGATTCAAGTTGTGTAATACATCAAGATCTAACATGTCACATTTACTTATTTATTGGTAGAAGATATCAAATCATACAAGCCAGATAATTCAACAATAATATATAAGGATATCTCTGTTTTGGATACCTATATCTATATTGTGGATACATATATCAACATTAACATGTGTGACTTCAAGATGTTTATCGCTATTATGCTTGCATATATCAATATTAAGATGTGCCACTGCTTGTATCCATATATATTTCTATTGTGGATGTAAGGTTGCCTATTGTAGATAGATATATCAACGAGAAGATATGCCACTGCATGTATATAAACCAGACCAAACAAGGCTGCATACCAGAACACAAGTTCATCAAATATACCACCAATATTGATCTTCTCCCTTGCCACTAGTACTCGGCAAGACAATGAGGACTGAGTGCGCTGCTCTTTGCATTGTCCTGGTGATTATGTCTGCAACCCTCTCATCCTGTTATCTTAAGTGTAAGCATTAACTTCTTTTGTACGCACAATAATCCCGCTCATACGTGGTTTAGAAAGTCAAATTGTGGATGCATGCAGCTCCGGAATTTGGATGGGATTTCGCTTTACCTGGATGCACTAATGCATTTTGCCAATCAAAATGCTGGGAGCATGCGGATAACTTTCACGCAGTAGTAAAGAACCCCAAATGTAAGAAGCCGGATCTTTGCCACTGTGACTATTCTGGCTTGCAGCATTTGCCGCTTACCACTGAAGTCATGGAATAGGCTGATGCAGATGGCAATAATGGAACTTTTGTTTGTCCATGACCTGTTTCCATTCAATTATAATAAAATGATTCTGGGTCATTTCAAGACTTTTATTCCTCCAAATTTATTGGGTCCACCGTTTTGGTTACCGCTAAATTAGAGGAAAATTTACTAGCGGTCATCCAACTTGGCAGCAGATGCCGCTTAGGTCCCCGTTCTTTGAAAATGTGATTTTCGGGTCCCTCAACTTGGCTCAAGGTGTCATCTAGGTTCCGAACTTTCAAAGTGATCACCGCAGGTCCCTAAACTTAGCAGAGGGTGTCATCCAGGTCCCAAATACTGTAGCTAATTCAGTACAAAATTTTAAAAAAGAGAAAATCTAATTTAACTACAATCCGTAAAATATTCCAAAAATTGTAGAATATTCAAACAAAATTAAACCGCTGATTCGGCTAAAAAAAAAATTAAAAAGAATAAGATGCTCAAAAGAATTAAAAATACAAAACCACTATCCATGAACCGAATCCGGTTTAATTTTTTTAATTAGTAATTTAATTTTTTTTTGAGCATCTTAACGACTTCAAATTAAAAACTCAAAACTAGAAAGTTATAGATCTCATCGAAAGTGCTACAACTTTCATATAGAAAATATCTCCATTTGATAGCATATATGAAAGATATGATTTTTCCAAGGCGACAAACGCTTGTACACGATTAAAAATTCTGCTAAAAATTTATTTATTTTTTAGCATCTTAACGATCTCAAATTAAAAAAACTCAAAACTAGAAAGTTGTAGATCTCATCGAGATCTACAATTTCTATATAAAAAAATCATCTTCATTCAAGATCTTATAAAAATATACAATTTTTGGAATATTCTACGAATTGTAGCTAAATTAGATTTTTAAATTATGTACCGAATTAGCTACAGTATCTAGGACCTATATGACACCCTCTGCCAAGTTTAGAGACCTTCGGTGATCATTTTAAAAGTTCGGGACCTAGATGACACCTTAAGCCAAGTTGAGGAACCCGAAAATCACATTTTCAAAGAACGGGGACCTAAGCGGCACCTGCTGTCAAGTTGGATGACCGCTGGTGAATTTTTCTCGCTAAATTATTTCATGCCGTATGCTGAGTTGGTACGTTCAAATAGTCCTGCTGATTCAGTGGGTTTGATCGAATTATAGAAAATCTGACCAAGAATCCTTAGCACGAGACCACCCGTGAATCAACGAACTATTGCGCACCACGCTGCATGACACTGACGACATGGCTCTCAGTCATGCAAAGGGGGCCAATATAACAATCGATCGATTAGCTTGACCCAAAACCGTTCAACATGAAGTTACAATTAGACTACCATGCATCTGATTGAACAAGAAAAACAACCATGGATGGTCTCAAATTTAACTGCTTCAGAGTTGAGCACAGGTC
>JADLZL010004237.1:0-86490 GCA_015844335.1 Chrysopogon serrulatus
AAATCACAAAGCATAATTGTAGGTTTTTTGATTCGCGAGTTACAAAGTTTGGTGTTTTCTACTTGTATTGTAGGAATATGCAATTTTCCATCAAATAAAAGTATCTCAAATGATGATTTGACTACACCATTGCGAACGGGCTCATCGAGACAATCGAAACGGACATATCATTTGCTATATTCAGTCGGAGTGAAAAAATATTAATTTTACAAATAAAGGAGCATTACCACCCTTTAATGGGCCCCACGCCCAAGCAAGGCCCATAACGTGAGAAGAGGCTCATATGGCATGATAGAGGCCCAAGAGAGGCGCCCCAAGCTGCTCCTTGAGTGGGCTCATATGAGGAATGATTGGAAGGCCCAAGTTGAATATATAATAGCCCAATAGAGCAAAGCAATTGGAAGAATTAGTCCCACATCGCCTTTGTCAAGGAGAGAGATGGGAGGTTTTTCTAGACTATAAATAAAAGAGGTAGACCCTCATATTTTAGGGCACCATTATTATGAGTTGTAGAGGTGTCCCTCGAATGGATAACCTTTCTTCTCTAGAGCCTAAAAGATAGGTGTAGCAATTAGGAGAGACTAGTAGAGATAGAGTAGAGGAGTGGTTCCGGAGGAGTTCCTGCATGTCTACGCTTCAAGTAAGCAATTGTTCTTATTTGTTCTTAAGTTTGTAACTCATATTGAGTACTTTTGATCTATGGGGCCATTTGTAGATTGAGGTTGTATTTCGTAGTGTAGGCGTGGTGCCTAGGCTAGGTTTACTTGTGGATGTCCCCGATTAGCCTGGATAGTGGTAGTCCGCATAGGTGACAACCGCATTGGTTCCTCCGTGAGTCCACTCCCGTTGATAGGATTGATAGGCTTATAGGTTCTGGTAGGAGAGAACTCTTGATTTCTGCTCTTATTCGGGGATACTTGCCCGTTAAACTGTTTTATACAAAGCTTACGGTTGCTCGAACTAGAAGTCATTAGCTATCTCCTCATTCTCGATATTTATCTTGCCTAATTAGTGGGTTAAGTCTATAGACTTTGTCATAGTCACAACTTGTTACCTATGGATACGATATTTAAAAACCTTCCGGATAAAATGTGACATTGGTACGATATCTGCGGAAACTTGCGGATAATCTTACTTAAATCTTATTTAAAGGAGTGCGATTATTTTATACCAACAAGCATTTTTGGCGGAATTCTTGAGGGAACGGTTTCTTGATTTTGACTTAGTCGACTTAATCTTGTATTATACTTTTTATCTTTCCCTATTTTATCCCATTCTCTTCATTATTTTTTGTGTTCATCCTTATGGATGCTTTTAATTCTATTCCTATCTGTCTTTATGGCATGCCCGAAAGCTTAGGCCACCAAAATCTAATGAACCTATCACAACACGGCTATGATTTGCGCCCATGTCTAATTAATATGATTCGGGATAAACCCTTCTCGGGAGAAGGTAACAAAACCCATACTTACATCTACGAGAATTCAAGCGGACACATTGCATGCTAAGCATTCGCCGGCATGTCCGATAAGACTATTGGATGAAAGCTTTTTCCGTTCTTCTTGACAGAAAGCTAAACGTTGGTATAATCGAGCCGAGGGGAGTATGCAAGGTGATTGGGAAACATTATGCTCTGAGTTTTGTTTATATTTCTTTTCCCATTCATAGAGTAGTTAACCTTCAGAAAAAAGGTTCTAACTTTTTGGGCAACTAGAACAAGAATCTCTTAGTACATCATGGGATCGCTTTTAATGAACTTGTTACATCCGCCCCTCGACCTTGGTTTTCCGCACCCCGTGCTTATTCACCACTTTTATCTAGGTCTTACCAAGAGTTATCGGGAATCCCTTTGATTTATTCTTTCCAAGGAGCCTTTCCTTATTTACCCATAAGTAAAGCAAGAGCTATGCTCGAAAAACTTGCTCTAACTAATTCTAAGCTCCCCGAGGAAGAGAAGAACTCATCACCCGAACTAGACACGGAAGTCTTGGTAGCTAAAACACAATCATTCCATTCTAAGATTTAGCTATCAATCCTAAACCTTTGAAATTCCACTTTGATGATTTAGACTTCCAATTAGCTAAGATACCCATAAATCAATGCACATCAGATCTTTTTAGAAGAGCATCTTGGGAAAAGTGTCGTCAACTTCCTTTCCCTCCTGAAAGACATTGGAAAGAGTGCAAGGATGGCATGTCGAGTGATGCCATAGAAGGAGAGCCAAGCCACTTAGGAATAAATTCTATCTTCTCCCCTTCTATGCCCACAGTAAATGTCTCTAAACCTATCCTTGACCCCAATGAACCTTCTTATGTTCTTTCTACTAAACTTCATAATGACCCTAGAAATCCATCAAGACATCCCAAGAATAAGAGTCATGAAGATAATAGGAATAACCAAGAAGAGCAACGACAATGGCAGGAATGCATAGAACATATTAGAAATACATATGCTATTGTAAAAGAATGGATGAAAGAGGACGAACCTTTAGAACTAGCATTTAAACTTGGTTTGAATTCAGATGGTGAGCTTAAATCAATTTCTTTAATAAACAGAACTCACCTAAGTTTAGAGGAAACTTTAGACAAGACCAATCTTAGAGACATCGATTCATGGGAAATCCTAGAAAATAAAATATCCAATAAATATCATAGGCATAAGATAATAGAGACTTAATTTTTGCCTATAGACATCCATATAGAAACACCAGTAGGATTTGAAAAGGGAGATCATATCGACGAGCATGGCGTTATTTCATTAACACCCAATCAGGATCCATGGTCATATGAGAAATCTTCTCGGATCAATTAGTCTCTCTAACATTACCACACACGAGATCTTTAACCCGCTTATTCTATCATTCATAAAATCATTGAAAGGGTGGTTGTAGACGCATATGTTTATCATAAATATTGTAGATCTAGTTGTAATCTTGATATAGGTACACAAAGGCTAATGTTCTAAAGAAAACCCCTTCACCAACTGGATAATCAGAAGGTTTCCCAAAAACAACGTTATGTCCCAAAATACACTCTTAAAAAATGAATTGGGCTTGCACCTTTAGCATGGAAATATAATTGTCAAAATATTTCTTTGGTATTTTTGTCACTAACCATTCCAGTCTTGAAGTGAAAGAATGAAGGGTAACAACACCGGTATGTCCCACCAATCATTATGCAACATTATATTCATCCGAACTTAATTTTGCTTTGCAAAATCTAGCTTTGGGAAATGGCCTTATTTTAAAAATCCTATGTTGCTAATATTGGTTGTCTCTACCTTTATTCAATTTGTTAATGATGCTCTTTCGTCTCGGATTCGAATAACACTCCATAAACATTTATGTTACCTTTGTTTGCTATAGTATGCTTAAGGTTTGGAGAAATTTCATACACCTTTTGAATTAGGCATAGTGCTTAGTTTAAACTGTTTTCTTGAGTCATAATTAGACAAGGTGTTTAGTTTGATTTTTGAACCCAGAGGTGTGTTGATTTTACTTTCAAGAGCTTTTTGAATTAAGCGTGGTGCTTAGGTTAAAATGCCTTCCTAAATCAAATTAGACGTGGTTTCTAGGTTGATTTTGAACCGATAATATACTGTAGTAGACATTGGATATTTTGTAGACTAACCCTTGTAGGAAATTTTTAAAAAAAATTAATGGGTAAGTCATGAGATGAATTCATATCGAGATAAAAAAGGACGCATGATGGGCTTCAATAACTTTGTAGAAGAAGATACGACTCATTTATCGTGGATGGAAGGACTATAAGTATTGATGATTTTATCTTCTACGCAAGTTGCTTTGTCTTAAGCCATATCTGTAGAAAACATGATCTATGCTAAAACAATATCAATACTATCCTTTCATTAGCATAGACAGAACAAAATAAAATCTTGGACAAGCAAACCTATGTTCAAAAGTTGTATACTCCTGTGGGTATGTGTTGTCCACTAATCTGTTTGCGTGACATAATAATAATCTGGAGTGAAAAGAGTCAAAAAGATCAAAAAAAAGCAAAAGATGGCAAAAGAATGAGTGCAACGAGAGGAGACAAGATGTTCATGAACAACTCAAGATGCAAGAGAAGGAAAGGACCACTAGTCATCTACCCTTCATCACTTAGTGCCATCACGCTCTAATAATAAAGGTAATATTTTAAGGTAAATAGTCAACTTTGCTCTTCTCTTGATTTTAGTGCACACATAAATGCAAACACGTAAATGTTAGAGTTACAATTTTAATTGATTAACCTAATCAACCTTAATGTGATCGTCTTTTTAAAATTGTTCATGGCACCGTTCTCTTAATCTTAGTCTTAACCAAACAAGCTAAAATATTATATTCGATCTTTGGAAGATGATAATCATCCTCATGCGAAATTTATATAGAGATAGACAATTCTTCTATTGGTTAAGCAATTTCTCTCTTTTACGCCATGTGAACTTAAATGCAACATTCCATGTTTAATCTTTTGATCTTACCACTGTGTCATAAATCATGCAATACCAACTTTGTCTTGTTCAATGTGCCTAAGGACAGAAAAAAAATAAATAAAAGGATAACTTTGGTTCTTTTGGTGTTTTTACACCGCCAGAGCCCATGCACGTGATCTCTACCTTGGTTTTGCAAAGCGAGGACAACACTTGAGCAAATTTTATTAATTCTACAAGTAAAAGTTCTCGTGAACATGCACCTGATGAGCAAGACCGCCGCCTACTATTAAAGCTCTACTTCAACCTATTGGCCAAACCAAAGAACAACGGTGGTATCACCATCACGGTATGCAACCATCATGACCTCCATCTCTAAGATGGAGAGATACACAAAGTGGAAGAAGAAGTCATGTCGATAAGCTTTAAATTTCGCACCCTTGCCATAAGGTAATATGGTAGTTATCTAATTAATTAGTATTTATTGTCTACATTAATAATTTTACTTTAATATATTCATCTTCATAAATATTAAAAAGAAAATAAAAATTTTTATTGCTTCATTTCTTGCATCATAAAATATTGAAAGCCCCACATGAATAAACTTATGGTAACCTTGTAGAAATATTTACTTGTGGTGGCATAAAGAATAATAATAATAATAATAGCTTTCGTATTTACTTTCTTGCATTATGAAAAAGCCTAAGCCCTATAAGAATAAATATTCTCTGTGGAGGCATAAAAAATACAATTATATATCATGCACACATACTTAATTTCTGCATAATTAAACTAGAAAATTCTAAAAAGAGAATCCCGCTAGAATCGTCAATTCAAATCAACTCAAAGAATAATTAATCACTTATTGGTCGATCGCTAACCCATTATTAAATTCGAGCCTCGAGTTTTGGTTTTCTTGTTGGAGTATAACTATGCGGGAACAACATTATGACAAGAAGAGAGTCTATCGGTGGCATCCACCAGAGCTGCCGCTAGTTAGCTCACTCGAGGATCATCGACACCAAAGATGGCAAATATCTACCTTAGGGGAGGAGCATCCTCTAGTTATCGTGTAACTATACCTAGGCGATTATCGAAGTTTACTTTTTATAGTCATAAAATATCAAAAATATGTGAGCACATAAAGGTTCACAATAGTATCATAGAAAAATTTAAAATATTAAAAATATGTGAGCACATGAAGGCTCACCCTTAATTAAGAAAAACACAAAAATATTCGGGCATATGAAGGCTCGATGCATAGAAGGGATTAGCTTGGGGAGACGCACCCCATTATCATAGTGATTAAGGTATGTCTTTACTATTAGTTTTATTTTAGTAAACTATAGTGTGTGTTAGATTAAATAATTAAAGTATTTTAAAGAACTCTCTCTCTAATTTCTTAAAGTGGAAATGATGAATAGTTGCTCTATCGTAATTTCTTTCCAAAGTACCTAGCTTTTCAAACACGAGTTCTCCTAATTAATAATTATGCCTTAAAATGAAATTAAATACATGGGTTGCAAATGCTTGATCTAAAAAAGTCCGGTAATTGGTGGATATGATATGTGATGGTGCATTTGCTATTATCTTGTTCTAAAAACAACACTAGAGTTTTTGAGATTTACCAAGTATTAATATGACTAATAATTGCATTGAGTTAAATTAAGCTCTGTTGACCCTATGGGAAGTTATCAAGCTATTGAATTGAGATCATTTATACATTCTATTTATTTTCCGCATAAATGCTCATAATTATCTGTTGCTATCCTCTTGAAAGTTTATTGGAGGATATATGGCTATGAAAAGTATCCGAGGAAATAAAAAGGGACAAGTGTCCGAACCTTGAAATAAATATCGAGGAAAAAAAATAGGCACGTGCCCGATAGTAGAATTAGCCTCATAGTCATATATATTTAATAAACAAAAAGAGAGTGATATATAAAAAAAAACATCCAACTCTATTTTTCCGTATACATGCACCTCTCAATTCAATGGTATGGTTGACTTTCTCTTTGGATCCATTGTTTAATTTGACAACATAGGTTTTCGAGCTTTTGAAAAAAAAAATAAAAAAAACTACGGAATAAAAGGTGAAGTGAAAGAACTAGAGACATAGTACTTGATTTGATCATTCTATCTTGCAATTACTCAAGATCCAAGGTAAGAGCAATAAGCCCTATGATAAATAATATGATATATTTGTTCTAAATTCAAAAAAGAATTTTTGTTTGAAGGTATGTGTACTTGATTGGAAGTGAAAATATTATAGCAACTCCTGATCCACTACTAAGTTTGGCTTTGCTAAGGGACTAGCAAAGAGTAAGCTTGAGGGTATTGTTGACGGTCGTTAAGTACCAAATATAACCATCAACTATTGCATAATTTGATATAAAATAAATCACAAAGCATAGTTGTAGGTTTTGATTCTAACGAGTTCCACGAGTTTTGGTGTTTTCACTTGTATTATAGGAATATGCAACTTTCCATTAAATAAAAGTATCTCAAATGATGATTTGGACTACACCATTGCGATGGGCTCATCGAGACGATCGAAACGGATATATCATTTGCTATATTCGGAGTCCAGAGTGAAAAGATATTAATTTTACAAATAAAGGAGAATTACCACTAATGGGCCCCACGCCCAAGCAAGGCCCATAACGTGAGAAGAGGCTCATATGGTATGATAGAGGCCCAAGAGAGGCGCCCCAAGCTGCTCCCTTGAGTGGGCTTACATGAGGGATGATTGGAAGGCCTAAGTTGAATGTATAATAGCCCAACAGAGCAAACGGTGGAAGAATTAGTCCCACATCGCTTGTCCAGAAGAGGTGGGAGGCTTTTCTAGGCTATAAATAAAGAGGTAGACCCTTATATTTTAGGGCACCACTATTATGAGTTGTAGAGGTGTCCCTCGAATGGATAACCTCTCTTCTCCAGAGCCTAAAAGATAGGTGTAGCAATTAGGAGAGACTAGTGGAGAGATAGAGTAGAGGAGTGGTTCTGGAGGAGTTCCTGCATGTCGGCACTTCTTCACTGTATTCTTCGGGATTCGGCTCCCTCACCCAGAGCTGCGTTCTGAGATACTTTTGTATTCAATATTCTGATTCAAGTAAGCAATTATTCTTATTCGTTCTTAAGTTTGCAACTCATATTGAGTACTTTGATCTATAGGACATTTGTAGATTGAGGTTGTATTTCGTAGTGTGTAGGCGTGGTGCCTAGACTAGGTTTACTTGTGGATGTCCCCCCGATTAGTCGGATAGTGATAGGCAGCGTAGGTGACAGTGCGTTGGTTCCTCCAGTAGTCCACTTCCTGTTGATAGGATTGATAGGCTTATAGGTTCTTGGTAGGAGAGAACTCTGATTTCTGCTCTTATTCAGGATACTTGCCCAGTTAGAACGGTTTTATACAAAGCTTACCGGTTGTCGGAACTAGAAGTCATTAGCTATCTCCTCGTTCTCGATATTTATCTTGCCTAATTATTGGGTTAAGTCTATAGACTTTGTCATAATCACAACCTGTTCCCTATGGATACGATATTTAAAACCTCCAGGGTAAAATATGACATTGGTACGATATCTGTGCGCTTATGGATAATCTTACTTAAATCTTATTTAAAGGAGTGCAGTTAATTTATACCAACAACGACAAGGCGGCGAAGCACGGACGTGGGACAACGAACTCACATGGTGCAGGAGAGGAAGGGAGGGGAGGGAGGGAAAAGGAGAAGGAGATGGTTAGCGAACTCAAGGACCGGCGGCGAGGTCACTCAAAGCAGGGCCGACAAGATCTCAAGGAAGGCCGACGTCGAATCCAGAAACCATGAAGTCGGCGAGAGAGTGACCGAGTGAGCGAGAGGCGAGAGTGACCGAGCGGAGAGGGCTAACGGCGCCGACGTGGGAGGAAATGAAGCTCGGGTTAGGGTAGGTGTGCGCGCCGGGCGGCTCCCTTTATATACGACGGGGTGCGGATCGCGGGCCATGGGGCCATAGTCCACTACGGGCCGCTAACGCCGCTGAAATAGCCGCAGGCGGGCGGGCGGCTGCCACGGCCTCCTCCTGCATCGGCCGTGCCCATGCCATGCCTCGTGTTCAGGTGGTGGCCTAGGCACGGCACACCCCCGGGCCGTGCCTGCCTGGGCCCGTGACTGGGCCGCCGTGCTCGTGCCGCGTGCCATTCCAAGGCCGCGCCCACGGGCCGCATGGCCATATATATGAGGCCAAAGTGTTTTCTAAAATTAATTTGAGATACGGGTACCATCAAATCAAGATTAGGCGCGAGGACATAGCTAAGACCGCGTTTTCTACCGGATACGAGTTGTATGTGTATCTTGTCATAGGTTTTGGCTTGACAAATTCTCTTGCATACTCTATGTATCCGATGAATTCAGTCTTTATTCCAAAGTTGGACAAGTTTGTGATTGTGTTCTTCGATGATATTCTAGTTTACTTGGAGATGAGGAAGATCATCTTGAGCATCTGAGAGTTGTTCTAACCAGACTCAGAGAACATAGTTGTATGCCAAGTTTAGCAAGTGCAAGTTTTAGCTAAAGAAAGTTCCTTTCCTTGGTCATATCTTGTCAGAAGAGGAAATCTCAATCAGCCCTAGTAATGTACAAGAGGTTATGGATTGGAAGGCATCAACATCGGTCCACGAAGTTCGAAGTTTTCTTGGTATGGTAGGATATTACCATCGTTTCATTCTAGATTTCTCCAAGATTGCTAAGCCAATGACTAGTTTGCTACAAAGGATCACAAGTTCGTTTGGATAGAAGAGTGCGAGGCAGCTTTTCGTACCCTGCGCAAGTTGTTAACCACTGTTCCTATTCTTGCGCAACTGGGCATTGAGAAACTTTTTAATTTATTCTGCTTGCAAAAAAGCACGAGCGTGAAGAGGATGGATTACTTTATGTAGAATAGGATGAGTTTTCCATGTTCTAAAGGATTAGGAGGATGGATAAGTTATTGAAGAGTGGTTTTTTTTCGATCTTTCTAAAAGAACATGGATTAGGTGGAGATTTAGGAACTCTTGGAGATGCTATAGGGCCTAAAATCACGGAACTAATCAACTCATTTTTGAGAGTTGTGCGAACTACCAAACACACCCATTCACTTTTGTCTAAATGGGCACTAGAGGGTGTTTAAATCCTCGAGTGAAAGGTTTTGGCATGTCACATTAGATATTCTGTGGGACGTTGAAAGGGATTTAAAATAATAATAAAAATAAATTATAGAACTAATGAGGAAACCATGATACAAATTTTTAAGCTTAATTAACCCATCATTAGCATATATTTACTGTAGCACTATATTATCGAATTATAAACTAATTATGCTTAAAAGATTCGTTTCATTATCACAATCTACACAATTTATTACTCCCTCTGTTATTATTTGTATAGCGCTGCATCAATTTTTACTTTTGCCGTAATATAGGACGTGCAGGCATTCATTTTGGCCAATTAGGGAGGACGTGTACTCATCGTTGATCAATTCATGTCACATGCATATGCGTTGGAATTGGTCTAGCTAGCGGCAGTCCGGGTGAACACGTACCTACAGCTAGAGTTAGTCCTTAAAATAATGCACGAGTTGTTTGCCTTAGTATTAGGGAATACTACTTTTGACGTCCTATAATAAATGGTTATGGAGAGAGTATTTTTATTATAGTTTTTAATAATTTAATATTATCAAACATTTAGACCTCCTTTGGATTGCATGATAGTAAAGGATAGGAAAACAAAAAAACTTAGGAATTGAGATGGTACACTTGTCTAATTCTATGGAAAATGAAACCAAAGGAAAGGAAATAAGATTGCCATTGGCAAGATCTTAGATGAAACATAGGAATTCTAAAGGAATCTTAAGGACAAATTCATGTTACTTCTTTATTCAACCTAGATAATTATCAATTGTTGCTATTAATCCTTTGCTTGTCCTCAAACTTTGTGCACAGAAAATTTTCCATGAGATATGAGTAGATTCTTTTTTCTTATGTTTTTCCTATGGAATCAAAGGCAAAGGATTTTTTCCTTTAGTTTTCCTATGCTCTATTCGTACAAGCCAAAGGCTTTTATAAGATTAAATCCTCAGAAATTAGAATTCTACAATTTTTCTATAATTCACCTCCATTCCAAAGGGGCCCTAAAAGTTTTAGTGGAGGGAATTAAGGGAAGTCACGTCCCAATATGGGGCAGAGCGAGAGAGAGAGAGTGGCTTCATCCCACGGAGACTCGCATCGCCGCCGCCGCCATCTCCACCGTAGGTCCCCTCTCTTCCCCTCCGGCATTTAGCCGGGGGTTGAAGGGAGTGGGGATCCATTGTTTTTAATAATTTTTCTCCATTAGATCGAGTCATTAGGGTTAGGGTTTTTTCATGCCAAATTTATTGGTAATAGAGTTTTATTTCCTCCTTCTCCTCTCCGACTACGGTGAAGGGGAAGGGTGGAATCGTCTTCTCCATGGCGGCTCCGTTAAAAATGAGGGTGACAACTTCGGCGTCAACATCTTCATCGACATGACTACATAGAGACTTTTGCTTTCGGACTGCGGCATCAAGGCGGAGATAATGTTGCCTCCATGGAATAATTTTCTCCGGTCTTTTCTCCATTTTGTTGTGGTTAGATCTGACCATGATGAAGGACTAGGGAGAATAGTTTTCAGATCTGTCTTTCTCATTTTTTGGTGGCAGAAAGAAGAAGAAGAAAGACACTAGAAAGAAAAAGTTTCTTAATTCCGTCTTGTCGGTGTTTCGTGAAAGCACCAACTAGTAAATTTATAGATGCGCATTTATGTCCGGATGGTTCGCTAAGAGGACACGGGGGAGTATACTGGTTTGGACGAGAGGCCCTACGTCTAGTTCGAAGGGATTGCGTTACTTAGCGGCGGTTCGTAGTAGGGGTTACAACCGGTTCGAGAGAGAGAGGGGCTCCCAAGTCTCTGATTGAGCGTGGTACCAACATCATGACGTGTGTGGTGGTGTGTACGATGAGTTTCGGTAGTCTTGTGATCTCTTGTCTCGTAGAATGGCTCGCCCTCCAATTTATAGATGAAGGGAGGAAACGGCTTTACATATATTATGAAGAAAGTATGGGCGTGCCGTGTAGAAAAAGAAAGAAAAAGGACAATGGTGGAGTGGCTCGTCTGCCTTCCTAGGGTCGGGGCGTCCTTCTTCCTCGCGTCGCACGTGTTGATCAGGAACGGTCGCCGGTGTGGTCGCATCGCCGGAATGTCTGCCCATGCCTTCACAGTGGGCGGAGAGGTTGAACAGTTGATTAGAGCGGTTATTGTATTGTCCCCGAGTTAATGACGTTGTACGGCACGGGAGTGGGTCGTGACAGATGAGTTATCCGGGCTGTCAATCAATAGGGCGATTAGACGTCGAGCCACGCCCTGCTTCTGGTTAACAAGATGGGCGGGGGAGTCGGGCCACGCCCTGCTCTGGCTAACAGTGCCGCTGGTGTTCGCATCCATACCGTGCACTGACACACAGTGCGGTCAAGATGCTTTTGGTCCATGCCTTATTCGGGACGTAGACAGAGAAGACACGGCTTGACCGGTCGTGCTGGCAGCGAGGTCGTAGCTCACGCGTGGAGCGCAAGCCTCAGTTGCTTCTTTGCGAAGATGCTCGCGGAGGGTCGTGCGAGCCGCGGCCTCCCGGGTCACGACCCCGGGAGTCCTTTGGTCCCGCAGGGGTCGTGCGAGCCACGCGCCCTGGGGGTCGTGCCCTCGCTCTAGGGACCGCACGGCGCAATTCGCCTACGGGCCTTTGCCGTGGCCCTCTATTGGGCCATCAGAATGCCGGCCCAAGAGGCCCGACCTTCGTTAGACCGGATGTGGGCTCATAATAGTAGCTTACTTAATTTGTTTAACCGGGGCCCAATGCACCAGGTTGTTTGGCCCCCGACACGTCTGAGGAATATTGGTTGTCGTTCATTGCGCATTTGTTCTTAGGCCAGTTACCGAGTGTTTGCCCGGTCATCCACACTGCAAAGTATTTAACAGGTTAGGTTTTGACCTGCGCTATTCACAGCATGAGTATTATTTTGTAATCGTAACGTGTTGATGTACCCATCCATCATATAATATAATTCTTCTTTGATCGGAAAAAAGCAAGAGAGAAAATATCCATCATATAATATAATTCTTCTTTAGTCGGAAAAAAAAAAAAGCGAGAGAGAGAGAGCGCGCGCGGTCGTACGTGCCCACAGCGTGCCGACTCCCCGTGCTTGTCTGGACTTGTTCCACCCCGTCCCACAGCGTATCTCCCAAACCCCGGCTCCCCCGATTCCCAATCCCACCCGCCCCCGAAGAGATCAGATGCCGGCGTGCCGCTGCTGATCGAGCGCAGCGGAAGCGGAGGCGATGCGGGGCTAGCCGGCCGGCGGTGCACCCCGTGGAAGCGCCGCCACCGGCGCCGGCCCCGGCGGCGCAGGCCCAGGCCGAGGGGCGGGCGCCGCGCACCCGCGCGGGGTGCGGATGAAGGATCCGCCTGGGGCACCAGGGACACCTGCGGGGCTTGGTCTACGCCTTACGCAGGCTTTCTTCGCAGCCGCCGCGCTCGCCGTCATGGCATCCACCAACGACTTCCCGTCCGTCTCCGCCTTCAGGTCCAACAAATACCTTTTCATGTGGACTTTTCTTTTGAAATCTGAACCGGCTTCTGTGGTTTCTTTGTATGCCCGGATTAGAAATGGAAATATTCTCTGCATGCGAGCTTTCTCGAGTCTTGCCCTTCAACTTTGAGCATAGTAGTCGTATTTGTGTTATATTGAATCTATTTGTGTAAGGGTTTAGGCGATGGTGTGATGTGATTGACTGAATTGATTGCGGAGCTTACGTGTGATGACTGGAGAATACATATTTAGTCGTAGCAACAACTTCTCTCTCCTCTCACAAAAGGACGGGGTGGGAGGGAGCTGAAAAAAAGTAGCTTTATACCAGCTTCATCTAGTGCTTGTGGACCGCACGTTGTGCAAAGGCGGGAACTTGCCCCATGGGCAGGGCGAGCTCTGTCGTCGCCGCAGGAGCATAGGCTTGGCCGCTTGCCGCCGGCACGGCCGTGGAGCCGCCGCCAGTACGCCGAAGGCTTTGGGCGTGGTCGTGGTCACGGACCCGTGGCCGAGCAGGTGGTGGAGTGTAAGCAAGTATGGCCAAGGGAAAATAGTAGATTGATATTGGAGACACAAGGGTGTACAATATATAGGAAAGGATCGAGTAGGGTTTATAGGAATACCCAATCAACGGAGATCCTTGCCTAATCCATCTACAAATTCCTCACAGCCTTAAGGAGGCTGGGGCGCCAGGCCCATAGGCCAGCCCATATAGCCTATATTACATCTCTCTAACATGCTCCCGTAGTTGGATCGTCAGCCACACTGCACGTTCAGACTGGTTCGAAACTCCATGAACGCTGTGGAGGGAGGCCTTTGGTGAAGATGTCCGCATACCGGTGTGGCTCGGCGGAGAGGAGCATGGAGCTCAAGCAAAGAGCCGGGCGCAGCCAGGTGGCCTCTGCAGAACACCATTGGCCACCGCGCGATACTCGGCTTCAAGCACTAGATTGAAACACCGTGGTTTGACGCTTGGAGGACGGGGGAGATGAGATTGTCGCCAAGAAACACCGCATAGCTTGAGGTGGACTTGCGAGTGTCCTGGACAACCACCCCAATCAAAGCATCGGTGTAGATCGGTCGAGGAAGACGATCGCAGCAGGAGATCGAGGTGGAGAGTGCCTCGGATATAGCGTAGAATCCGCTTCGGAGCAGCCGAGCTAGGCGTCTGCGCCACTGCGCTTGCCATTGGCGGCGCAAGCGGCCCGGACGGCGGCCCCAGATCGCAGGTGGTCATGGAGATACTCATAGGTCGGAGATCTCCACGACTTGTTGTAGCCAAAGGTGCGGGTTGGGCCTTCACTTCCGGAGATATTCGTTGGTCGAAGGGCGAGCTTGGCCGCCGTCGGGCACGAGCTTGGCCCCCGCCAGAAGGGCGAGCTCATCCGTTGCCAGAGGTGCGGGCTGGGCCCCACCGGGAGTGCGGAGAGGGGGGGACAAACAGACAGCTTGAAAAGAAAGTGGAGGGCAATAGTGTCATTTTATTCATTTGGTCATCATGTGAAGCTATTTTGCCAAACAGGATAAAAAAATAGCTCAGCTTCACCCACGGAATTTGCTTGTGAAGCTAAAAAAAACAGAAAACAGCTTAACTAGTGAAGCCGAGCTATGCCAAAACGGGGCCTGAATTCTACCAATTTTTTTTGAGGGTAGCTATGGCTTTTTTATTACAGCTTCATGAGTTGTAGTGAGTTTTTTTTTTTGTTTGCCAAACCCCTTTTTCAAAACAGCATCATGGGTGACACTTCTTTTCTTATGCTCCCACAAAGAAATAGGGAGAGGTAAAGCTGAAAAAAGTAGCTTTTTACAGCTCGCTCTCTCATTTCCCTTTCTCAACCATTAATGAAGCTGTTTTTGCAAAACAGCTTGGCTTCACCAAAAAAATAGCTTCAATGGTGAAGCTAAGCTGTCCCAAACGGAGCCTAAATCTCACTTCACCTCATATACTTACGATGTTATTAGTTAGCTGGGTGCCAATGTGGTAGTTGTAATCCCCTATTGACTAATGGTGAATTAAATGGCCATTTAGCTCATGTTATCATGTTTAACTTTGACTCTATTTAGACTGTTTAGATGTTTCTTAATGGTTTTTAAGTTATCCAATCATTTAATTCGCTGTTTAGGGCTTAAACGACATGGGTGGTCTTCGTTTACCGTTTAATGCTGTTTAAATGAACTAAAAGGTCATTTATTTGAACAATGCCTCCACCTAACTACATGCTAAGATGTAACCATGATGAATTTTCTCAGTAAGTTCACATTATAATCAGTCATGAAACTGATGGGATGCTTCTGTGTATGTGTGTGTGTTTTTTAATTTTTTCCTGAATATCCTGAAGAGCTGTGTATTATTATATTATGAAGAAAACGGGGTAATACAAAGCCACACACACCCACACCATCCAAGTCTTCAGGTGGGCATTCATGCATATTACAACTGTCAGCTTAACCACGTATAATTAACTCAGTCACATTTGGCACAAGGGCAAGGAGGTAAGCAATACCTCATGCTCCGGCCAGACTCCAAAGATGTAAATCCTTTCTAAGCAAGCAGCAAGACTCCTAGCTACACTTGGATTGAGGCCCTTTCCGACTTGAGCACCTATCCTGATGGATCCACAAGGTCCAACCACCTGAATGATCAGAGAATTGAGGTCCTTCCTGACTTGAGCACTACAACCGACAATGATTCTTTCCCACCAATCATCAAAATAATCCTCCTTTGGTTGCAGACTGAGGTGCTGCACACCTACTCCATGCAGGAGGTTGAACCAAAATTCTTGGGCAAAGACACAAGAAACCAGAAGGTGGTCAGATTAATGGGCTCTTCAGCTTGGTCGCAGTCAGGGTTTCTATGCAGGATCCCTCATCTTGCCAGCCGATCGTCCATCCAACACCTGTTTTGAGCGACTAACCACATGAAATAACTACACTTGTCTGGTGCCCAAATCTTCCATATCCTCTCCCATGGTCTGAAACAAATAGTACAATGGAAAAAACCAGCATATGCGGATGTTGCTGAGTATGTCCCATCGCTAGAAAGCAGCCAAAAACAGGAGTCTGATACATCCGGTTGCAAAATCACCTCTGAAATGATGTCCCAAGGGCAAGGTATTCAGTGATATCACCTGCTGTCAAAGCATCTTGTATGTCGAAGACCCATGCATAATCAGTGAGGGATCAAGACCTCTTGTCTTCTATTTTCACTAAAACAAAAACTTGTGCAAGATCATCTATCCGTTGGCCATGAATCGACTTGTCAAGTCAAAATAAGGCTCCAACACCATTGCCTACTGACCATGGAGAAGGAAGTGTGGATAGACGGGGAACATAGACCAAGGTGGGCTTGGATCAATTTCTTGAAGCCACAACCATCTCATCTTAAGAGACCAGCCAAGGGTTTGGAGCTTAGAAATCCCAAGAACCCCAAGTTCTCTAGGGAGGCACACTTTAGTCCAGGTGACCAAATAATGACTGCCTTTTGCATTCTTCCTATTTTATTGGTCGCCTTAGTGGTCCATGGAGGAAAATCAATGGCCATTGCAAGGTACACCAGCACGGACGTGAGTACAAACTGTACCAAGAACCAATCAGCAAGACAATTAATAGCTGCTTCTGTGTTTGCTACCGAAACCTATGGATGGTGTGTTCACGAATGTATTCCTCATTGCAATAAATCAGTCAACATGTTTTCTTCAGTGTGAACAGACTGAGTAGCGCATCACCGTCTTATTTGTATTATATATCTATTTATTTATATATATATATATATATATATATATTCTACACCCTAGGTGTAGAATATTATTCTACACCATGGACCAGCCCACCTAACCAAACCGCCCCATCCGACCGGCCCACCCGACTCGTCCTCTCGGGCGCGCCTGCACTCATGCCGCTTCCGTCCCGTGAGGCGTGAGGCCGCACCCGCGCTTGCCCGCTCCCTGCCGCCTGCTACGTCAGCACGGGCCCACCTGCCAGGGGGCGACGCAGCTAGTTCTCGTGCATGGCGGGAGCGCCACGCCCACCGAAATGCATATGCGCTCACTCCCCGGGCACACTCGCATGCATGCTATGAACCAAGTGCTAGAGACAAATACTAGTAGGAATTTGACACGAAAGACAATGCTAGGGACCAGAAAATTTGATTTGGTATTTATCTGTATTCTGGTTAGCTTGGATATTTGTTAGTTTTCTTTCAAGACGATGGTTCAGTATGTGTCAATATTTCTTAGTTTTTCTCTAGTATTTCTTTTTTTTTTTTTTATTTAGTACATATTGATGTTTTGCTTCAGTATTTGTCAAGTAGAACCATTTGGTATTTGTTAGTATAATCATTCCGTATATGTTAGTATAATCCTTCAGTATACTGATAAAATACTTAAAGAGACTAATAAAATACTTGAAGATACTAACTAAATAATTAAAGATAAATATTTCAGCATACTTGAAGATACTGACAAAAACGCTTAAAGATACTGACAACTACTTAAAGGTACCAGCAACTATTGAAGTTACAGTACCGGCTTATACAAAGCTACTGACAAAAATACCTAAAGATACTGACCAATTGCTTCTAGATACTAACAAAAATACCTGAAAATAATAAAACACTGGAACTGATAAAACACTTGAAAAGATACTGACAAAATATTTGAAAATACTGACAGCTACTAAAGTTATAGGACCGGCTGTACCAAGCTACTCACAAAGTATTTGTAGATACTTACATTTACTTAAAAGATGCTAGCATATACTGAAATTAAAAAGTATTATTAATTAATACGACACATGCATGCACTAGTAACATTCTATAATTAATGTGCATGCAAGATAAGTTCCTACAAGTGTACATGGCCGGCATAGCTAGCTTTTAGATGCATGTACTCCGTCGAGCAAAAAGCGATGGCACTGCACAGAACAGGAGTAGGCGCGTGTGGCCGTATGGGCTGCAGCAGATGTTGGGCTGTACTCGCGCGTCACTCCTATGTTAATATCTCTATATTGTTGGCTCACAACTGATCCCCAAGGTGAGCAATCCTTGCTCACCCATCCTCACTGACAGTAAAGTCTGTGTTGGCTGGTCTTTGTGGGACTGCAGCACATGGTCCTTGTATCGACTGCTTTTAGGACAGCCGTTAGCATCTAGGACAACATTTGCTTTAGCATCTCCTTGACTGCTATTAGGACAACAGTTATCATCTAGGACACATCTTAGACTAACATCTAGGCATATGTTTGGCTGGTTAGCAGCCTATAAATATGTAACCCCAAGCCCTCAGGTTGGTATGGCATTGTGTGAGAAATAAACCAGAAAATTGCCCCATCTCCTAGTGTCATTCTCTCCCTCGGTGAGAGTAAGAATTCTGCTACTATCGAGAGTAAGAACTCAGCGAGTAACACTCACAACCTATACCAAGGTAGGAGATGAGCCTTGAGCTCTCTACACATACTCACACACACTGTCCACGGTTTCAGCAGTGGCTGAAACCTGCAAGCAAGTGAATTGTGGCAAAAGAACTGCCTGCCCTCTTCCATTCCTTGCATATATGTACATACTAGCTACCAACTACATGGTACAAAAGGTATGGCTGAGTACAGCCCCATCTCCTAGTACATACATCATCTTTTACCAACTATGGTGATGTATGTACCTACTAAGGTACAAGTAGTGGCCTATTGCTAAACTCTAGATTGACCACTATTTGGTCAAGGAAAAGGAATGGGACAGCAAGAGATTACTTGCAACATTTCTTTCCCTAATCCTACTGCTGTCCCTAAATCGGGGCCCGAAGCCGCCCAAGTGATTTGGTGAGGATGTCGGCGAAGTTGCCGCTGGTCTTGACGAACTCGTTGACGAGATGTCCTCCATCGACGCAGTCCCTCAGGAAGTGGAAATTAACGTCGATGTGCTTGCTCTGATCATGGAGCACAAGGTTCTTTGCCAACGCAATGGCCGGCTTGTCAACTTTGAGCGCCGGCGGCTGAGCCTCAACGCTTGTGAGCTCGCCAAGAATCGACGCAGCAAGACCACCGGCACGCCGCCGAGCCATCGCGGACGCACTCCGCCTCACGCGCCAAGAGCGCCACCATCTTCTCGCCCGGATCGCCAGCGATTGGCGCCAAGGACGAGGAAGACGAGCACCCCGGAGGTGCTTTGGCGTCCATCCACGTCGTCCGCCATGTCTACATCCTTGAAAGCCGTGAGCCCTGGCTCTCCTCCCTTGGCCTTGGATGGCGCCTAGCTGAAGACCGTTAGCTAGAGCCCGCCGTGCTTGGGGAAGACGATGGCCTGATCCACTGTGCCCTTGATGTAGCGTAGGAGGCTCTGCACCGCCGTCTAGTGATCCTCGCGCGGATCCTCCATGAACCGGCTCACATACCCTACCGCGAACGCAATGTCCGGGCGGGTGTGAGTGAGCCAACGCAGCCCGCTAACGATGCTCCGGTAGCGGGTCCCGTCCACCTTCTCCGTCGTGCTCTGCTTGGAGAGCTTGATCCGCTCCTCCATCGGGCTCGCCATTGGCTTGCCGTCCGCCATGCCTGCCCGCTCTAGCAGCTTCAACGCGTAGGCGCGCCGCCCCGTGACCCGGTCCCCCTGTTTTACCTCGATGCCGAGGTAGTAGGAGAGCGCGCTGAGGTCACTCATCTTGAATCGCGCCGCCATCTCTTCCTTGAACGCGACGATGTCCCGCTCCCACGCACAGGCGACGATCAAGTCATCTACGTACACGCCGACGATGAGCTCCTCCTCCTGTTGTCGCGTTTACAGGGCATGCTCCGTAGCGCAGCGTCTTGAGCGACTCGAAGCCCGCCATGGTGGTGTCGAGCTTGGCGTTCCACGCTTCGCAGCCGCAGCCCGTGGAGAGCCTTCCTAAGGTGGAGAACCACCATTTTCTCCACATGCACGATCCACGGGAACGTCACTTGGCTGCCCTCAAGCGGATCCTTCGGTATGTTCGCGGTACTCTACATTTGGGGCTGATGGTCCGCCCCTCATCACAACATGAGTTGGTCGCCTACTCTGACGCTGACTGGGCCGGCTGCCCGGATACTCGCAAGTCCACTTCTGGATATGCGGTCTTCCTTGGTGATAACCTCATTTCCTGATCCTCCAAACGCCAAAACACCGTGTCCCGATCCAAAGTGCGAAGCTGAATATCGGCGCCGTTGTTAACGCGCTGTTGAAGAAACTTCCTGGCTTCGCCAACTTCTCAGCGAATTACAGTCCCCCTTGCAGCGTGCTACACTACTGTGACAACATTAGCACCGTCTACATGTCCGCCAACCCGGTCCAGCATCAGCGGACTAAACACATCGAGATTGATCATTTTGTTTGGGAACATGTTGCCCTTGGTGCTGTTCGTGTTCTTCATGTTCCAACCACCTCTCAGTATGCTGACATCTTCACCAAAGGATTGTCATCTTCGCTTTTCATAGAGTTTAGAACCAGTCTGAACGTCCGCTGCACTGATGCTCAGACTGGGGGGGGGGGGGGGGGGGGGGTGTTGTTAGCAAGTTATGTTTTGCCTCCTAGTCTATTGTGCCTGCGCCTTGGACTCTGGGTACAGCCATGCGCCAGCCTAGGCACTTGTGCTTTTAGTGTAAGTTAATTAGGTTCCTAGATTGTGTTCACACCTTGAACCTTTTGAGTCCTCCTGCCTATATATTGTAATCCCCTGTAAACTGTGAGTTAATTCAATATACTATTCAGAGTTTACCTCTCTCACAGAAATTAATATCATTGGATACACTATGAAATATATTTTCATATTTTGTTCATTTGGTATTTTTTTCTATAAGTTTGTTCAAACTTGAAGAATGTTTGACTTAGGACTCTAGGAATTAATTTATTCACGGATTGAGGGAGTAGTAATGTACATGCAATCATGTATTATATTTGTTTTTCATTTTGAATGAGAACATGCATTTTGAATGTAACATGACCACTTCATATTTAGATGATAGCTTTAATCTAGTTTGTTGTTAACAGGTAAATGCAAATAGAAGATATAATTTTTGCATCCTTCGTTTTCAAAGCATTCAGTTATACATTGTTTGATATTACAGACTCCTTTGGTTATACCATTACAGAATTCAAGAATACATTCTGAACTCTATAATATGCATTTTAATATACAATGAAACACTTCATTTCATTTTATTATTTCTTTTGTTTTCATAACTAGCATAACAATTAGGAATATTTCTGTTAGAAAACTGACCTTTTTCTAATGAATTGTTCAAATTTCAACTTTAATCGCAAAAGTAAATTTTCACCCTCTAATCTAAATAGAGCCATAAAGTAGATACCAATCCAGATTAATGTGCGTGGGATCCCACTGTCCCAGGTAGCAGATTAGCTTATGAATTGGAGTGGCTTGTGACGATTCAAGTTTGTGGGTTTGGAGAGAGATTTTGATTTTGTGAATGGTTACTGGATAACTTTCTAAAATTTGAGTGATATCTGGCATGGCAATATCATCTGGAAATCGTTTCCTTCAGTCACAAATATTTGATGTTTTGGACACCCGACGGTCTCCGAAGTCCAAAATGGAACAACTTCACTACTACTATTTGTTGTAATATGTTCACATAACATATCAAAAGTATAGGTTTTGATTTTATGTAATTACTGAACGAAAACTTGGTCATTAATTTTCAAATATCAAAACTCTGCACAAATAGAATTTGTACTAGCAAAAACTGAATGCACAAACTGAAATGTTTGACTGCATGCAACCAAACTGAAATGTTTGCCTGCATGCAACCAATAAGTGACTTATTCGTGACTGAAGGGGCTATTTGTTAATGGCTTATTTGCTAATCATTTGATACTTATGGGCTGAGTAATGGAACCTCTGCATGTTGGCTCTTGCGGTCCTATGTTTGTGTTTCTAAGCTTCTAGTTGATCTTCCATAGTTAAATATTCAATTGGCCATTTGGATAACTATTAAAACTGTTGAAAACTATTTGTGTGTTTGATTTGAAGACTTGGTGGGATGGGATCCAACTCACTGTCCTTACTATTTGTTTGGTTGAGAAGGAATGGATGGTACCTGTTTTTGTTTGATTAGTGGGATTTAGAAATATGGGATGAACGCCCTTCTTTCTCTCTCCTTTAGCAACAGTAATAAATAGGCACTACATGTCATCTAGGGCCCAGTTGTATGTAGCTCGGACTTATCTAATCTCACGGATGAGGAACCAAGGAGAAGCTTGCCCGCCAAGACGTCCACTGTTCCTCAGTGGTGCCTAGGAGGAGTTCGCCCGTGTGTAGCAGCGCCCCCCCACACGTCATTGTGGCAGACTTTTTTTTTTGTTAATGAATGATTTATATATTTATTTGTCTATCTATTTGGCTACAGAATGGACTGATGGTTTTCTTTTGACCAGCTACCTTGTTGCAGCAGCTATTTTGCAGTGCTTGTGGAGCCTTTTGCTAGCCTTTTGTCGACATATATGCACTTCTTGTCAAGTTTATCTTTGAGAAATGCCCGAGCTGTATATATATTTACTATCGGAGATGGGGTGAGTAATTTCATTTTGTTCTACTCTGTAAAATACCCCTCTGTTTTCTAAAAATATAACACTTTTTTTCATTCATTTGACTATTGGTCTATTCTATGAATATTTGTACAAATGGACAGATATACAAAGCCACGCTTTAAGGTACTTTTGATGACAAATCTAGTGGTACTCTTCACTTTACTAATTAGTAATTGAATAAATATTGTTGGCCACGTTTGAGCAAAAAAATGTGTCATATTTAAAAACAGAAGGAATAATCATCTATAATTTGCTGTACATTGAAGAGTTGTAAACATATCAGTAGATGATAAAAAGTTATGTTATGGTCGTGTATACTAGTTTCTTGGTAAAAGGAACAATCTTTCATGAACTACCTTTAATGATGTAATTATGTTTATTTGTAGATCACAGGTACACTAACCTTGGGTGCAGCATGTGCGTCAGCAGGAATCACTGTTCTCATTGGCAATGATCTCAACATATGCGCAGAGAATCACTGTGCAAGTTTCGAGACAGCCACAGCAATGGCTTTCGTAAGCTGGTTTGCGCTGGCGCCATCCTGTATCTTGAATTTCTGGTCGATGGCCTCCAGATGAGAAATATAGGATGTTAAAACATATATGGTTTCTGCACAAGATCGCTGCTTGTGCAGGAGCAACGTAATGTCGTGAAGCTAATTGTAATACCCGGAAATTGGTCAATGGCTGTGGAATGTAGTGTGTGGTCGAATTGTCTGTACAAAATACGGAGTGCCTTGGATCTGAAAAGGGTTCTGAATCTTGTTAGGGTTTTCCCTTTTACCTTAACATGTTCCACCTATTTGGTTTGATGTATTATATACGATGGCATGTAGATACGATGGTTGTCACATGTTCAATATGGACGGTAACAATTAACAGCGAGAATGGGCTAGAGAAGGCCCAAAGGAGGAGGGCGCCGCCTCTTGAGGGGGCTGACAGGCTGCCCTAGGGGCTGCGCACCCTAGGGAGGGGCTGCAGTGCCATCGCCACGATGTGGCCATCTTCCTTTTACGTCTCTGCCAAGTTAACTTTTTAGTATTTATTGTTTCACAAATAATTAGTCATTAGATGGAAATTAGTAGATTGATTGATGGAAAGAAGAATTTATGTTTGATAATGCTTTCTCGTTTTGCTTGTGGGGTAAGTCTAATCGAGATTAAATGCTCGAAGCATTGTAACCACATCAATCAAGAAACTAATTGGATGAAAGTTCTCTACCTCTCCTATCTCTCATACCCATGCCGCCCCCTTGAGCCATGTTGCTATGCCACACTACCACCCTCTGCTCCATCCCTAGCCGTCCCCAAACACTGCTGCTGCCTTGTTGTCGTTGTCGTCCATTGTAGCCCAACCACCCTACTTGCTTTGCTGTTATAGCTGTTATCTGGAGACCAAATCTATCTGATGACTTCCAACACCGCCGCCGAACTCAAGCAGCTTCTCCAGGGCTTCACTACCGCCTTCAATGGCTACGTCGACCAGATGCATGTGCCATGGAACATGGGCACGCCGCCAGGGGTGCCCCTATCGCTGTTGCTCGGGATCCATCCATCTACACCCTAACACCGATCACCAGCAACACCACCATCAATGTTCCGCAAGGCACCACTGCCACCACCATGGACGCAGTGGAGCAAGGCCACCCCCCTATGGGCACCTCCAACATCGACATCCACACACCAATCATGATGAGGACATCACTCGTTCGGATACACACAATGATCCTACGCTGAACATTTAAGGCCCAATCACAAGAGCTCGCGTGCGACAATTAAATTTACATGTGAGCTTGTTCCTAAGCAAGTCTTTATATGATTTGAAGAATAGATTGCTACCTAATGACTATATTATGATTAGGAACCATGTAAAGGACTGAGAGATACATAGAGGAGGGCTTGGAGGCATCGAGGACCAGCAAGGGCACTCAAGTCAAGTTGGAGGTCTAAACCAAGTCGACTTCGAGTCCGTTTCGGAGTCCAGGAGCAGTCTGCACTAAATTGGATGCGAAGGATGCATTTGGACTTGGAATTGGATGTTCTTGTACTCTAAAGAATGATAACGAGAAGACCTTTCCAATGAGTCTTGTTGGAGGCCCAAATTCATCCGGAGTCATCTGGAATCGTCCAAGCAAGTTATCGTTCGGGAATCTGTCATGATTTGCGGACGTCGTATTTTGGGCCTCATACTGAGTTGGAACCCATTAGGAGAGCATCTAGGGGGTCTTGCATGACCCTAAACCCCTTATAATCAGTAGCCACCACCCAAGTTAGAGTTTGGGGTTTTGCTTAGATTAATCTGTCAAAAACAGTTTCACTGTTTCATCGGTTTATGAGACCCCAACTCGTGAGCTTAATCATTCTTCTGCAAATTGGTTGCTTTCTTCCCTGTTCTTGCTTGTGTTCTTCAATTCGCAGGCAAAGATTAGCCTTCTTGGTGAGGTCAACTGTGCAACGCTGCTTGATAACTAGAGGAGACGTGGTGCTATGATTGAGGGGTTTCGGATCGTGCTGTCCGGAAGCCAGATCGACATGTGTCTCATTTCTACCAAATCGAGAGTTACTAGAACCTTTTGGAAGATCGAGAATCCTTATTCACATAAAGTGGTAATCAAAACTTCTGGTATACCGTTAGGTTCGTATCTAGCCTTAGTTTCGAGTGTTTTGCCTTCGTCCCATAGTCCACTACCATATCATTTTTTTCGTCCTACAACCTTTCACGCCATAGCCTTTGCATATCTTTGGTTAGATTATGTCGAGTCTAGTTTGTGTGTTTATCCCCATCGTATCTATCTAACCCAAGCCGCCATGACCAGCATCACGCACGTTGTCCCCATTTTGCCCTCGTTTTTAGAGTTCAATATTAAAACTGCTCATAACTTTTGCATATGAACTTGGATTGAAAAAAATTATATATCAAAATTGTTGAGAAAAAATTCAGATTCGTCTATCCCTTGCTTTGTCGAGGTTTGAAAATTTTATTTTGCCCAAAAAGTGGTCACATGGTCCTATTTTTATGGTCACAAGATTTACATCCACTTTATGAATATCTTTGAAAATTATGGGTGGCGCTCGCCATCGAGGTAATTGTACTCATGCTCCTGATGATCCTTATGCTAAGGTTAAATTTACCGTACCTTTTTGTCGGGACATTATGATGTTGAGGGATCCTTGATTAGGAGATGACAGTAAAGCAAAAATTTAGTGCCTACCTTGTACCTGAGCAACATAGAATTAGACAAGCCACTAGTGAATTTAAAGATTTTGCTATCATTTGGTGGACCGGTTTAAGAGCAGATAATTATCAACCAAGAACTTGAGATGAGCTTAAGGTTGCTATGCGTGATAGATTTGTGCCACCATCATATCATAGACCTATGTAAGAAACTGATATGCTTAGAACAGGGAGATAAATCTGTGCAGGATTACTATGGTGAGCTTCAGAAAGGATTGATGCGTTGTGGCATAGTAGAGGGCAATGAGGATTCTATTGTTTTTTATGCAAGTTTGAGGGAGGAAATTCATAACATAGTTGCTTATAAGGACTTTAACAGTGTCAACCAGTTCTTTTAGTTTGCTATGCTTGCAGAGAAGGAGTTGCAGGGACGTGATAAGCAGGGCAAGAGCAAGGTTGGCACCTCGTACATTCCACGCATGGCATCTTCCTTAGGGCTTCCCAAGGCATCCTCCTTTTGGGCGCCTCTACCAGTGAACAAGCAGACAACTTCTTCGCGACCACCCGATTTAGGTAAAAATTTTGTGCAGGGACCTTCAAAGAGTGCATCCTCTGTTGCCTTGATAGGACATACTCCTGGCATTCAGTGCCACTGCTGCCAAGGATCGGTCATGTGTAGAAGGATTGCCCAAGTCAGCGGGCATACAATGCTACAGCAGATGGGTACATCAGCACGTCTGACATTGAGGAAGAGGATAAAGAAGATCCAGCTGTGGAGGTGAATAACGACGTGTTGGGTACTGCACAACCTATAGGAGTGTCATTGTGCAGCGGGCAGCACAAAGATACAACAACCAGAGAAGCTGCAACGCCATAACTTGTTCCATCTTTTCTTCGTCATCAACAATCGATGAGCACACATCACCATCGATGGAGGTAGTTGTCAAAATTTGGTGAGTTTAGATTTGGTCAAGAAGCTTTGCTTGACCACACGCCAACACCCCCATCCATATGACCTTCAGTGGTTTAATGATGTGGAAAAGCTAAGGTAACACAAACTTGCAGAGTTTCTTTTTCCATTGGTTCCTATCTTTGATTGTCTTTGATTGTGATGTGGTACCTATGGAGCTTGTTCACTTTTATTGGGTCATCCTTGGGAATTTGATAATGATGCTATGCACCATGGTAGAAGTAATACTTACACTTTTCTGCATAAAGGAAAGAAAATTACTTTGGTTCCTATGACCCCTGCTGAAATTGTGCAAGGCGATAGAGAATGAGCTGCTAGTTTACAAGATGCTAAATCTGAAAATCAGCAAGTTGCTAATTCTGTTTACCCACCTAAAAAGGATAAGTCGGCACCTAATTCTAAGGTCGTGGGAATTAAATT
Source organism: Chrysopogon serrulatus (assembly GCA_015844335.1). NCBI lineage: Eukaryota > Viridiplantae > Streptophyta > Magnoliopsida > Poales > Poaceae > Chrysopogon > Chrysopogon serrulatus. The sequence goes on from JADLZL010004237.1 coordinate 27,159, forward strand.
TAAGGGTGCTATGATGCTTGCAACAAAAAACTGACCTTGCTGAAATTTCTGATGATGAGACAAGCTATACTTTAGTTTGCAAACGAGCTTTGTTTTTGCTTGAAGATGTTGTTAGCTTGACGCCTCCCCGCTATCACTAACCTTTTGCAGGAGTATGAGGACATTTTCCCAGCTGACGTACCCCCGGGGTTGCCACCTATGAGAAGGATAGAGCATCAAATTGATTTGATCCTGGGAGCAACACTACCAAACCGAGCGGCTTATCAAACCAACCCTAAGGAGACTAAGGAAATTCAGCGACAAGTCCAAGAGCTTTTGGACCGTGGGTACGTACGTGAAAGCCTAAATCCTTGTGTCGTTCCTATGATATTGGTTCCTAAGAAAGATGGATTTTGGCGTATGTGTGTTGATTGTAGAGCCATTAATAATATTACTATTTGATATCGTCATCCTATTCCTAGGCTTGATGACATGCTTGATGAGTTGTGTGGCTCTATAATTTTTACAAAGATTGACTTGCATAGTGGCTACCACCAAATTAGAATGAAACTTGGAGATGAATAGAAAACAGCTTTCAAAAAACCAAATTCAGGTTGTATGAGTGGATAGTAATGCGCCTTTTGGTTTGATTAATGCACCTAGTACTTTTATGCGTTTAATAAATGAGGTTTTAAGAGCTTTCATTGGTCGATTTGTGGTATTTTACTTTGATGATATTCTGATTTTCAGCAAGTCTTTGGATGAACATATGGAACACCTATGTGTTATTTTTAATGCTCTACACGATGCACGTTTATTTGGTAACCTTGAGAAGTGCATCTTTTGCATGGATTGAGTCTTATTTCTTGGCTTTGTTATTACCCCACAAGGAATTCAGGTGGATGAGACAAAAAAATGAAGCCATAAGGAGTTGGCCATTTCCCCAAACCATCACACAGGTGAGAAGTTTCTTGATCTTGCAGGGTTCTATCGCCGCTTTGTCAAGGATTTCAATGCCATTGCTGCCCCCTTGCATGAGTTGACAAAGAAAGGTGTGGTGTTTCATTGGGGTAAGGTACAAGAGGATTCCTTTGACACTTTGAGGACAAGCTTTCACACGTGCTATTGCTACAACTTCCTAACTTCGGTAAGACTTTTGAGCTAGAATGTGATGCAAGTGGAGTTAGCATTGGGGGTGTTTTGATGTAAGAAGGTAAGTCTGTTGCATACTTTAGCGAAAAATTGCATGGTCCTGTTCTTAATTACTCTACGTATGATAAAGAATTGTATGCACTTGTACGTTCTTTAGAGACATGGCATCATTATTTGTAGCCTAAAGAATTTATTACCCATTCAGATCATGAATCACTTAAGTATCTTCGCTCTCAAAATAATCTTAATCATAGACATGCTAAGTGGGTTGAATTTATTGAATCTTTTCCTTATATATCAAACACAAGAAAGGGAAGGATAATGTGATTGCCGATGCCTTGTCTAGATGCTATGCTTTCTTGTCCCAACTTGATTGTAGGATTTTTGGACTTGAATCAATAAAAGAGCAATTTGTGCTTGATCCTGCCTTTAAAGACGTGCTGCTGAATTGTAAAGAGGGATGCACATGAAACAAATTTTTGATCAATGATGGTTTTGTGTTTAGAGTTAATCGTCTATGCATTCCAATTGGTTCTATTCATCTAATGTTGTTGCAGGAAGCACATGGAGGAGGTTTGATGGGGCATTTCGGTGCCAAGAAGACGAAGGATATGCTGGCCACAAACTTCTTTTGGCCAAAGATGAGGAGAGATGTTGAGCAGTTCATGGTACACTACACCACATGTCAAAAAGCTAAGTCTCGCTTGAATCCACATAGTTTGTATATGCATCTTCCTGTTTCTTCTATTCTTGGGTAGATATTTCAATAGACTTTGTTTTGGGATTGCCTAGGATAAAAAGGTGGAGGGATAGCATTTTTGTTATTGTAGATCGATTTTCTAAGATGGCTTATTTTGTACCTTGTCATAAAAGTGATCATGTCGTCTTTATTACTGACCTCTTTTTCAAAGAGACTGTTCGCTTGCATGGTATGCCTTCTACTCGCGATGCTAAATTTTTGAGTCACTTTTGGCGCACTCTATGGTACTAGTATATTGCCCGTGCTAACGCTACGGTGATGTTTTAAAAACAAATGAACTGGTGGAAGAAACAAAAATTCACAAAACTGACACCAACTTTCGGTCCAATTTTTAAAGTCTAGTCCTTGGTCAAGAAACAAGGATTTGACTCTTAACAACTACCAGTAGTGAGAATAAATTTTTGGTATGAGACTGAAATGCAAACAATAAATCTGCATCAGTTTATCACAGGCATCAATAAGATACATTCTACTTTGCTATATGTATTCTAGCACAAGGCACAGATAGTTTATTTCCCTAAATATTCACAAAAAACAAGTATATATATAGCATACATCATACAATTTTATTTGCACAGAGAAATAGGAAAATATAACCATGTCATTTTCCACACCAAACATTTCCCTGTAGAATAGAGATTTCCACCCTGCCCATCCTTATTTGCAATGGCATGTCAAACTTTGCACATAAGTGAAATATTTGCTCAAGTAGGTGCCACTGTCAGCATCATGTTTACAGGATCCCCTTTTTATAAGGTATTCCCTACATCTAACTCGTCTTGGCTGTTGGGGGAATACTGCAGAACCATCATTTTCTTCCTGAGCAAGGAGGCTTGAGATTAAAAAAAAAAATGAATGACAGTAATTATAAAAGAAATAGATGTATATAGCCCTCACCATATTGCCAAAGTTTATTTCTTTCCATTCTTTTGCAGATCGGCACCCTAATTTGCGCTCTCCATGCAATCAACAAGTTCCAATTGGCGATAGTGTACATTTTAACCCAAGGATTATAAGTTTTATAACATACCTCTCGTAGTTCTCTCCATGTACTCCTTAGCATGCTAAATACATGGCATTCATTGTTAAGCTCTTCTCTCCATCTTTCTTCAAGTTATTTGTTATTTGAGAACGACAGTTCCTACATGCTAGACTCGATGAGCATTATTCAGCAAGCAGTTTTTATCTAATTTTAATGTCGGATAAGCAAAGTGACCAGAATAAATTTGGCACATCAAAATATTTAGCAGATAAACAATTGCAAAACCATATACTAAGTTGAAGAAATGTTTATCATCACTGATTAAAGATGTTTTTAATATTGCATACAAAACTTTGTATGGGAATCTCACCTATTAACATAAACACCATGATCATCTCAAAGGATGACAGAGGTCACCTAATATTGTGAATGTTGTGTAGCAACAAGTTTGTACTTCAAATCTGCATCTCCATTTATCAAGTCCATGAGTGTGTGTAGCAAACAATTAGAAAATTCTCATTTATGGCTTCCTTATTACAAAGTATCTGTAATTTCATTTGACTGAGCATTGGTGTGCATATCAGCCTGGTAATGGGTCATGATCCGGCCCTAATCCCAACCCAATCCTAGGAGACGAAGGAGTCACTCAGCCCCTGCTCCAATTCGAACTGATTTGATGCAGCTCAATCCGATCCCGCAATTTAAAGCCTTAGCATCCTAATCCAGCCTGATCCTTTTAAAATCCACGGGCCAATCCTAAACTAGCAACCCAAGGGCCCTTACAATCCTCCTCACGCATGCCATGGCCTACCTGGCCTGAACAACCGCGACGACAAAGAAGATTTCGACGGAGACGGCCGGGGCGATGCGATCCAATAAGAATCGCTTCCTCCTCCGCGTCATCGTCCCGCTCCGGCATCGGGCGAGGGAGACCTGCGCCCCGCGCAACATCGTGGAGGGCCACAAGGACGCACCCACGCTGCTGGGCGGTGGATGAGATGGGCGCCTTCATCGGCGACGCCATTGCCGAGCTCTTCGCCCGCACCAGCGTCGCGCCGCCGCCCCGCGCGGCGTGGGCGTGCTGGTATATATTCAACGTCTCCATGCTCTTCTGGCGTCGTCGCTTTGGACAACCGGCGCCTCAACGGCGCCGGATATCGGAGAGAAGCGCCCGTTGCCGCCGCCGCGGGGGATATCTAATATTTTGCCATTCTTATGGATGCGCATTCGCTGATTGCCGATTTTATCGTGCGACCTACAACTTTGCCACCAAAAACAGTTTCGTTGCTACGTTCTTGCCATTTTTTTGGCGACGTGTCACGCCAACTCGGCACTAATTGGCGCCTCCGTCGGCCCGGCCCGACGGGCGCTAGTTAACTCCCTCTACGGCTGTTATCGCCAGGGGCACGGGCTGTCGGTATCACTGTTCATCTTCTTCGCTGAGGCATTGGCATGGCTAGCCGGTGGAGGTGGAGAAGGGACGCCGCTTGCAGCCTCGCCGCCCAAGCATCGGCCGCAAGTGGCCTGCCTCGCGCTTGAGGCGCCAGCCGCCCAAGCTCCAGCCAGCCCCCTCCGCACACCACGGTCCACCACCGGACCCAACAGCTGGTCCTACACCCAGCCGGCCGGAGACCGGCGCGACGCCGCACGCTTCGTCGAGGTCGAGCTAGTGAAGCACGGCTCGTGCATGGGAGTCCTAGACGGCGACGCGACGCGGCCGTGGCGGTCCCGCACGGGCGAGGCGTAGCGAGAGGTCGCACGGTCCCCCGCTTGCCCGCCATCGCGTGTTCTCAAAGCTGCTAAAGAAATCCACGCCGCTAGAGAGATACGCGCCCGCCTCTACCCATTACGAGATTCTCGGGCCTCTTCAGCAAGCGCCTGCCCTTCAAAGGACATGGACGCACACGCACTCTTTTTGACGACCCCACCCCTCGCGCCGTGTCGAGGCCGGCTGCTGCGGCATGATCGCCCGTACTCATCCTCGAAGAGCCCATCTCCGGCCGACAACGCCTTTGCCTGTTCCGCACCGTCGGCGTGCTTCGGCTCAGGTGCTGCCGCTGGCTCCGGCCCTCCATGGCCCCAAAGCAGATTATTGCACATTCATTTAGCAAACAAAGCAAGCATGAAGATCATTGTTTTTCGGATATGTGTACAATTAGACACTCGCCGCTTACAACGGGGAAGAAGACCGGTCACCATGCCGAGAGATGCAAGGAGTGCGAACAAGCTTGCGAAGTTGCGATCGTGGTGGATGAACATTGCATGGGCTGAGCACGCGAGCATACGCAGGCCGCCGCAGCCTAACGCCGGGGCCGCACCGCCAGCCTTGGCCATGTCCCGAAGAAGATGAATAGTAGTACCGACAGTTGGGCCCCACAAGCGAAGAATAAAGACGTAGATGGAGTTAATGAGCCCGCCGGGGTTGGGCGACGGAGGCGCCAATTAGTGCCGAGCGGGGCGCGCCACGCCAGCAAAAATGGTAAAAACATAGCAACGCAAATCGTTTTTTCGGTGGCAAACTTGTAGGTTGCACCGTAAAGCCGGGCAATCCGCGAATGCGCATCAATAAGAGTGGCAAAATATTAGATATCCCAAGGGCTGGCCCTTTTCAACGATCCATGCGGTCACGTTCAGAACTCGATCCATGTGCGACCCATTGAAAGTAAAACCCAATCCAATCCAGCCCTTCCTTAACAAAGTCCATATACGATCCGAAAAAAAAATACAGCCCACGAGTTAGGATTCAAGTTCGGCCCTTGGATTTTAATGACCCATTACCAGGCTTATGTGCATATTCCTTGCATTGGTGTGCGATTCAGAATCGGGGAGAAAGGGTAAGGGGGCAAGTGACTGCAGATGCACATCCATGTGCAAATCATAGCCTCGTCGACCATGGCCATCGGAAAATGGAAAAGGGCCATGCTCGGCGGAGCCTACACCGCCGAAGCCCAATCCACCATCGATCTAGATAGTGGCATTTGCCGCAGGCATGTACACGTAGTTGGGGAGAACGATGGATCTGGGCTCCTCCTTGACTCATCCTGCCCTACATGCCCACACCAGACCTGATCTCCTCTATGCACGGGACATCATCAAGCAATGATGATGACGAGCCGAAGCCCAATCTTCCCGGTGGCCGTTGGTGCGTGGGGAAGGAGGCTGTCGGCCCCTAGCCAGGCGAGCAGCAGCCGCGGTCCCAGGAGCCATGGGGCGGCGCCTGCCTTGCCCTAGGTTTCCCCTACGGGGAGAGGAGAGGAGTCGAGCGAAGAATGGACAGTGGATGGGAGAAAAAAAGAAAATACAACCGAGGGAACAATGGATCGAACCGTGGCTGCGGAATGCAGGCGTGCGAGCCGAGTGCGGATGTGGGCGGGAGGATGAACGACGATGAGGAGGAAGCATGACACTTTTGATCTGAGCCGTCTGATCCTTTTCAGGTAGTGTATGGTTTTAATCCCATGCTCCAATTGATCTTTTGCCTTTACCTACCACTAAAAGAACACATGGTGATGCTAGTGCACGTGCTGAATTTATTCGTAAGTTGCATGAAACAACTAAAGAAAATATCGAAAAGACGAATGAGAAGTATAGAACTACTGAAAGTGAAGGTAGGAAAGAAATTGAACTTGAACCAGGTGATTTAGTATGGTTACAATTGAGAAAGGATAGATTTCTAGAGCTGCGTAAGTCTAAATTAATGCCAAGAGCTGCTGGTCCTTATAAAATTATAGAGAATATAGATGATAATGCATATAAACTTGAGTTGCCACCTAAGTTCAAGGTTAGTCCTTCTTTTAACATTGCAGATTTGACGTCGTACTTGGGAGAAGAAGATGAGATTGAGTCGAGGGTGACTCCAATTCAAGAGGGGGAGTATGATGATGACATCACTCATTCAGATACAAACAATGATCCTCCGCTGAACATTCAAGGTCCAAACCAAGTCGACTTCAAGTCCGTCTCGGAGTCTAGGAGCAGTTTGCACTAAATCGGATGCCCAGAATGCATCCGGACTCGAAGTTGGACATTCTTGTACTCTATAGAAAGATAACGAGAATACCTTTCTAATGAGTCTTGTTGGAGGCCAAAATTCATCCGGAGTCATTAGGAATCGTCCAAGCAAGTTGATGTTCAGAATCTGTCCTGATGCTGCGACGTCGTATTTTTGTCTTTGGGCTTTGTATCAAGTTGGAACCAATTAGGGGTGCGTCCAGGGGGTCTTGCATGACCCTAAAATCCTTATAATCAGTAGCTGCCACCCAAGTTAGGGTTTAGGGTTTTGCTTAGATTAATCTGCCAAGAAGAGTTTCGCCGTTTCGTAGGTTTGTGGAACCCCAACTCATGAGCTTAATCATTCTTCTACAAATTGGTTGCTTTCTTCCGTATTCTTGCTTGTGTTCTTTGGTTCGCAGGCAAAGATTAGCCTTCTCGATGAGGGCAACTGTGCAACACCGGTTGATAACCAGAGGAGACGTGGTACTGCGATTGCGGGGTTTTGGATCGTGCTATTCGGAAGCCAGATCGATGTGTGCCCTGTTTCCACCAAATCAAGAGTTACCAAAACCTTTCGGATGATTGGGAACCATTGTTTACATCAAACCGCCATTGCTCGCCCACCAACTCCTAGCGGCATCATCATTAGCAACTCCGCCACGTTGGAAGACACCTTAGAGGGCGTTACCTCCCCAACCATCAAGGTAACGACTGCCACCATCAACACCATTGACGTCCTCACAGATGAGACCTCATAGATCATGTGGCACGCTGGTCGTTCACTCATTCAGAGGAAGCTAAATGAGCCCCACTCTTTATGAATTTCAGCTGTCATTGAGATAGTCATGATGTAGCACCTGGTTTTAAGAACAAAGCCAGACACACACTATATGTGAGCCCAGGAAGTCAAATCCCACATATAGCCACAAGTAGAGGTAATATCAAAAGACAATGCTTAATTATAGTAGTGTATTAGTCAAGAATATAACCAGAGAGTAATCAGCGGAAAGACACTCCGATCTTCAGGTAAAGACTCCACTCCACAGGGATAGCTGACTGGTTGATCACAAACCTAAACTCCTCTTGACTCTAGCAATCTGGTACCCATCCGGGATTTTTATCCAAGAATTAAAAAGTAAAGGCAAGCGTAAGTACATATCGTACTCAACAAGTATAGCAGGGGTTCATGAGGCTCAAGAGGCTGACACTAGTTTACTGCATTTAGCTTTTTAGTGTATGTCAAGTTTTAGCAATTATTAGCAATAAGGTAGCAATAATTCCCATAACCACATGATCAGATAAACAAGATTAAAGAATAGAATATAAACATCATAATTATCATTTAGCAAGAATAAAATGTGATCATCTATTCCATAAGAATTCCTTGGCCGCCCTAACCGTGGGCATGGACGATATATCGGTTTAACTCTGCGCAGAGGTGTACACTTTCACTATGAGTCATGATTTTTAATGCATCGGGTTAATTACTCCCAAGACACCAAAATTTATATAAAGCCATCCAAAAGTTCATCTAACAAGCAAGGGACGCTAAGTCATCGGATATAGGACCCCTCTTCCAATATGGCACAATTCCATCACGGCTATACTCATAAGGACAGCAGTTGCCCTATACCCAATTCGGCCCTTCCTCTCACTAGCTAGAAAAGGTCTCTTGGGTGAACTAGAGCCAGAGCCATATAGCCCTCACAGTTGTATGTTAAGTCCCGGATGATTACCTATAGATAAGTCCTTATGAAGAGGAATTTAGAGCATCAAAAAAAGAGAACAAACTCTAACCCCGAGATTCTAAATTGCTAAAAAGTCATCTTTTACCATTATTGTATATATCATTAATCAAGTTACAAGATCATGGTTATAAAGCGCTAGCATAATTACCCATATGCAATATCCCATGGCGACAAGATAATCGGTGATCAATTGCTAAGAAATCCATAATAGGTAGCAAGAAGGACACATGCATATAAAATTTAGTGTAATCATGAATAGGTCATCAAGGAAGATCCCAACTATACTTGCCTTGTTCAAAGAGCTCCTGAGGATCCTGGTTGTCGGTGTACTCTTGATCTCCAACGAACGGCTCACCGTCTAAACTCGATCAACACACAACAACACACAAGCATCCGAACAATCATACACAAAGCAAACAAATAGATCTAATTAGAACAGTACACCAATAGCATAAAAATAAGATGAAAAGTTTGTAAAACAAATCTACGCGTTGCTAGGGTCACACAAACGCTTGGATCACAAAAATCGGATCTAAAACGAGAAAGTTTTGATTTAAACAAGATTTTCTTTTTATAAAATAATAGATTAAATATAAGTTCAAAATTAAAAGTTGAAAAACATGATTAAGAGATTGCTAAACTTGTAGAGCATCTAATTACGAATCTAACGTAATTTGAACGGATCAAATCGGAGTTAAAAGCGAAGATTTTATAGCCAAAACAAAGTAGTGGCAATTTCGTAAATAACTGGATTTCGGAATTTCGAAAATAAATAAATCGGAAAAGTGTTTCCGGCGAGACCGGCCATGGCTGGAACTCGGGTTTCTTGCCGGAACGCTGATATCGGCCACGGCTTCGAGCGGGAATTGGATGGGGAGATATAGGAAGTCGACGCGAACTCACGAGATGCAAAGTGGACGACGGAGAGCAGCTGCGAACGGCTGGTGGCGTGCGACGGTGGTCGACGAGCTTCTGTAGTTGTTCGGCGACGATTAGAACTCGACTCAGATCGAAAAAGAAGGAGAGAGGAACCTCGGCGAGCTCACGAGATCAAGAAGAATCCGGTCTCGTGGCTTACGGTTGCGGCGAAGTGGAGCGGCGGCGGCGGCTTCGGTGGCTTTGAGAGCTAGGGCTGCAATGTCTCCGTCTTTGCAATGCAAGGCTGTTGCTGCGCTTTGGAGCAAGGTGGGGAGACAGGGCGGTCTGCGGCTGCTATTTATGGGGACCGGACTGGGCACGTAAGATGAACGCAAGGAATCGGCCAAGAAATAGACTCCCGGAATGTACAGGAGTCAAAATTTGGACTCCGTCTCCAAAGGTTGAAGATGCCCGAGTGCTTTGAGCACCCGGTGCCCAAAGAGCCAATAGGAAAAGAGAAGGAGGGAGCTGGCCGGAGTGGGCTTTGGGCTGCTGTGGATGACTTCAAGAGAAAAAGAAAAACAAAATGAAACTAGGCCTATTGACGCACGCAGCAGCCTAAGCAAGTGCTTCAACGTTGTCGGTGTTTGACCATCGATAGCCCCGCCACGGGTTCCCGTAGCGGTTGATTCGGACCTCGGCGAACGACTAGAACTCGGCGGTTTCACGCAAGAGACACACGGTTTATCCTGGTTCGAGCCCTCGTCTTCGAGTAAAAGTTATACTCCAGTCGGCCTTGGCCTTTTGCGTTGGATTGATGTATGATTGTGTGTTGTTCGTCTGTTACAAAAGAGGGTGCTCGCTCCTTTTTATAAGAGGAAAAGAGCCGATTGCTATGGTTTCTAATCCTAGTCGGATCCATAGGAAGTGTTCGTTCGATTATGAGAGGTTACTTTCTATTTGCCTAACTAGGATGATCTCTCGCTCTATTCGGATCCGTCCTTCTTGCTCTTGTCCCGACGGGATCCGCTACGGTGAATAGCCGTCTATGTCCCGTATCGACAAGCCCCCCGAGCATTTCAAGTAGAACTCGGGGGAGCGCCTTTCTTCCGGGAGTGATGCTTCAAGTGGTCTAGCTGAAGAATTGTTCCCTTTCGTGCGCCATAGGTGCACTCATTGAGTGTAGCCCCCGAGCCTCTTGCTACTTATTTATAAGTAGCTGGAGGATTTTGAGAAAAAAGAAAAAGTTGAGGGTGTATGCCCTGTAGCCCCCGAGCCTTCGTCTGAGTTGTTTTTTGTCAGAAAAGAAGTCGGGCGATGGCTTTTGGTTGACGTGGCGCCCATAGGCGCACTCATTGAGTGTAGCCCCCGAGCCTCTTGCTTTTTGGAACAAAGAGCTGGAGGTATGGGCGCACTCATTGAGTGTAGCACCCGAGCCTCTTGCTTTTTGGAACAAAGAGCTGGAGGGTCTGGAGTAGTATGATGGCTTTGAAATTGTAGCCCCCGAGCTTGAATTCTTTTCCTCAAAAGTAGTCGGGTGGTGGCTTTTTGATCGACGCGGCGCTCATTGGCGCACTCAATGAGTGTAGCCCCCGAGCCTCTTGCTTTTTGGAACAAAGAGCTGGAGGGTCCAGAGTAGCATGATGGCTTTGAAATTGCCCCCCGAGATTTTTCCGAAGTTCTTCCTTAGCCGCAGCTCCCGAGCTTTTTTCCGAAGTTCTTCTTTAGCTGCAGCCCCCGAGCTTTTTCCGAAGTTCTTCTATGTAGGAAACGGACAACGGCTCGTGACTTTGCTTTTACTTGTCCTTTATGTCCGCTTTTTATGGTTGGGCGTTGGCGGTGGTGGTATAAAGGCTTTTATTGTCTTTGGGATATGCCCGGAATATACTCTTACGTTGCTCTCTTTATCGCCTTCTTTTATTGTCCTTGTCAATGCTTCTCTCGAATTGGTGAGCTTGGTCCATGTACACCGATCTTGGCCTATAAATTGCACTTCCCTTTCGGTTGTTTTCAGAGTCTTGTAGTATGCTTCTTCCTGTTTTTGTGACAATGATAGTTTGCGAGGTTGAACAGCCCCCGGGATTCTTTCTTGATGGGGACGTGATTCCCAATCTTCTGTCAGGTTCAAGATAACTATCGATTTGGTCGGAGAGCGACACACCGATCCGGCTTCAGATCATAAAGACCCGAACCCTGCAACCTTAGCACCACGTCTCCTCTGGTTATCAACCGTGCCACAATCCGGTTGACCTCGTCAAGAAGGCTAATCCCTGCTGTGAATCGAAGAACACAAGCAAGAACAAGATAATATGCAACTCAAGTGAAGTGACAATTGCAGATATATGATTAAGATCTCAACGTGGGGTTTCACAAACCGATAACGGCGACTGTTCGATGACAGATTGATCTAAAGCAAAACCCAAACCCTAACGTAGGTGGCGGCTACTGATTATATGGTCTAAGGGACATGCAAGCACCCTCATTCACGTCCTCCTCATGGGCCTATACGTTATATGGCCCGACGGCCCAAAAGATAGCAATGCAACGCCTAAACAGATTCTGGATGTTCACTTATTTTGACGATTCCCGTTGACTCCGATGGAATTTGGACCTCAAACCAAAGCCATTAGTTAGCTTATGAAATTATCTTTCCATCCATATATGGATCACCAAAAACGGAGTCCGGATGTGTCCTGGGCGTCCGATTTATCGCTTCGCTGGTCCTGAAGGCCGAGACCGACGCGAACTCGAGTTGGACTGGGCCCTGGCTTGGCTTGAACGTCCTTGCTGGCCCCTAAGGTGGTGGCCAAGGAGGAGGACGTCCAAGGGCTTCCTTGGTATGTTCTCCATCTTCTCGGGGTGTGCTCCAACTTGGGTCAGGGTCCCAAGGATGAATAACAAGCCCACGATGACGATGTAGCTCCCGGCAGAAACAGCAACAGCATGTCTTGATGATTTGAAGGCCTTGCCAATGTGATATTGAGATAGGACCAGATCTATTTGAAAGCTTATCAAATAAGCTTTCCATCAAGTGCTCATTGACCTCAATCGCACTCCGGATGGTTGAGTTATGGCCTTTCCAGTGAGGTACTGTCAGGTCACCAACGAACCTTGATTGACTTGCACCTTGAGGAATATTTGTACCTACAAGCAAATAGGAACATGTACATGTGGAACCAAGTGAGTTGCACCAAAAATCACTAAACAAGCTCACCTTATAATCAATGGTTGTATCTGAATGTGTCATGTCCTCATCATCCTCCCCTTCTTGACAACAAACTGTCCTCGGTTTGAGGTTAGGTGCAGGACAGATTGTAGGTAGTAGCCAACATAGCTCCCCTTCTTGAAATTTAACTTGTTTCTTTGTAACAAAACTAGAAGCACTTGACATGATAAAATTATAGCTATTGCAGCCCTCTAGTTGATCATATTTTTGTATAGTAAAAGGTGATTTCAGATTTGAACAAATATAGGCACGATGCACCATATATTCTCCTTTGCAGTTATATTTACCAACAAAGTGATATATACATCTAGATAACCATGGCAATTCAGCATATTTAAATTTCTCTTCCAAAACATTAAGGGCACATAGAGTATCAAACTCAATATAACCCAAAGTATTTAAAGAAGATAATAATTTTAGCTCATCCTTTTCAGTAGTAATGGGAAGAAAATATTTACTTGTAGCAACTGTACTTTGTTCCAAAATATAAGAATCAATTTCTTTCACAAGTGGTGGCATAGCAATAACAAAAGTGCTATCATGCAACTTCTCTTCATCACAAATATCAGTAGAATCATCATGTGGTAAAGGTAAATCAAGAGAAGGTTCTAGTATTGCATTAATAGCATCATTGGTGGGCAAATTCAGCATCTCAAGAGAGCTCTTACCTGAGACAGTTACCTGTTCTTTCTCTATTACCTTGTCCTCTTTCTTGGATACATGCTGCAAACTATTAGTTTCAACAAAAGACAAAGCAATATCTTTATTTTGTAAAAATTCAGATTTAGATGAAGATATCTTAACATCTGAAATAACCCATTCTTTTCTAAAAGGCTCATTCTTTCTTCTCTCCACTCTCATAAGATCTTCTCTTAAAATTTCAGCAATGGGTCGAGGTATGAGAGTAATGTTTCTACTATTGTATTTGAATGAATATTTATTAGCAATCATATTGTGCATAACCTTATTTTCAGATATCCATGGTTTACCAAATAATAAATGACAAGATTGCATAGGTACTATATCAAAATCTGCACTATCCTTATAAATACCAAGGGAAAATTTAATGTGTGCAATTTCAGTTACCTTTATTTTATCCCAAGAATTTACCCAGTGCATGTAGTATGGATGTGGATGTGGCTTTGTGGTGAGACCAAGCTTCTCAACCAACTCTAAGCTTGCAACGTTGTTGCAACTCTCACCATCGATCATGACACGACAATGTGTCTCTTTCACAACAAAATATGTTTGGAACACGTTGTTGAACTGGTTTTGCTCGCTTCTCCATTTGGGAACCGAGCACTTGATGTGCAAACTCGTGGTGCATGTGGAAAGTGGTTGTGATGATGTCGCTGCAGACTATGGAGGAAGACGGCTGATCCATGATGACCTGCAATTCACACTTAAAAAGAAACTTGTTGTTTGGTATTGTTAGAAATCAAAAGCCCTATCAACTATAATATGTGTCGGTTGGAAGCACACTCTCACACGTCTTACCAAATTCTTACAAGTGTTCTTACCAAAGCAAGGCGTTGAATGGTACAACCGGCGGCTGGTTCGTGATACCGGTGAGGATGTGGCACCAAAATTGCAAGGATCTTTTTTTCTCATTGATCTGAAGTATATATGTGGAGCTTGGAAGGCACACAAAGAAACAAATTTATATATGTGGCACACAATTTAGTAACAGATAGCAATATTGAATAAACGTCCAAAGCACTTGTCCTAGTTCTTTGGCCTATGCGTGTTCCTAGCACCAATTATGATAAACAAGGGAGTGAAACAAGGATAAAAGGAACAATTATGAATGAAACCAATGGACATGAACAAGGCAAAGGCACCACACAAAATAGAGCAATTAGTTGTTCCTTATGTGCTCCTATTCTCTTCTCTTTTCTTTTACTATTTTTTTTATTTTTATATAAACTTTTTCTTTTGATCTTTTGATATTTTTTTTCTCAGTAAAGGAGCACACAAGAACAAACCATAAAAAAAATTTGAGCTCAATTGGATAAAAGATGTGGTGTATAGAAAATAAGTATTGTGCTCTCAAAATAACACCAAAATTTGTGGGCCCAAAAAACTCGATTTTGTTGATTGAATTTCGCAAATCTAATTTTTTATGAACCCAGCTTCTTTGGGATGAAACAAATCTAAAATTTTCAGGCGTTTCTCCGTAGATATAAAATTCGCCCGTTTCGAGTTTGGACGAAAAAGTTATGATTTGTTTTAAGGTAATTTGTCCAAATCGAGTTTTATGTGGACACAAGATGCAAATCGATGATGATATATAATGGTTGCGGATGGAGGGATCAACACAAATTAGAGAAGAACACGATCTAAACCAGCAATAAGGCGTTGACCTAGGACACAAACTCAATACGCGAACTACGAAACTAAATTATGCAAAGGCTATGGCGTGGTGGGGGCTCTAGGATGGGAAACAATTATGGCCGTGGATTATAGGATGAAGACAAAACACAAACTAAGGGATAACTTCGAACCTGATGGTATACCTTAAGCTCTGAATACCACTTGATGGGGACGTGATTCCCGATCTTCCGTCGGAGTTCAAGATAACTATCGATTTGGTGGGAGAGCGACACACCGATCCGGCTTCGGATCATAAAGACCGAACCCCGCAACCTTAGCACCCGTCTCCTCTGGTTATCAACCGTACCACAATCCGGTTGACCTCGCCAAGAAGGCTAATCCCTGCTGTGAATCGAAGAACACAAGCAAGAACAAGATAATATGCAACTCAAGTGAAGTGACAATTGCGGATATATGATTAAGATCTCAACGTGGGGTTTCACAAACCGATAATGGCGACCGTTCGATGACAGAATGATCTAAAGCAAAAACCCAAACCCTAACGTAGGTGGCGGCTACTGATTATATGGTCTAAGGGACATGCAAGCACCCTCATTCACGTCCTCCTCATGGGCCTATACGTTACATGGCCCGACGGCCCAAAAGATAGCAATGCAACGCCTAAACAGATTCTGGATGCTCACTTATTTTGACGATTCCCATTGACTCCGATGGAATTTGGACCTCAAACCAAAGCCATTAGTTAGCTTATGAAATTATCTTTCCATCCATATATGGATCATCAAAAACGGAGTCGGATGTGTCCTGGGCATCCGATTTATCGCTCGCTCGCTGGTCCTGAAGGCCGAGACCGACGCGAACTCGAGTTGGACTGGGCCCTGGCTTGGCTTGAACGTCCTTGCTGGCCCCTAAGGTGGTGGCCAAGGAGGAGGACGTCCAAGGGCTTCCTTGGTATGTTCTCCATCTTCTCGGGGTGTGCTCCAACTTGGGCCAGGGTCCCAAGGATGAATAACAAGCCCACGATGACGATGTAGCTCCCGGCAGAAACAGCAACAGCATGTCTTGATGATTTGGAGGCCTTGCCAATGTGATATTGAGATAGGACTAGATCTATTTGAAAGCTTATCAAATAAGCTTTCCATCAAGTGCTCATTGACCTCAATCGCACTCCGGATGGTTGAGTTATGGCCTTTCCAGTGAGGTACTGTCAGGTCACCGACGAACCTTGATTGACTTGCACCTTGAGGAATATTTGTACCTACAAGCAAATAGGAACATGTACATGTGGAACCAAGTGAGTTGCACCAAAAATCACTAAACAAGCTCACCTTATAATCAATGGTTGTATCTGAATGTGTCATGTCCTCATCATTTCTTGTTTTTCCAGTATGGTTCATTTAGTGGGTAGAAGAATTCTTGAGATAGGGATTAGAGGCAGACTAATCCCGGAGTAGCATTGTGATTGGAGGCTCGTTCTCGTAGGTAGAAGAAGTCTTGAGATGTGCCCTATGCTGTGTCATTTTGCACTCTTAGTTCTTCTTTTCCACTCTGCCAGACATATGCTCTGCGTGGGAAGGTTGCCGAGCCGCACAGTCTTCTAGCTGTGCGGTGTAGATCAGCCACCGGCCGACGCATAGCAGGAGCTCTCTTGTTCACATGGGGTTCGATCCGACTTGTTTTTGGAGAGGCCCGATGTGATGCTTGATCAGTCAGTGCTCCTTTTGGCAATCTTGAATGCACTGTGTTGGTGTATCAAGATTGCTTTGGATCTGCTCGGCTCATTCTGCCTTAGAGGTAGTCTGGGTCTGTAACGAGGGCGGTTTTGGATTCTGCGTAATTGTTTTCTATGGCAGAATTCCACTGGGTTCCTTGTAATTATTGATTTGGATTTCTTCTGAATTCGATGGGTCTTGTAAGACTTGTAACCTTGTATCCTGTAATATTGAAGAATATTTGTTCCTGCAATGATCCGAGTTGTTTTGTCCTGTATTTATGGTTGTCCGCCGTCGAGCCGACTTGTTTTTGATTGATGTGAAGACTGTATATCTTTTAGTAGACTTGTTTTCGATCAGAAGTTGGCTGGCTTCCTTCGACTGGAGTTGTTGGTGGCCGACTTGTTGTGATAATATTGGCAAAGCTATCTTTCTTTGTAACGGCATAGTATTTTACCGTTGGTGGGTAACGGGATACGGACCGTTATCCCGTGATTTGAGGGTTTACTGGGCCTTTCCTGTTACTGCGCCTTGTATCCGTTGGCCTTTTTACCGTTGCCTCTTAAGTGGGCCTTTTAAGACCGGTCTATAAATTAGCTGCGGTTACTGTTCTTCTTCTTCACCTTGCCTTTGTTTCCTGAAACCCTAGCACCGTAGAAAAAATTCCCCAAATCTTTGCTCTTGCATTGCCGCCACGCATCCTCCTCTTAGTTTGGGTGCTTGATTCGTTGCATGGGAAGGAAGAAGGTGGCCTCCAAGAAGTCGGTAGTTGAGAAGTCTGTTCTTGAGGAGGAGGTCGACGGCATTTGAATCCCGGTTTCTTCGCTATGAAGGCCATCGCAAAGAACTTCCCCGCCCCGACTACCCAGGAGAAGCATCTGACCGAGCTACAGGACTTGGGTATGATCCAGCCCAAGGAATTCTCCAGTTGGGTTGCTTTGGTGAGCATCGTGTCCCCGTTCCCCGCCTAGGGGGAGATTGTGCTTTTTGTTTCTTTTATTCGTCTTGGGGCTTTGTTTGCTTGGGCTTGTTCCTTCCTCCACCGTTTTCTTCGCTTCTTTTCCATCTCTCTTCATGATCTTACCCCGAATGGGGTTCTTCATCTTTCTATTTTTGTCCATTTTTTTGTGAGACTTTCCTTGGCATTCCTCCCTCCCTCAATTTATTCCGTTTTCTTTTCCGTCTCAAGCCGCAGACCCATAATGATTCCCTCCACACCCTTGGTGGATGTGAGATCCAATTCCGGCAAGGGCGTAAGTCGAGCCACTTCTTTGAGTATGATCTTGTTGATTCGTGAAGGATTGGCGGTCCAGTGGTTTTATCTTTGGTAATCTTGATGGTGGTCTTTGGTGCTCCCGGCACTCCAAACCTACTCGGGGGTCCCCTTTGTTTCTAATGATCGGTGGGAGAGAGAGCAGCTCACTTACGCCGATTTGTCTCTTCTTGAACCTCTTTTCAATAGGATTAGGTACTTGAAGCGAGAATGGCTTGTCCGGTTTTGCTATTGTGGCAAGTTACCTCCGTCGCCGAGTGCAACCTTTGAAGGCGCGTGAGAACTTTGGCTTTGAATACTCGGGCGCCGAGGGATCCCTCGTATGATGGCCACGACCGAGTTGTCGGATGAGGAGATGCTTGTTCGTCTCCAGAAGATTTTAAAAGGCGCGTCGGTGGTCCCAATGATTGGTTTCGAGTACTCTGGCGATAATCCTCCCCCTATTTTGTGAGTATTTCTTCTTACTTGTATCTGTATTTCCGAGTTCTTTTTGACTGAGATTGACTAGTTTCTTGTCTTTTTTGAAGCCTTTTTGGCAGGGATTTTAACGTTGATGCCTCCCTTTATGTTGATGGGGAAATTGCTCCTCTTCCTGCTCCTCCTACTGATCTTGGTCGTCGGGTAATTGAAGACCGAGTTGTTTTGCTCTGGTATTTCTTTGATTGAGCCTTCTCTTCTTCAAGTATGTTCCTTATCGGCCGGTGGCCCTTCCTCGAGCTACTCGTGCCGGTGCTAAGAGACTTCTTTGCGGGGGATTCTTCTTCTTCGGCGGCTCAAAATCGGGCGCGTTCTTCTCTTTCTCCTCAGCCATCAGGTAACCTTTTGATAGGTGAGAGGTTGTTTGGTTTTACTTTTGCTCGCTCTTTTTTGGAAAGTAGTCTTGATTCTTCTCTTTGGTAGGCGGTGTATCTGTTCTTCTTTTTGATGATGAGGCTGAGGATGTTGATGATTCTCCTCTTCTTCGTCGGTAAGTGTTGTCTTCTTGGTTTTGGTGTGTATACTTCTTTGCTCTTTTAACTTTGACTCGGCTCCCCAGAGCCCCGGCCGACTTCTTCTCAATCTCAGTTTTGGGACCCTTGCCGGGTCCCTGCTCCTTCGTCACGGGTTGTTGGTGGATCTGGAGCAGGTCATGCCTCCTCCACCACCTCGGCCTCGTATTGCTTTCCGTCGTCCTTCTAAGTAAGTTTTTCTTCTTTCTGACTTCTTTTTTTATTTTCTTGCATTATTTGTCTTTGACTTTTTTGGTTTTTGTAGGTTATCTGCTGCTGTTTCTTCTGCTCCGGCTTCTGACTCTGAGAAGACGGAGAGTGTTGGTGTGGTGGGTCAGGTGCCTTTGCCTGACCCCAATCCTGCTGTGGAGTCTACCCTTATGGTGACTTCTTCTTCTGCTTTGGGACTTCTTTCACTCTTTGGGCTGCTCAAGCGGTTGTGGCGACTTCTTCAGGAGCGGACAAGTTGCCATTTGCCCAACCCCTAACTTCTCCTCATCCTAGGGTTGGGTGTTCTCCTCCTTTGTCTCCTTTTTACCCTCCTTGGAATTCTGTCCGTGATTTGAAGCTGATGCAGGATCTGGAAGAAGACTTCAATCCGAGTTCTCGCCTTAAGAAGCTTGAGGCTGAATTCAAGTCTTTTACTGAACAATTCCAGGTAGGATGACTTGTTTGCTTTATTTCCTGTCTTGTCTTTTTCTTATCCTTCTTCTTCTTTATGTGCAGGAGTATGTCAGTGATTCTGACATCTTTTTTGGCTCGTCTGAGTCTCAAAAGAAGTTGTTGGATGAGTTGGCTTCTCTGCGGCGGGCGCTTGATGAGGAGCGTCAAGGGCGTCAATCCTCGGAGACGCTTTGAGAGCTCAAGTGGTTGTTGCCGTTGAATCTCGAGAAGAAGGCTTCTCGAGATCTTCAAGGTACTTGTGAATGTTTTTATTGTGTATAATTCTGTTATTGCTTTTTCTTTTTCGACTTCTTCTCGTTTCCCTTTGCAGCTTTGAAGAAAAAAAAGTACTCGGAGGAGACCGAGGCTTTGAAGCTTGAAGTAAAAACCTTTCGCAATGAATTAGAGAAGGTAAAGGAGGATCTTTGAAGAAACTTTAGCCGGGCTCTACTGATTAGGCGTGGTGTCGATCGAGATCTTTTGCGAGGCTAAGGCATCAATTGAAGACTTTGTCCGCTTGCGAAGGTTTCGGATGACAGGTGGTCAGCCTTTGCCGAGCTACGTGCAAGGGGCTTGCCACTATGCCGAGGAGGCCTCGAAGATCGGGTCGACTGGGTTCGGTTCCTTCCTCGACCGACCGGCCCGGACCATCAATTTTGCCAAGGATGCAAAGTGTTGCTTGGCGTTCGTGGTGTTTTGGCTCGCATCCGAGTGGTTGATCCCAACTTTCCTCTTGGTAGAGTGATGGATGGGACCCATACTCCCCGAGGATGAACAAGCACTCGCGGAGTCAAGAAGTTGGCTTTGTCCCGCCCTTAGCTCGGGAGTTTACCGATCTTGTAGAGATTACGCCCAAATGCGTGCCGATGATGGTGATGATCATCGGTAGTGAACTTCTTTATTGTAATGAAACTTTGATGCCTTTCGGATAATAAAAAGAATTTTCTTTCTTGTATCTTGGTCAAATATCTTGTTCTTTGTCCTTTGAATATTTTCTTCGTCACGTCAGTATTCTTTTTGGTGTTGTGAATCCATCTAAGAATATTTAATGTTGTAGTCGTTTTCAATGATTAGTTCGGACCGTAGGCCCTCATCCGAGTTCTTTCTCTCAAGAAGTTGGGATAGGTCGAGCTCTCTCTTGGCTCTCATCTAGTCCTGAAAAGGAGCTAGGATAGGGCGAGTGTTGACTTCTTTTAGCCTTACTCTCATTGGTGTTGTGAAAACAACCCGAGGAATAGTTGGGCTCGAGGGGCTAGGTTATAGCCATTTTGCACTTCAACAAATAATTCGGACCGTAGGCCCTCATCCGAGTTCTTTTTATCTAGAAGTCGGGGACAGGTCGAGCTTTCTTTTTGCTCTCATCTAGTCACGAAAAGGAGCTAGGATAGGCCGAGTGTTGACTTCTTTAGCCGTACTCTCATCGGTGTTGTGAAAACAAGGGGGGTCGGCGTTTTTTTGCTCTCATCGGGGTTTGCCCGGGGGGTCGAGCTATTTTTGCTCTCATCGGGATTTGCCCGGGGGGTCGAGCGCTTTTTGCTCTCATCGGGGTTTGCCCGGGGGGCCGAGCGCTTTTTGCTCTCAACGGGGTTTGCCTGGGAGGTTGAGTGCTTTTTTGGACCGTAGGTCCTTATTTGAGTTCCGTATTCTAGAAGTCGGGATCTGGTTCTAGAAAGAAGCTAGGATACTGTAATCTTTCTTATGAATCTTTGTTGAAGGAAGTAGTACATGTCTTTGTTATCTAGGCGTAAAATCGTCGCAATTGAGAGATGTGCCATGAATTTTTATTGGGGCTCCGTCTTGGTCATCGGTTCGTAGGATCCCCGGTCCTGTTACTTTTGTTACTATGAAGGGACCTTCCCATGGGCTAAGTAGTTTGTGTCTTCCATCTGGTTTTTGTATTTTCCTGAGAACTAGTTCGCCGGCTTGTAAGGTTCTTGGTTGAACGCTTTTGTCGTAATATCTTCTCAGTCCTTGCATGTATCTTGCTGATTGTAGTGTTGCATTGACTCGACTTCTTCTAAGTCGTCGATTTCTAGTCTTCTGGTTTCTTTTGCTTCTCCTTCGTTATATTGCTCAATTACTGGGGGATGTCCATATTAAGTCTGCTGGTAATACGGCTTCTGATCCGTATACTAAGAAGAAAGGTGAGTAGCCAGTTGCTCTGCTTATCTGAGTTCTTAGTCCCCAGACTACTTTGGGTAGTTCATCTATCCATTTTGCTCCGTAATCGTCTTCATATAGTCTTGGTTTCAATCCGGCCAAGATGAGGCCGTTTGCCTTTCTACTTGACCATTTGCTTGAGGGTGAGCTACTGATGCATAATCAATGATGAATCCGCAGTCTTGAGCCCAGCTTTTGAATTTATTGGCTGTGAAAGGTGATCCTAGGTCTGTAATTATCCTGTTTCGCATCCCAAATCTATGCATAACTTCTTGGATGAACTCTTGTGCTTTGGCTGAGCTGTATTTTACTAATGGCTTGTATTCTATCCACTTGGTGAACTTGTCGATGGCCACGAATATGTATTCAAACCCTCCTTTGGATTTTTTATGTGGTCCGACTTGATCAAGCCCCTAGCATGAGAACGCCATCTTTGGTGGAATGCATATTAGATTGTGAGTGGAACGTGTGCTTGCCTTGCAAACATTTGACAGTTTTTGCAAAGTATTTGACTAGTTCTTGGCATCTTTTAATCTTTGTTGGCCAATAGAATCCGATCGAAAAGCTTTTCCGACTAGTGTCCTTGAAGATGCATGATTTCCGCACCACCACGAGTGCATTTCTAGTAATATTTGTTTCCCCCTCTGTTGTTGGTACGCATCTCAATAATACGCCTGATGATGCTGTTCTTTTATAAAGATTATCTCCTACTAAGACGTAGTTTTTGCTTCTTCTAATTACCCGAGTTGTTTTTACGCTTTATCTCCGTGTAACTTCTTTTCCTTGATGTAGTCTATGAATACTTGCATCCATGTTGAGTTGTCTGTGGCTTGATCATTAGAATTTGCTCTTGTTACGTCTTCTTCTTCTCGTCTTCTTTTTTCTTCCGACTTGATAGATGGTTTGTTTAATTCTTTTACAAAAACTCCAGCGGGTACTTTTTGCCCTATCTCGAGCCTAGTTTGGCTAACACATCACCGCAACGTTTGAATCTCGTAATATGTGATGTATTTCTAGACCTTGAAAATTTTTCTCAAGCTTTTTTCGATTTCTGGCAATAGGCATCCATGTTTTCCTTGGTGCAATCCCATTCTTTGTTGACTTGGTTGATTACTACTTTGAATCTCCGTAGACTAGTAATCTTTTGATTCCAAGTGATGTTGCGACTTGTAGGCCATGGATGAGTGCTTCGTACTCTACTTCATTGTTGGTAGCTTGCCATAAAATTTGTAGAACATATCGAGTTGTTTTCCATCGGGTGCGATAAAGTAGTACTCTCGCTCTCCCGCCCCCTCCTAGTTTTAGAGATCCATCGAAGTACATTTTTCAATGGTCTAGGATGACGTTTGGAGTAGGTTGTTGTATTTCGGTCCATTCCGCAATGAAGTCGGACAATGCTTGAGATTTGATTGCTTTTCTTGGTGCAAATTCTATTTTGAGTGCTCTGAGTTTAACTGCCCATTTTGAAATTCGTCCTGTTGAGTCTCGGTTCCTTAGGATGTCTCCGAGTGGAAAATCTGTTCGACGACTACTTTATGATCTTCAAAATAATGCCTGAGCTTCCTTGAGGTTATAAGTATTGCGTAGAGTAGTTTTTGCACGTGAGGATATCTCACTTTTGATACTGTGAGTACTTCACTTATGTAGTATACTGGCCTTTGTATTTTGTAGATGTGTCCTTGTTCTTCTCTTTCGACCACAACAATTTGTGCTAACCAATCGAAGTAGTTGCGGTAATGTAGAGCATGAGGTCTTCATCTTTCTTTGGTGGTACTAATCTTGGAGATGTGCTGATGTATGTTTTTAGCTTGTCGAAGGCTTCTTGTGCTTCTTCGTTCCGGGTAAATTTGTCTGCATTTTCTTTAGTAATTTGAAAAAAGATAAGCCTTTTTTCCCCCACACGGAGATGAATCGTTGAGTCTTTGCCATGCAACCTGTTAGTTTCTCGTAGATCCTTGATATACGTTGGTGGGCCCATGTCGGTTATTGCCTTGATTTGTTTTGTGCTTGCTTCTATTCCTCTTTGGTGACTAGAAATCCGAGTAGTTGTCCGATGATACGCCAAATACACATTTGTTGGGGTTGAGTTTCCACTTCCATCTTTTGAGATTGTTGAAAGTTTGTTGTAGATCTTCAATCGGAGAATCTAGGTTCTTTGTTTTGACGACTACGTCATCCACATATGCTTCTGCGTTCTTTCCAATTTGACCTCCCAAACAAGTCCGGATTGCTCTTTGGTATGTTGCTCCTGCATTTTTGAGTCCAAAAGACATTGTTTTGTAACAATAAACGCCAAAAGGTGTAATGAAAGAAGTTTTGCTTTGGTGTTCTTCTTTTTAGTGCAACTGGTGATATCCCGAGTGGCAATCTAGAAAGGATAATAGAGCTGATCCCCTATTTGTTGAATCTACTATCGATCAATTCTTGGTAATCCGAAAGGGTCCTTTGGACAGTGTTTGTTAAGGTCCGTGTGTGGTCGACACACATACGCCATTCATACGTGTTCTTTTTGTGTACGGAACAGGATTTGCCAACCAGTCTGGGTGTAAGATTTCTTTAATGAACCCCCTTTGCTAGTAGTCGGGCTATTATTTTTTTTTTATTGCTTCCTTCTTGTGCGGTGAAAAACGTCGTAGTCTTTGTTTGATCGGTCTTGCTCCTTTGTTGACTTCAATTTTTGTGCTCGACCAACTCCCTTGGGACTCGGACATATCTGGCTTTGGTTTCCGGGCAAATATATCCTTGTTGTCCCGTAAGAAGTTGGTGAGCGCGAGTTCCTATTTGATAGGCGGTGTGCACCGATTGTGGCGGTTTTTGATGGATCACTGTTCCTAGATCAATCTTTTTGGTGCCTTCTCCTTCAATTTGTGGTGAGTGTACTTTGTTTTTTGGCTGGTATCTCTAGTTCTTCGTTCTTATTTCTCGCTCTTGCCGAGTTGATTTCATCTTGTACTTTTGAGGATATTTGTATTGCTTGTACATCGCATTCGTAGGCTCTTTTTAGGTCTCCTCTAAGAAAGAGTACTCCGTGTGGTCCTGGCATCTTGAGTAGTAGATATGGATAGTGTGGTATAGCCAAGAACTTTGCTAGTCTTTGGTCTTCCTAATATCGCATGATATGATGATTCAAAATCTGCAACTTCAAATTTGATGAGTTACGTCACGTAATTTGTGGGAGTTCCAAATGTTACCGGAAGTGTAATCTGTCCAAGAGGCATAGCTGGTCTCCGGGTACTATCCCATAAAAAGGTACGCTTGTAGGTGTGATCATTTTTTAGAATTACGTTCCCATTTTCTTGGGGTGTCTGCGAATATGATGTTGAGTCCTGCCCCCCATCGATGAGTACTTTGGTTCTTTGTTATGGTGGCAATTGTTGGTCCGAGTACTAATGGATATAGCCCCTGCATTCCCAACACTTGTCCATTGGTCTTCCCGTGAGAACTGAATTGGATATTGTGACCGGTTTAAATATCTGGGTGTTCTTTGGCTCTCTTTGCCATAATTGTTCGCCAAGCAAGCTTGTCTTCTTGTTTGCTCCTAGAACCAGGGTACTCCCGAGAATATTATGCGATCTTGTTGCTCTTGGATTTTGAAAACCGTTATCGGTTGTGTTGTCTTCTTCTTTTTTTCTCTTTATTCTCTTCCTTGTCTTGTTTGTCCTTTCTCATATATTTTTCTTGAAAGATGCGACACTCTCCCATTGGGTGGATTCCTGTTGGATGATAGATGCATTTCATATTTTCGAGGTCTTCAAATCTTCTTGCCGGGTAGAATTTCTTTCTTTCGGTGGATGCCACCATGTTGTCAGAATATCTCTTTTTGTTGTGGAATTCTTGTTCATTTGTCTTGAATGTTCCATCTTCTTGAGTTGTCTTGATACCTTGAGTTATCCTGGTATCTCGAGTTGTCTTGATAACCCGAATTGTTTTGGTTGTTCCATCTTGTGTTGTTTTGATCGTTCGGGTTGTTTCTTCTGTCTGTGTTGTTTCTCCTTTCTGAGTTGTTTCTGTTGTCTGGAAATCTTTCTATTGTCTTTTCTTCTGCTGTAATCATCTTTTCAACTGTTTTTTTGAACTCCTCGTTTGTCCGAGGGTTTTCTTTGCAGAAATCGTGAAACATCCATCTTACTTTTAAGCCGTATGAAAATGCTTCTATTACTTCTCTCTCGGTGATGTCATGTACTTGTGCTCTAAGTTCTCCAAATCTTCTATAGAAGTCTCTGAGGCTTTCTCCTGGATTTTGCTTTAAACCTTTCAACTCGGCTTGCATTATTGGGTGGATCAGTATCCCTGCAAAATTCTCGCAAAAGGCTTTTTGGAGGTCGCCCCATGCTTTAATAGATCCAGGTCGTAATTTATCAAACCATTGGAGTGGTAATGTTTCCAGGGCCATTGGGGAAAATAAGGCTTTTATATCGTCATCGCCTCCGGCTAGTTCTATATTGAGAATAAATCCTAAGCCATTGCATTGGCTCAGTCTTGCCATCATATTTTGAATGATTGGATGGTTTGAATTTGTGAGGTAGTTTGACTGTGAGTAGTCTTCCTGCGAAGCAAGGAAATCTGTCGGGTACTTTTTCTGGTCTGTAGTCGGAATCTGCCTGGCTGTCGTATCTTGAAATAATCCTGTGGGGACTTCTGGGTGGTGTCGGAGATCTTCCCCTGTTTTCCCCTGTTTTTTCTATCCAATCGTGATGAGGTTGAGCTCTTCTCTCATGATTTGGAGTTGATAATCTTTCGAAAGCGGAAATCCTCCGAGTTCTTTGACTTGTCTGTTCAGATGGTATGTGTCGGGGAGGTACTCGGTCGTCTTGTATCCTTTGCGCGGTATCCCTGAGTAGACTTCTAAGCCTGGCTTGTTCTTCACTTGGTCGTTGTATGGCGTCGATTTCATTGATTAATTCTTGTATCTTGTTAATATAATCAAGCCTTGTCCTTGCCGTAGTTCATCTTTCTTCGGCTTCTTTTTCAGCTCTTTTTTGATTGTACTCGGCTAGCTCTTCTTCATATTTGCGCCATGCTTCTCTTCGTTCATGAACTCGGTTCCTTCTTCCTCCTTTTTTCTTGTTTCTTCTTTCTCTTGCTGCTTTCTGGCTGTCAGTCTCTCCTTCTCTTGTGACGGAATTTCTTTGGAATGTCGACTTCGATTCTTCCGAAGATCTGTAGTCGGGTTGGACTGGTGGTACTAGAGGTTGCCTTATCATGAAGACTTCTTCGTGCGTATTGGGTGGATGGTCGAGTTCTTCTCCTTCTAGAGGTTAGTATTGAAAAGGAAGGAAGGTAAAAAACTTATCTTGTTTGAAGATGTCCCATTGGTCGAGGTTGTAAGATTCCATTGCTTTCTGAGTGATATTCTGATATATCCGTGCCGAGTTGTTGAAACCGTAGTGAAAAGAACTCGGCTTGTCTTGTATATTTGGGTCTTGACTTCCTCCGTGAGCTTGAGTCTTGAAAAAATTTCTTGTATCTTCGGCTCGGGTTCTCGAAGTAGTCGACCATGGAGAATTCCTTGTTAGATGCTCCCTTCGCAGCACCCACTTTTCGAAAAAACGAAGGTTGATCCCGTCGAAAAAATCATCATATGTAGGTCCGTCGAGCCTTTGACGTTGATTTCGCCGCAAGCCCCTACCTGGCGCGCCAGCTGTCGGTGTTTGACCACCGATAGCCTGCCACGGGGTTCCCGTAGCAGTTGATTCGGACCTCGGCGAACGACTAGAACTCGGCGGTTTCACGCAAGAGACACCACGGTTTATCTGGTTCGAGCCCTCGTCGCCGAGTAAAAGCTCTACTCGGTCGGCCTTGGCCTTTTGCGTTGGATTGATGTATGATTGTGTGTTGTTCGTCTGTTACAAAAGAGGGTGCTCTAGCTCCTTTTTATAAGAGGAAAAGAGCCAGGGCTATGGTTTCTAATCCTAGTCGGATCCATAGGAAGTGTTCTGTTCTGATTACAGAGGTTACTTTCTATTTGCCTAACTAGGATGATCTCTGTTCTATTCGGATCCGTCGTTCTTGCTCTTGTCCTGACAGGATCCGCGCTGGTGAGTAGCCGTCTATGTCCCGTATCGACAAACGTGAGAGGAAAAGAGAGAAATAAATTCCTTTTTCTTTTCTAAAACTATTTTCCAAAGCCTTTTAAAAATAATTTTGGAATTCAATTGAACTTTCATCAAAACACACAATACAAAAAATATATGCGGCAAACATGGGTGCACAATAATGTTGCTATACCCTATGATTAATTTTAATTTACTGAAAAAATATTATTTTCTCCTATGTTTCATGAGCACCAAAATACAAAATAAATCAATTTATCCCTATTTCAAAAAATGCAAAATTTAGGGTGTTACACATGAGTACTCTCCTTGCTTCACTATCAGCTCCACCACTTCACCAGGCCAAGACATCACTAGCCAGATCGATGGCTAATCTGGTACGTCAGCAGCTGCTAGCACTAAGCGCACATGCACCTATACCACAGCGTGTTGTGATGGAGCCCTACTGCGGTGACCTCGGTACACAATTCAAATAATGACGTTGACTTTCGATGGTGCTACAGATCCATTACCTTGCATCTCTAGGATGCAGTTCCTCTTCAGGCTCTGCAGCATGCCTCAGGACAAATAGGTAGATTATGCAGCACTTCACCTTAGGTGTTGCATATCTATGGTTCATGAAGGTATCCTCAATGACCCCGATTGATGAATGGGAGACCTTCTCACATCTCACCCACCGCGAGTTTGCCCATCTCAAGGCCACCGACTACATAGCGTTGTCTCAATAGACCAGTACATAGGACGACTACATCGACTTCTTCACCAAGTATGAACTGTGCTCCGACAATATTAGTGAGTTCGAACAAGTCCACGTCTTTATTGCAAGACTATCATCAACATTGTGAGACTCTCCGCTCAGCCTACAGACAATGAAAGCACTAATACATATGGTTCGGGCACATGAACGACATCAATCGACATCACCGATGAAGGAAGTCAAGGAATAGGTCATTGTTGGTATTTCTTATGCACAATTTAAATATGAAAGATTCTGCAAGCGCACAGAATACCATTGTAGCATTTTACTTGGAGTATTCTAGGTATCGTTATTTATATTTTACCACTAGGAAACAATGGTCAAAGACATTGATAGTTCACCATCATGTATCTACTAACGTAATACACCAACTAAACTAGAGTAGGGGTAAAGGGTAGATAATAGGACTTATGCATATATGACACACAGGAGAATTATATGATAAAAGAGTAGATAGCTAAAGTGAGAGGACAACAGGAGAGCTCAAAGTTTCTAAATACTTCTCTATTACTTTGATTCTATATAACTAATTCATAGTAGATAAAGCAATCACACAATAGCACTTTGGAGCAGCAATACCTTTCCAACTCTCGAATAGATTAGAAAGTAGTAGTTGGAAAAGGCTGCCTAAAAGCTCTACGAAACACCAACTCCGACGTGGTGGAATACGAAGGCCTAACAGAGCTGTCACCTCTGAGGCTACCACAACTAACCGTAAGAATTGGGCGTAATCTCAGGTAACCAATAGCCTAGACTCCATGTCTACACATCGATTACTACCCTAGTCACAATTGACAACTAGAGCACCCAATATAGGTAGAGATCCTACGCTAAGGTATAACAACTATAGTAACTAATCACATGTAATGCATAAAAGTAAATAGAGAAGATAAAATATATTAAAGCATAATTCTTACAAGAATAGATACAAAGATATACCAGAACTCCGACGACTCCTTTGAAGACTCCTCTGGAACTCGGGCGTAGCTCCGCTCTCCCTAACTCTCAACTAGAACTAATCTACTACATTGAAAAGTGTAGCCCTAATTCTATAGAGGTAAGAGGTCATCCTTTCGAGGGACACCTCTACGTTTCCATAATAATGTAGTGCCCTCAGGAGGGGGGCCTGGCCCTGTATTTATAGCATGGTGGGATAAACGTGAGCCCTTAGATCAAACTGACTTAAGGTACGATGGAGATGCATCCTTAAAGGCGATGGAGGAAGCTTTTAAAAGATGGAGGCGAGAGGGTTTAGGGGGGTGTCGGCCGGCCTGCGCCCACCCCCACAAGGGCTCTGCTTCGACGACATGCATTCTCGTCTCTTTTAGGGCCCAATGGCGCATGTTTCATTGTGGAGTTGATATCTCTTGTTTCTGGACTTCAAATATATTAAATGATATATCGGTTTCGATCGTCTCGACAAGCCCATCACAATGGTCAAGTCCAATTTCTTATTTGAGATCCTTTTATTTGATGGAAAATTGCATACTCCTACAAGACAAGTGAGAACACCAAAACTTATCGAACTTGTTAGAATCAAAACCTACAACTATGTTTTGTAATCTATTTTATATCATTCTATACAATAGTTGAGGATTATATATGGTGTTTAATGACTGTCAACAAGTTCCCTCAAGCTTAACCTTTGCTAGTCCCTAGCAAAGCTAAACTTTGAAACCGCTATTGATATCCATATGTTCTTAGCAACTTCTTTATAGCCCCTCAAAAGTATACCTGTATTCAAAGAAAAATCCTCCTCTAGATTTTAGCAAAACTGAGTTAACATTCAAACTTAATCACATTACCCTTAGCCATGAGGCTTCTTAGCTTTTATTTGGGTCTTGATCAATCGAAAGATAGAAAGATCTAGCCAATCACTATGTCTCAAGCATTTCATTCAACAATCATTCTAGAGTTTTTAGAGGTTTTAAAATAAAACTCAGAGCTTCCATAGTAAGACACTCTCAAATCTCTCAGTATATATGGTATTTGTGGAATCTCACCAAGGCAATAATGATGTTATGCCTTTATTTTCTTCCTATGACTATGGCTTATGTGGAGCTCATAGGTGTGGAGAAAACATGAAAGAGCATACTTATAATACATATATTGTAAAGTCAAACAATGGATCCATAGAGAAATAAGTCATGCAATCGAATCAAGACGTTGTTGGCATTTCAAAGTGTCATCACCAGGTTTGTATCCTTGGCAACGACGCCAAAAAGTCTGTTGGTATAAGTTAACGTAAACAGAGAAACCTGTAAGCGCACGAATGCTGTTGTAACTTTCACCTAGGAGTATTCCAGGGTATCGTATTTACTCTCTGGGAAGCAATGGATAAAGAAGTTAATATTAACCATCATATATCTGCTAACTAGTGTATTGACTAGACTAATCCGGGGGTAAATAAAAAAGATACAAATTTTGGATAAGTGACACGTAGAAGAACTCCATGATAAGATAATAGAATAGACCGGCTAAGCTGGGAGGACAATGGGAGAGTTTAAGGTTCCTAGACACTCCTCTAGTACAATGGTTCTATTCTAGTTTATACCAAAGGATTAACTAAGCGAAGATCAGGCATAGCGATCACACCAAGGCACTTTGGAGCAGCAGTTCCTTTCTGGTACTCGAAAAGACTAGTAAGGGGTAACCGGGGTCAGGCTGCCAAAAAGCTCTACGAAAACACCAACCCTAACGTGGTGGAATACAAAGGCCTGGTTGGAGTTGTTACCTCTAGGGCTACCACAACTATCCGGAGGGTTGGGCGCAAACTCAGGTAACCTATAGTCTAGACACCATGTCGACAATATCGATTACTACTCTAGCCACATATAATATAACTAGAGCATTTGGTCAAACAGAGATCCCATGCCAAGATGTAAACCACTATACTAACCATGCTTAGCTAACTACTAAGGCAAGAACTAGATAACCATAAAAAATTCAAGTAAATAGAGAAGATAAATATGAAGTTTTTGAGTCTTACAAAGAAGCAGTACAAGATTGTACCAAAACTCCGAGAATTCCTCTGGAACTTGAGCATGTCTCCCTAACTCCCAACTAGGCTAGTACTACTACTACTACTACATCTTAGAATAGAATGAAGTGTTGCTGCTTGGTGGTGTGTCCAATGAGGAGGGGGAGGCCTAGAGGGGGCTCTTTGCAAGATTCCACCCAAACAGACCATCCAGGTACATTGAACCTGAACCCCCACCTGAACTGACATTAGAGAGGCGGTAAGAAGCAACCGACCGAAGCTTGGGCCGATTGGGGCTAGTGGGGGTGGGGCCACACTATGGTGCGGCCGCACCACGGCTGAGCCAAATCGGCCCAATTTTGTTGGGCAGCCTCCTGTCATGTTGTGAACTTGGGCCATGGTGGTTGCTCGTGTGACGGAACCGACCAATCCATCCGAGATTAAGCGTAATTGTCCCCGCTAATAACGTTGACACGTATACACCGCTTCTCGAATGAACCCGGTAGTCCACCGAGTGTCACAAAGGACCTCGGTAAATCAACTTACATCCAGGATCACATGATTAAGGAAACATCATACATCACTTATATAGAGTTTACAGCGGAAAATAATTACACACTGGTTCCAAATATGTTACAGAAAAGTGGCATTGTTTCTAAATTACAATAACAAAGGTTGTAGTATATCATCAGTTTCCATTAAACCTCCTTACAAGCATGATGAGAGAATTATACGATATGACCATGCCCGTTGGTCTTACTAATCCAAATCATCCACAGGATTAGAGCAAGCAATGCCAAAGCCTTCATAAAGGATAACACCTGCAACGATGGGTAAAAACCCTGAGTACTCAATTGTACTCCGCAAGACTTACCCGACAGAGAAATAGATGAAAACTCCAAGGATAAATGATAGGCTATGTATGGTGGGGTTAGTTGGCTAGTTCCCAAGTTTATATGTTGGTGGCCAAATTTATTATGATGCTATTCATAACTACGTTTGCACCTTTCTAAAAACATACACTTGAGTTATAACAAACATTTATCTACAGATGAGGTACCAATTATAATCCTTTTCAACATCATCAACAAAGTTCCATCTTTTTCTTTACTACGTCTCTGCGGTCAGGCATGAGTTTCTCACTGTCCGGGAGAGATGGTGATTCGAATCGATTACACCAGCTGGGTGAAGCCCGTATCACACACCCGCACGAGTGTGTACCTCACCCGTGCGAATCACCGTTCACTCTATTCGAAAGATAGGATTGAACCGCTTCGCAAAACTTATGGTCCTCGATCCTCACCAGTCAGTACCCCAACGACCCGTGGCCTGTAGTTGCTGCTGGATTTTGGATCAGTCCCCTCACACCGTATGCTCTCCTCCCAGTAATGCTAACGGTTCAAAATCTACCTCGAACGAGCTAATCGGTTTCACAGTTGAAACGAGTTATTCGGCTGTTATGTGAAGGTACGTTCAATCTCATACCTAGATCCAGAATACGGTACGGTCCTTGATCGACTCAGACGGGAAAGATACAAGCATACAAGACCTCCATGTCCTGTAGCATCACCAAACACCGAATCCCGTCCGGTCTCCAATTATC
Source organism: Chrysopogon serrulatus (assembly GCA_015844335.1). Lineage (NCBI taxonomy): Eukaryota > Viridiplantae > Streptophyta > Magnoliopsida > Poales > Poaceae > Chrysopogon > Chrysopogon serrulatus. Next base: position 60,381 of record JADLZL010004237.1, read on the forward strand.
ATTCACCTCATATTTAAGGATATCACATGTACCAACCTAAGCGGATGACAGGGAAATCATCCGGCTTCTTACTGATCTAAGCATGGCTAAGCATAACTATCCAATTCATCTAGTAAGATAAACGGTTTTTATTTTAGTGGCCAAGGAAGTCATACAACAACGGTATCAACCAACTTCTGACAACTTAATGCACATCACAAAATATAAAGAAAAGATTATTTCTATTTCAAAAAGCTAGAATAGGGGATTTAAAATGCTCCGGGGCTTGCCTTGGTCAAAAGTGGAGGGTGTGGTTAGTGCACTTTGATAGTGGTTCAAAGTCTCGTCCTTCACCTTCGGATGGCAACTCCTGTGGATTCTTCTCCGTGGTCACCACGTACTCAACGGAAGCCTCTTCCTCCGATCCTATATGAATGTATGTGATGCATAAATATCGAGAATGCTTATAGGATGCACGATGATACGATGCTATGGCATGAAATGATACATGATGACATGATCATGGGAATGACAAGAATGGAAAGCTACATAAGGTTCCATGTGTGCAGTTCTCTTTCTCTGATAACAACACTGTATTATCAGGATTAGTAAAAGAAGCTAACAATTACTTGCTTTCAAATTATACAGAGTAGGTGCATATCTCCTCTCCGGAAAAGGTAGTGTAATTACTAGAGAGCAATAGGTATTCATTATCACTAGTATATCATGATCGTTCTCACTAAGCAAGAGAATTGCCGAGGATCAAAGGGGTTTTCTAATCTAAGGTCATCATGCAACCCTAAAGGTCACACAAGCACTACCTATATACCATCTGGTTGTTTTAATTGGAAAAGGAAAACAAGACATGAAAATAATATCATTACACTTAGCAATCATGACATAAAATAATGAAGCATCAACTCTTCGATTAAAGTATCTCACATATAAACAGTACCCTATGATGATGACTCAGCAAGGTATAAAAATAAAACATCCAAATATATACATGTATGAAATCATATACACCTTTTTCTTTTTATTCCTAATTTTGAAATAATGATTTTTATGAAACATTTTCAAATTCATCTCAAACTTTTTGTTTAGGTTGGGAATGTCATGAAATGGATGCAAAATAATTTTCATAATTTTTTGATCAATATTTTATTCTCTAAAAAATCAGAGAATATGCATTTATTAATTAAAAGAGATAATTTTATCTCACGCAGAAACTGTCCAAAATCTAAGTTTCATATTTTTCCTGAACCTACATCCCTACAAGGAAGCCATACAAAAATTTCCATGCTTTTAGGAGCTATAGTTATTATTCCACGAAATAAACAAAACTCAGCACTGTTTACACAATTGAAAACAAACAAGAAAAAGAAAAACCTAAATCTATCGAGGCACGTTAACCTGCGGCCCAAGCCGGCCCAAGTGACGGTGGCCACGGCGTGAGCGGCCCGGCCTGACGCGCGGGTCCCACTGTCAGTGGCATAGAGGGCAGGGGAGCGGCGTGATCGGCCGGAGCTCGTCGGCGGCGAGAACTCCGGCGACAGCGATGGCATCACCGTGACACCCAAACTCTGGCGCATCGATCTACATAGTTAGTTGGGCGGATTAAGGTTTCACTCGAGCTCGAGCATGGTTATGGCGGCTCGGCGGCGTGAAGCTCGCCGGTGTGGTGGTGTGCAGGCCACAAGAGCATGGTAAAGCTTAAGCAGGCGACGGTGTTGTGATCAGGGGCTCACCACGACCCTAAAACATTAACCCGTGGCGACAGAGACACGGCGGAGTTGGGTCGTCGGTGTTGAGGACGAAAGCCGCAGCGTGAACCCGACGGCGACGGGATGTTCTAGCGTGTTCTGCGCGGTAGAGTGAAAAATATAGAGTCGGTCATGGTCATGGTGTTACGGTGAGTTCAGAACGATGGCTGGCAAGGCTATCGGCTCACTGAGATGGCCCACTGACGGCGGAGCAGGGCACGGCGGCGCTCCAGCCGGCCGCGAGAAAGAAAGCCTCGCGCGGGTGCTTCTGGTGACGGCAAACGGTGAGATCAGTTGCAATTGATCCGCTGAGGGATTGCGGAGCTGGAGGTTGGAGTAATTGGGCAGCAGTGAGGCAACAGTGATGAATTTGACGGCAAGAGGAGACTCGGTCGGCGATGACCGAAGAAGAAGAAAAGTGAAGACCGACGGCGATGGCGGTTTATATAGAGCAAAGAGAGGATGGACGAGGTGGCCAGCACCTTCACGACCTTGACGACATGGTTGGTTGCGCGCATTGGCCGGAGAATTCACGGGAACATCCACAGCGACGCCAGCAACAGGGAACGGCATGGGCAAGGGAGATGACATGTCATGGTACTGTAGCTACTGAAACAGGTGTTTTTAGTTCACGATTTCTCCCTGCTCGAGAAGCCAAAATGGAATCCAACTGCACCGTGTCGCTCCTCTATAGGTGTACTTCAAAAGTGCTTAAAAGATCATAAGCTAACACTCACTGGTTTGCAAACTATAAATTGATGAACTTAGGTAAAAACAAACCGGACTCTGAAATTCAGTTTGACAGTGATCAACTCGAGCTGATTAGCAGAGTTCACATTTAATTAAGGACTAACCCTAGCTCATAAGATCCAACCAAATCCTTGGTGTCAAAGTAGGATATCTTTGTACTAACAAATGATGCATTGGTTGACATGCTTTCACTCAAGAAAACAATTTTTGCCAAGCCTTGAAAATTGAATAAAAACACTGAAATCCATGACTTAGAAAATTCTAAGTCCAGTTCTTCAATTTATTTCAAATTCAAATTTGGGCATACTTTTTGAATAAGTTAGAGTTAGATTTGGCCCTAGGCCTTTAAATAAAAGTTGTTCCACATGTTTTATACTACAACTTTTATTTAAGGTTCAAACCCAAAAACTGAAAAGAACATATACTTACATTCTAAGGTACTTAGCAACTTGATAACTGCATACTTGACATTATCATCACGTGTGAGCATGTTTTAACAAAAAAAATTGTATATAAACCCTATCTCAAACATCATTATAGACATTTTTAAGCAACTTTTGAGATTGTTACTCAATGTACATAGCACACATGAAACTTGCAATAGCTTTTGCATATGAGCAAAATGATAAATGATGCTTATGCATTGATGCAAATGCAATGCACTTGATTAACATTTAGAATGTTACAGCTCCTCCCCCCTTAACAAAAATCTCGTCCCGAGATTTTGCAGGACCTACCATTGTTCATAGAAGGCGGGGTATTTGGTACAAAGGAAATCTTCTCGCTCCCAAGTGGCATCATCTTCGGTATGATTACTCCATACTACTTTATAAAATTTCACAATCTTGCTCCGGGTCACTCTTTCCGTTTCTTCCAAAACTCTTTCCAGTCCTTCTTTATATATAAGGTCCGATTCCAATTTAATATTATCCAAGTTGACTTCTTCGGTGGGTGCTCTCAAACATTTCTTAAGTTGAGAGACATGGAAGACATTAAACACAGCACTCATACTAGGTGGAAGTTGCAAGGCATATGCCACTTTTCCTTTGCGACCTATGATCCTGAATGGTCCCACATAGCGAGGGGCTAACTTGCCTTGTATCCCGAATCGACGTTCACTCTTAAAAGGTGAAACTTTCAAATAGACATAGTCACCAACATTAAAAATTATTGGCCTACGTCTTTTGTCAGCATAACTTTTCTGGCGGGATTGAGCAGCCTTTAAGATGGTATTGTATCTTCTGGACTCGTTCCTCCACTTACTTGACAAAATCAATACCATAGTATCTCCTTTCCCTGGGTTCTACCCAGTTTAATGAAGTTCTACATTTTCTGTCATAAAGTGCTTCGAACGGTGCCATCTTAATACTTTCTTGGTAGCTATTGTTATATGAGAATTCTGCCAATGGTAACCATTCATCCCAAGATCCAGATGCAGATAACACGCAAGCTCTCAACATGTCTTCTAAAATTTGATTTACCCGCTCAACTTGACCAGAAGTTTGAGGATGATAAGCAGAGCTTCTAATTAGTTTAGTACCAAGATAAGAATGAAGATGCTCCCAAAAATGAGACATGAATTGTGAGCCTCTATCTGATATAATGGTTTTTGGAACACCATGTAGACGCAAGATTTGTGCAATATATAAATCTGCATATTGTTCTGCACTATATCTTATTTTCACAGGTAAGAAGTGTGCTACCTTGGTGAGGCGATCCACAATTACCCATATAGAATCATATCCTTTATGGGTTCTAGGAAGTCCAGTTATGAAATCCATACCTATTTCTTCCCATTTCCACTCAGGAATAGATAAGGATTGGAGTAGTCCAGCAGGTCGCAAATGATCTGCATTTACCCTTCCACACACATCACAGTGAGCAACATACCGTGCTATTTCTTTCTTCATCTTGGTCCACCAATACTTGGGCTTCAAATCCTGATACATTTTGCTACTACCAGGATGAATAGATAGGTTGGAGGAATGAGCTTTGGATAAAATTTGATCTTTCAATTTCTCATCTTTAGGAACTAACAAACGATCATCAAACCATAGTACTCCGTTTTCATCCACTCGGAAATGCTTAGTTTCTTTCCCTCGTATCTTTTGCTTGATATGAAAAATACCGGCATCAGTCTTTTGACCTTCTATAATTTGGCTTTCTAGATTGCAACTAACCACGATATTATTGATCACTGCTGGATGCATAAGGTTGAAAGTTTCTCCAGAGAGTAACTCCGTGTAGTTGCAATGAGCTTTCCTGCTAAGAGCATCGGCTACTACATTAGCCTTTCCTGGATGATAATGCACTTCCAAATTATAATATTTAATCAATTCCAACCATCTTCTCTGTCTCGTATTTAACTCTGGTTGGGTGAAGATATATTTAAGGCTCTTGTGATCAGTATAGATATGAGATAACTTTCCCAACAGATAATGCCTCCAAATCCTCAAAGCATGCACCACTGCAGCCAGTTCTAGATCATGAGTAGGATAATTAACCTCATGCTTTCGAAGTTGTCGCGAGGCATAGGCAATGACTCGACCTTCCTGCATTAGGACCTTGGCCGAGACCAATGCCCGAAGCATCGCAATAAACATCGAAAGGCTTGGTTATGTCGGGTTGTGCCAACACAGGAGCGGTACTTAATAATTTCTTCAAAGTGCAGAAAGCGGCTTCACACTCTGGCGTCCACACAAACTTTTCATTCTTTTGAAGCAACCGCGTCATGGGTTTAACAACCTTTGAAAAGTCCGGAATGAATCGCCTATAATAACAAGGCTAATCCTAGGAAACTCTGGATTTCTGAGACAGTGGTTGGAGCTTTCCAATTCAACACTTCCTGAACTTTATCGGGGTTTACTGATATACCATTTTCTGATAGCACATGCCCCAAAAATTTGACCTCGCGGAGCCAAAATTCACACTTGCTAAATTTAGCATATAGTTTGTGTTCCCTGAGTCTGGTTAGGACAATTCTCAAGTGTTCTGCATGATCTTCATCATTCTCAGAGTATACCAATATATCATCAATAAATACCACAACAAATTTGTCCAACTCGGGCATGAAGACTGAATTCATCAAATACATAAAATGAGCAGGTGCATTGGTGAGACCAAAAGACATTACCAAGTACTCAAATAGACCATATCGGGTTACAAAAGCTGTTTTAGGAATATCCTCTGGTCAAATTCTGATCTGATGATAGCCTGATCTCAAGTCAATCTTAGAGAAAACCTTAGCTCTGCTTAGTTGGTCAAATAGGATATCAATGTGAGGTAGTGGATATTTGTTTTTGATGGTCACTGCGTTAAGTGGTCGATAATCAACACACATACGCAGAGTGTCATCCTTCTTCTTCACAAATAAGGCAGGACATCCCCACGGAGATGTACTTGGTCTAATAAATTTCTTCGTCAATAGCTCTTGTATTTACTTCTTCAATTCAACCAACTCATCTGGTGGCATTCTATATGGCCTTCTAGAGATAGGAGCGGTGCCAGGTATAAGGTCAATAGCAAATTGAACATCTCTTTCTGGTGGTAAACCTGGTAAATCATCGGGAAATACATCTAGAAATTCACATACCACTGGAATGTCTTCTAATTTAATGGTCTTGGTAGCAAAAGATGAATTTCTAAGATTAGGATCCATAGAAAGTGACACATCTAAGGTACCATTGCCCTCTGGTGAATTTAACTTGAGCATTCTATTGGGCACATTGATAGTTACTTCATATTTCTTCATCCAATTTGTGCCTAGAATGACATCTAAACCCAAATTTGGCAACACAATAAGATATGTTGAAAACTTCCTTCCTCCAATCTCAATTATAGCATTCCAAACTATATGTTTGGTGGATGTCTCAGCTCCAACTGAGTTGATCAGAAACCCATTCTTCATTGCATTAATTTGAAACTGATGCTTGGATGCAAAAGCTTGACTTATAAATGAATGTGATGATCCAGAGTCAAACAAAATACATGCAGGGTTTTGGTTCACTAGAAATATACCCGCAGTCACTGGTTCTCCTACTGGGATTTCTTCCATAGTAGTATAATGCACACATCCCACATATGTAACTGGAGCTTGCTTCTTAAAAATTTGAGATGAAGAGTTAGCCTTCGCCTCGCTGGACTCGCCGGGTCCTGTGGTGCTGTTGCATAACTACGCTTGGGCTGAGGGCACTCACGAGCAAGATGCCCAAGTTCTTCACAGTTGTAACAAGGGAATTTGGAACGACTTTGAAAACCCTTAGTTGCATTCATTTGCTGAAAATTTGGAGGTGGGGTATTTTGTTGAGGCTCCTGTTGCTGAGGTGGCATATACTGCTTGATTGGTGGACAGTATTGAAGCATTTGCACCCTCTGGATTAACGATTGAGATGGACCACTAAAATAGGAGTCATTGCATTTCTTGTCCTCCTTGTATAAGCGATGAGCATTCTCTTTAATAATAGCATTACTAACTAGCTCATTATAAGTGGTGCACTTACTAAGAGTTAAATCATCTTGGAGCTTGAGAGATAACCCACGCATAAAATAACCCCTCCGCTTTTTCGGTGTATCCACGTGCTCAGGGGCATACCTAGCCAGATGATTAAAGGCATGGACATACTCAGTCACAGTTTTGGTACCTTGGGCTAGCTTCAAAAATTCCATCCTCTTGATTTTTATGATGCCTTTAGGTATATAAGATTCATAGAAAGCTTCCCTAAACTCACGCCATGCGGGTCTTGCATCTTCGGACAAAGTGGACAAATAGTTGGTCCACCAAATACCAGCAGCGCCATGCAACTGTTGAGCTGCATACTCAGCCTTCTGAGTATCAGTGTATTGAAGAAGATGGAGCTTTTGCTCAATTGTATTGAGCCATTCCTCCGCTTGTAGAGGTTCTTCTGACTGAGTAAACACCGGTGGATTGGTACCCGGAAATTCCTTGTAAGTGACAGGTGGGTCTTGATCACTGTGATTCTGGTGCCTTGGTGTTGTATTCTGAGCAATTTGTTGCAAAGTGGCCTCTATGTTCGCTTGACCACCTACCAAGCGAGATAGTGCTTCTGCCGCAGTAAGTGGGGGTGGCAATTCTGAAGGTCCAGAATTGTCTCTCTCTGAACCATTGGAACGAGGGTTCAACATCTGCATCATATTTAGAGTACAATTAAGTAAGGGGAAGATTTTGATGCAATAAGATGAGAAATGAATGATCATGATGCATGTTTGATCCTATCCGTCCTCACAGAATAAGAGAAGAGTAGACTTTCTAATTGGTAATAAGCGGTGGCATTCCTACGTGCTCTCATTAAATCGCATCTATTCGAGTTACTACACGTTTTCGTAGTTAGCGTACCTACAGAAGAAATCATTTCAGCCTGAATCCCCACATGATATGCATCACACACAATAAAGCAGTAACTTTAAATGCTCCCCACATATGTATGCCCCTGTATACATACATGTAGCACTAAACTACCCGAATCATCATCACATCCCACATTTAAGTACCTTCATATGAACATGTGTGTAACATGTAAATATTCCGGTAACCACGCTAGCACTCCCCTAGACCGGCGGTTGTCCGATCATGCTCTCACAACTCACACTTACCTCAGCGTAGGTGCGACGTTGCATAATTTAAAAGACAGTTATACTGCATACTTCCATATATGTATATACGAATATACACATATACTTCCATATGAGGTCACCACCACCCTTAGGTCATCGGGTGACAAGATAACCATTCATACTTACCTTCTTACCTGAGCGTAGAGGCATTGATTCACACCCATGCAATGAATGAAAACCCCCCAGAGTTAGTAATAGCCACCTGATAGTCCTTATATGGGCTTAACTGGAGGTTTGATACTGGTGTAGATTCAAACTCAAAAACCTACATAAAGCTAGTTTTGTTGCAAATTAGGATTTCAAAGCCCAAAAGCTTTTGTTTTATATACACTGATGATGATATTCTCCTTAATCCTGCTCGATGCCACCGTGGACGGAACCGACCAATCCATCCGAGATTAAGAGTAATTGTCCCCGCTAATAACATTGACACGTATACACCGCTTCTCGAATGAACCCGGTAGTCCGCCGAGTGTCACGAAGGACCTCGGTAAATCAACTTACATCCAGGATCACATGATTAAGGAAACATCATACATCAGTTATACAGAGTTTACAGCGGAAAATAATTACACACTGGTTCCAAATATGTTACAGAAAAGTGGCATTGTTTCTAAATTACAATAACAAAGGTTGTAGTATATCACCAGTTTCCATTAAACCTCCTTACAAGCATGATGAGAGAATTATACGATATGACCATGCCCGTTGGTCTTACTAATCCAAATCATCCACGAGGATTAGAGCAAGCAATGCCAAAGCCTTCATAAAGGATAACACCACGCAACGATGGGTAAAACCCCCGAGTACTCAATTGTACTCTGCAAGACTTACCCGACAGAGAAATAGATGAAAACTCCAAGGATAAATGATAGGCTATGTATGGTGGGGTTAGTTGGCTAGCAACTTTTGCGGAAAAGCTTGATATTAAAAATTCCCAGTTTATATGTTGGCGGCCAAATTTATTATGATGCTATTCATAACCACGTTTGCACCTTTCTAAAAAACATACACTTGAGTTATAACAAACATTTATCTACAGATGAGGTACCAATTATAATCCTTTTCAACATCATCAACAAAGTTCCATCTTTTTCTTTACTAGCAGATGCCCGTGCGTTGCTACGGGAGCACCCTAATTTTCTCTATGCAAACGAGTAAAAAGTAACTACATGTAAATATATCTTCAAGATCTCATCAAAGTAGAATGTCAAACATAGATGGGATACTAAAGTGCTAACCAGCGACCCCGTTTTTACCAACAATGCATACACGCGAAGTTGCATCCCCGATTGATTCCTTTTTCGACAATTACTTTAACCTGTGCATAGTTCAGAAATTATTGTGAGGTAAAACTATAATTTACACATATCACGTAAAAGCTACCACGATCCTAAAAGGGAGCCTCTGTCCTTTCCGGAGACGGAGTATTTCACTATTTAATGATTTGGCCTCGATCATAGTTTGGTAAATAAACTCATGTATATCCAAGACGCATATTTGCTGAAACACGGAGTACCTACATATTCTTATAATAAAAATTATATCCTAATTGTACCAAACAATTCATCGATGTATCTTATTGATGCATGCAAACGAACAGAATTCGTGAGTGCTCCGTAGTGAGTGGCATAGAGACTATAAACACCGACGTAAATAAATTGAATCTATTAAAGTTGTTCAGGCACATAATCCATTGGTGCGTCAAATAACAAGCAACCTGGAGCAAGTAATTATTTTTCGCTCAAAGAACATCAAGATAACTCATCCGGTATGAGACATGACAGATATGCATTTGTGGCTCATCGCGTTAGCAGATTAGTCGCAGCAGCCCAACAGCCACCACCTTGAGAAGATGAGCTACCAAAGACCTCCAGATTGGCCAAGGACTACATATCCGACTTTGATTCCGTAAGACTGCAAATATGACAAAAGATGTATGAGATCATACTCATGTGGCAGTAACAAGATACATATTACAAGCAAGCAAAATATTTTGGGGAGCAAGATCAGCAAGAGTACCAGCAGCGCCTCCGTAGTATGATCTACTTATGGATCTGAAATTATTCTTTATCATCATGTACGATGTTAAAAGACAAAGGCAATCAGGTCGTGAATGAGACATTGGCTACGTAGGTATCCCATATATTATTAACATTATGGCATGGCACAAAAGGTAACTTAAATCGACAAAACGGTCCCATAGTTTAGTGCGCTAACAACCAGACCTGAGTAACGCAAGTCCCATGAACAATCAAGCAAACAACTGAGAAAGAAATTATGTTTCCTTAATTGGTAGTGGTAGATCCTATGTCGACCTGAAGTATCTAAACGGGCTGTGTAAGAACCAAAGAAAGTAGCGAGCTAGAGAGTAAGAGGGGACCTACCATGTCCCAATGAGCTTGATGCGCTTGTTTGTCAATGGTGATCATCCAGCCTGAACTTGATGCTGACTTGGTGAGAGTAAAGAACCAAAAGCATACCATATTGAATAGGGTAGCCTTCCTGCCACAAAGATTCCACTTTCACTGGTCTTGAACGATGAAAAACTCCGCAAATACATCCTCCAATTCCCCTTCTAGCACCCTGCTCCTGGCCATCTCAATCAATGGCAAGCACAGCCAAAGACGGCAATCATAAACTCCTGAAGCATAGGATCTCCGTGCTGGGTGTGCCCATGGATCGGGACAGGCAAAGTGCCACACCTCAATCCCCAATATACATCAACAAGAACAACCATTAGGCGCATTCTCACTGCAGTTTCAGCAAGCCATACTCCAAAAAACAGGGCTGAGAGGTAATTACCGAACACATTTGAATCACATCCAATCCAAGTGCGTAGATTGGATTCAATGAATAGAGTCCTAGAACAGCCAGCAGCCTTGTAATAATTAGAGCTCCCGGTGTACCGCTATACTCTCTTGTTTCCTCAAGCCGCTCAGTACCTCATTGCTTTCTCATTTCAAATCAGTAGATGAACAATATTTTCATGAATAATAACATCATACCAGAAAAAATTTCACATTTTTTTCCAGGGAATAAAGGTCTTCAAGTCAAAATCTTTGCAAAAAATGCAATCAATGCTCCACTCAAACTGCATATATTACATTGTTTAAAAAATGGAAACTGTTTATATTAGAGAATATGAGTACCGCAAAAATCTGACCGCATACACTACATTTTTAAAACTGAAAACTGAAAACTCGAACCCCATGTGCCTTCCTAATCCATCTTAGCACTTTATCATCATAGCCACAGACCAAGGTACCAATCATGGTACAAATGAAGGCTCTCCGTGACTACAAAGTAGGAAAAAATCTTAATTAGGTATATGAAGGCAACAAATAATAATCGCACGGGCAGACTAAAACCAAATTACAAGATCCATGCTAAAAAAGATAATCACTACACTCCCATCCCTACAAAAAGCCGCATGTTTGGCAACAACATTCCAATCCTAAACTAAAAGTATCTAAAACATAGTAATTATTTTCAAAAAACAAGATTCAGTATTTCATCTAGCGCCTAGGCAAACAAACCGGTTATCCAATTGTGTCGGGCAACAAAAATCAACAGAAACCACCAAGCAACTAAACCAATAAAACTAATGTCCCGATTGGAAACTTTGGATTACTCGCACTTGTAAATAAGTTACACGTATAATTTCCTATGCATTCAGAATAGAGACGTAAATGAGTCAAGCGTTGCGTGTACTATTTCAAGTGTTTTTTTACACAGCTTTGCTTTGACAAAGAAAAGGCACAAGGCAACTTCCATCACCTGAGATGGTGGTGTACATGGGTGCTTGGAGGTAAGAAGTAGCACCAAATAACGCCGACGTGCGACAACTAACCTTCTCGGCTGCTCTCTTGCAAGGCCGTGGAGCAGATTGAGCTAGGTGGTGGCACCCAGCGTGTTCTTGCCCGCACTGCGGGGCCTCGCCCGCTCCTCGTCGTGGCGGGCCGGTCCGCGTTGCTTTGGACAGGGCAGGACAGTCTCCAGCAGCCTGCCTCTCGAGTGCCAAGCGGGCAAGGGCGGATCTGAGAGTGAGGTGTGCCCGGGTTGCAGCCGCCGGGTAGAGCAAGGCCCACGCCGGGTATCTCCGCCGCCGCCAAGACAGAGGAGGAGGCGGAGAGGGCGGGCGCCGCTTTCCCGCCGCGCTCGCCGAGGGCGCACGGCGGCGGCGACGGCGGCGGCGGGTCAACGGAAATTGACGGGGTGCGGGCGAGTGACGAGTTTTTTTTTTCGAGGAGGACTTGCGAGTTGAGGGAACGCGGGGAGTCGAGTGGGGGTGTGTGGGGTCATGTACGTAAGGGGAGTGCGGGGGCGGGTGCCTGGGCCGGGCGAGGGAGCCTGTGGACGATTCCTGTATCATCTTTTTAGGAGTAGAGACTACGTCTCTGCGGTCAGGCATGAGTTTCTCACTGTCCGGGAGAGACGGCGATTCGAATCGATTACACCAGCTGGGTGAAGCCCGTATCACACACCCGCACGAGTGTGTATCTCACCCATGCGAGTCACCGTTCACTCTATTTGAAAGATAGGATTGAACCGCTTCGCAAAACTCATGGTCCTCGATCCTCACCGGTCAAGTACCCCAACGACCCGTGGGCCTGTAGTTCTTCGCTGGATTTTGGATCGATCCCCTCACAACGTATGCTCTCCTCCCGCATGTAATGCTAACGATTCAAAATCTACCTCGAACGAGCTAATCGGTTTCACAGTCGAAACGAGTTATTCGGCTGTTATGTGAAGGTAGGTTTCACAGTCGAAACAGAGGGCAGGGGAGCGGCGTGATCGGCCGGAGCTCGTCGGCGGGGAACTCCGGCGACGGCGATGGCATCACCGTGACACCCAAACTCTGGCGCATCGATCTACATAGTTAGTTGGGCGGATTAAGGTTTCACTCGAGCTCGAGCATGGTTATGGTGGCTCGGCGGCGTGAAGCTCGCCGGTGTGGTGGTGTGCAGGCCACTAGAGCATGGTAAAGCTTAAGCAAAGCGACGGTGTTGTGATCGGGGGGCTCACCACGACCCTAAAACATTAACCCGTGGCTTACAGAGACACGGCGGAGTTGGGTCGTCGGCGTTGAGGACTAAAAGCCGCAGCGTGAACCCGACGGCGAAGGGATGTTCTAGCGTGTCCGCGCGGTAGAGTGAAAAAATATAGAGTCGGTCACGGTCACGATGTTACGGTGAGTTCAAAACGATGGTCGGGCAAGGCTATCGGCTCACCGAGGTGGCCCACCGACGGGGAGGAGGGCACGGCGGCGCCCAAGCCGGCCGCGAGAAAGAAAGCCTCACGCTGGTGCTTCTGGTGACGGCAAACGGTGAGATCGGGCTTGCAATTGATCCGCCGAGGGATTATGGAGCCTGGAGGTTGGAGTAATTGGGCAGCAAAGTGAGGCAACAAATGATTTAATTTGACGGCAAGAAGAGGAGACTTCGGCCGGCGATGACCGAAGAAGAAGAAAAGTGAAGACCGACGGCGATGGCGTTTTTATATAGAGCAAAGAGAGGATGGACGAGGTGGCCAAGCACCTTCACGACCTCGACGACGTGGTTGGTTGCGCGCGTTGGCCGGAGAATTCACGGGGAACATCCACGCCGACGCCGGCAACAGTGGAACGGCATGGGCAAGGGAGATGACATGTCGTGGTATCAGTAGCTACCGAAACAGTGTTTTCGTTCGCGATTTCTCCCCCGCCGAGAAGCCAAAATGGAATCCAACCGCACCGTGTCGCTCCTCTATAGGTTTACTTCAAAAGTGCTTAAAAGATCATAAGCTAACACTCTTTGGTTTGCAAACTATAAATTGATGAACTTAGGTAAAAACAAACCGGACTCTAAAATTCAGTTTGACAGTGATCAACTCAAGCTGATTAGCGTAGTTCCACATTTAATTAAGGACTAACCCTAGCTCATAAGATCCAACCAAATCCTTGGTGTCAAAGTAGGATCTTTGTACTAACAAATGATGCATTGGTTGACATGCTTTCACTCAAGAAAACAATTTTTGCCAAGCCTTGAAAATTGAATAAAAACACTGAAATCCATGACTTAGAAAATTCTAAGTCCAGTTCTTCAATTTATTTCAAATTCAAATTTGGGCATACTTTTGAACAAGTTAGAGTTAGATTTAGCCCTGGGCCTTTAAATAAAAAGTTGTTCCACATGTTTTATACTACAACTTTTATTTAAGGTTCAAACCCAAAACTGAAAAGAACATATACTTACATTCTAAGATACTTAGCAACTTGATAACTGCATACTTGACATTATCATCACATGTGAGCATGTTTTAACAAAAAAAAATTGTATATAAACCCTATCTCAAACATCATTATAGACATTTTTAAGCAACTTTTGAGATTGTTACTCAAACATGTACATAGCACACATGAAACTTGCAATAGCTTTTGCATGTGAGCAAAATGATAAATGATGCTTATGCATTGATGCAAATGCAATGCACTTGATTAACATTTAGAATGTTACAGCTCGTGAAATTGAGATATTTTGGGTTGGTTCTAGGGTTATTTTCCTTGTTCTCTAGGCCCGGATTTGCTGGGTAACTAGGTCTTCTTTCTTTGGGCTTATATTGATGCATGTGTTGTATGTTTTTGAGCCCATATATGATGGATATATCAATGTCCCTCCTGCAAATGATGAATCACCAAAACTTGTGGAACTAGATTAGTTGTAAGCCCTAATTCTAAGTTTGGCATTCATAAGAGTGGATATTATTTGAATATTGGTACGTTAAAATTAGGCAATAAGAGTTGCCAACAAGCTCCCCGACACTTGTTTTCGTTGCTCGCCCTTGAGCAAAGGTAAATGTAACTATAGAATATGACTCCAAAAGATATGATGCTAGCATAAAAGATATTCCATGTCCTTCCTCGTACCTGTAGTTTTTTTGAAGTGTCTATCATGTTGCCTTGAGTGGTTGACAAGTGGAACGGCTGTGTCATCAAGTCATCACTTTCCATCTATGAAGCATACTTGTATTTTTTTTGTATTTTTACTTCCCCTCAATGGTTCTCTCAAGGCGTTCAATGGTGTATGTATTCTGACCAAAGACTTTTGAATTTGCCTTCTTTTTCACCCTATTTTTAAATGGCTTGTGTGGAGCTTTTGTGTAGGGATGAAAAGAGAGGCATACTTGCATCACATAATATTTCTAAGTCAAAAAACTGGATCTAAGGAGATGCAAGCCATACACTTTGATCAAGAAGTGCAAGTGTGTGGAAATTTTAATATTTTTGTACTCCTTGTGCATGACTCTCTCTTTTGAACTTTTGGGAGGGTACGAGCTATCTTCTTATCCTCTCTAGCAGGCATCAAGGTACCCATTGTTTTTCTCTTTTTTTCTCTCATGCTTTTGCATGCATATTTTTTTCTTTTTTCATATCATGCCATTTTTGGCATGGAAGTTTTTTTTCTCTGTCTCTCTTTTTGCATAGCTCATACCCTATTTTTTGTAGTGGAAACATTATTAAGAGAGACATGGTAGAGAATCAAAGCTTTATTTATTTGGTGGATGGATAGCATGTTGTGCGTAACTCTCAGTGTAAGAGTCAACATTTATTTTTGGCATGCAAGTGAATCTTGATCATGGATGCATGGCAAGATTCTCACAAGGGTCACAACAATTTGACAAAGCTCAACATGATAACAAGCAGCATATGAGTATGGTTTTGTAATGTTTAAATCATCATATGGCTCTGGTAGGAAATATCACCATTGAGGATAATGTTAGTATTTCTTAACGCAATGCGAAAGAATCCGCAAGCGTACGGAATTACCGTCGTAGCACTTCACCCGGAAGTATTTAGGGTATCGTATTTCCACGAGGAACGGAGGTATTTCTTCTGACTAGCTCGTCCAAGGACCACACAATGGTAGAGTTGAAAAGGGGTAGTGAGGTTCTTCTACAATTTAGGGTCTCTATTCGGAGGTAACCTTGCATACTACACTCTTGCTTCGGGCACCGGATCACACCTAGTCAGCTAAGTGATGCCGGCTTCCAGCTCTACGCCACACCCGAACGTGGGGGGATTACAAGGGATAGACAGGGCTGTTACCACCTGCCGCCTGCCCCCTCATCCGTGGAGTGTGAGGCAAACAAGGGTAGCCTCTAGCCTAGACACCACGTCTACGCTATCGACTACTACTCTAGCGTTAGCTAGGGCTATCCGTCTTTATCAGGGACCCTCTACTAGAGCATCCGCTACTAAGGCAAGTAACAGACAACGAACCCGCAAGAATGTAATGCACAAGATAACACGAATAGAGACTCACCATCGTAGTCGAACACGGGCCTCATACTCCAAGTAGTACGTGGCCGTAGAGATACACGTGGAGAGGGAGCCAACACGTCCGGCACTCCGCCTCCTCAACCCGGAGATACCGGATCCGAGACAAGAGATGGCAGACACACCCGAACCTCCTCTACTTTCCCTCTCTCACTCCCTATGCTAAACTAGCTAGGCTAGCTAGGGCGTAGGCCTAGGGCCTAGGCCCCTATGAAGTGGAGCTCTTGAGCACTCTTGCCCTCTTGGTGGTTGCTTGATTGGATGATGAAATGAGGAGAGGGGGAGGCCTCTTTTTATATGTGAGGTGGAGGGGGTTCTTTGCAATATTTCTCAAACCGACCTTTCTAGATACATTGAACCTGGACCACCCTGTGAACCGACGTTGGAGAGGCGGTAAGAAGCCACCGACCAAAGCTCGGGCCGAGCGGGGCCTCTGGTGGTGCGCCCACACCAGGGTGCGGCCGCACCCTGGTGGGCTCCAATTAGGCCTATCTTTGGTGAGCGCGTCGGCCTCGTCGTTAGCTTTCTGAAAAGTCCTGGATCACTGAAAACGGGGTCCGGATGCATCCTGGGCGTCCAATTTACCGAGGACTACTCCTACAGCCCGGACTGGATTCAAGACTTGTTCGGGCTTTCCCTTTTTGGGCTCATGCTTGGTGTTTGTATCTATGTTTAGAACCCAGGTATTCTGGTGACTGGGTCACTCATTCTTTTAGCCTTTTTGTGTATATTTTGTAGCCTTTTATGTGTATATTTCTATGGATTTTGCATGTCCTCCCCGCAAGTGGTAAATCACCAAACTTTGTGGAATTGATTAGTTATAAGCCCTAACCCTAAGTTTGGTGTTCATATGATCTTTATTTTATGTGAGTCTTGGCGGTTATGTTTATGAGTTAAAGACCGCCAACAGAGAAGTTTAGTTATAAATTTTAAAGTTTTTAGCAGAGCATAAATTCTCCAAGAGCTTACATAGACTAGATAGGATTTCTTTAGTCTTAGCCATATCTCACTGTACAATAACTTAGTTGACATGTTTTTCTAATAAAGATGTGTCCACAAATAGCAAGTATATGAACTAGGAATAATGTTTATGCCTAACCTTTTTAAAATCAAGTTCATAGTTTGGCAATATTTTTTTTTCATTTTGAAGTTTGATTAGCATATTTGGCATTTTTGAAGATAATCAAACTTATAGGAGCAATGATGGGTGAGGAGATAGAATGCAAACCAGCGTGCAGTGATGGCATGGAAGGGTCAGGTCCCCACACTTGGATTTTTATGTCAATTGACACTAAAAATCATGTGTGAATGTTAGACCATCTCCTTAGCTTGTGTTGCAAAGACCCATGTTTCTAGACATTGTTTATCCTTTGTTCCTATAATTGTTAGTAGCAAAGAATATCCAAAAGAAACATCTCTAGCACCAAGTTTTTTTATTGTGGGCTTAAGGGAGGTTGTATCTTTATTCGAAAAAAATCTAAGTCAAAGAGTTTTATTAAGCAAAGCAAATATTATTTATAATTATTACTCTTAATATCAATATTAGTATTTTATTTTATTTTTTAAAAAAAGAACTTATTGTTTATAGGAAAATATTTTTATGACCTAAACAAATGATAGTCTTGATTTTTTATAAATGTTGATGCACATGCGAAATTTTAACCATGAATTTGAAATTTAAAAATGCATTAAAATTAAATATGTGATAACTACCGATTTAACTTCAAAGCAAGGGCTCATCGTTTTAATTCCGTAGAGAACAGGACTTCTATTGACGGTGGATAACGCCAACTTTTTTTATAGTGCAATAAACATGAGATATGATCAATACACGTAGAAGATAGGGGTTTTTAACTAACAAATCCACGAGTTTTGGTGATTTCATATTTTCTAGTGAGTGTTCCAGAAAACTACAGAGAAGGACTTAATTATGAAAAAAATTAGCGGATTTATCTCATGGTTAAACATACGCCATTGGACTCTAGATGGAACCAGGAGACACCGCAACGAAGATGGGCCCGAGAGACCGAGATAGAGGGCCGGGCGCCGGCTGGGGCCCTAGGGCCGGGCGACCCCACACCTTCGCCACCCGCGCCTCACATTCTAGAAGCTTCCTCTACCGCCTTTAAGGGTTCATATCCACCGTACGTGAAGTCGGGGTTTGATCCAAGGGCTCATATGCATCCCATCTGGCTATATAAGGAGCCCCGTAGTCCCCTGTCTAAGGCATCCCGGAAACCCTAATTTATTATCTCCAGTTGGATCAGTTAAGAGGGGTCCCTTTGAATGGATCTACCTCTTAGAGTAGCTATCTAGTCTTTAGAATTAAATAGAGGAGTTAGAGAGTAAGAGTTTTAGAGGAGTTTCTACTGTCGGTGCTTCTCTTCATTTGTATTCTCTGGGATCAAGTGCTCTCACACGGGACTTGCTTCTGAGGTTCTTCAATCATTGTCTTATTATGTAAGTAACTTGTATTCTTATTTTTCTTCTAGTTCACAATTTTTTTGAGTACTTTAGTCTATAGGACGCTGTAGATTGAAGTAGTAATATAGGTGTAAGCATGGAGCTTAGATCTTGATTACTTGTGAATATCCTCTGTCTTTTCAATAGATGGTAGCTCACGAAGGTGATTTTATAGCTTCATTGAATCCTCTGTAATCTATCACGCGTTAGAAGGATTGATGACCATATATAGATCTTTGGTAGGGAGAACTCGATTTCTACCCCAATTCAAGTTATCCGCCGTGTTAGAACATTAGAAAATACATTTTTACCGAGATTTGAAGTAAATGTAGTTTTAGTGATTTCCTCTTGTCTCTATCTAAGCTTGATTTCTACTGGGTAGGTTGGATCGTAGTTATACTCACATGTTTCCTTGTGGATACGATATTTAAAACCTCCGGGTGAAGTGCTACATCGGTATTATATCTGTGAGCTTGCGGATAGTCATATTTTCTTGTGTGCATTTAATTTATACCAACAACTTCTCATTTCATTCAGCTTGAGTTTGCATCATCTTGTCCTGGAGATGGATAAGGATGATTGTACTTCTTACTTTCATCATGCCATCGGGATCTTCGTGTGGTTTTGGCTTGGCGGGCTTATGATTCTTGTTTTTCTTTTGATCAAGGTTTCATTCAAAGTTCACCAACTGAACTTTGGTGTACCTCTGTTATGAATTCATCTCAAAGACTTACCCTTATGGATTTGAGAATTTCCTCTGAGGGGTTAGTTTATGCATACAACCAAAGTCTACACTAGTAGTTTCAGTTCAAAAATCAAACTAGACTCCATGTCTAATTTGATTTAGGTAGGTCGATCAACCTAAGCACCATGCTTAATTTAAAAGATGTACGACCAACATTCAAACCAAGGCATACTAGGATAGAGAAAGGTAACATGAAAATGATAAACATGAGATTGATTCAAACGGATGTGCGAACATTGAATGATGAACTAGAGAACCATTTTTTTATATGCAAACAATGCAAGTGGGGTGATTGAATGTTCTTAAGCAAACATGCCATGGTTTTAAAAGAGAAAATTAACTGAGTGACATGCATAAAAATCTAGGCTTTAGCTTTTGCTCGTAGCACGGACCATCTAACAATATCATCATACCAATTGGCAAAACCAACATATGATGTCGAGATGGTCCTGTTTAACATCTGTCTACTACGAAGCTAGACTAAGAGCATCGAATAGATAGATAATAAAAATTGGTTCTCCACCTAGTCTAGGCATGGCGCCCAAATACAGCTTAAAGACTAGGAGCCTCCCAAAGAAAGCACTAGATATATGATGAACTAAGCAACATGCAGTGGTGAAAATAATATTAGGGAAAATCAAATATTTTTGGTTGGTTCTCCCATATCTTGATCAATTCATCACTCATGTTTTGTGATTGAATTGTGAGTGATGTATTGTAGTCGCTCCGTCTCATATGATGATTTTGTTTGCTCTTGACAGCAACCTTCTTTCCATCTACATAGAATTAGTGTGTATATATATTTGGGGACGTGATTCCCGATCTTCCGTTAGGTTCGGATAACTCTCGCTTTGAGCGGAACACGACACACCGATCCCGGCCGGATCAAAAGACTCGAACCCCGCAACCTTAGCACCATGAATCCTCGGGTTATCAACCGTGTCACCAACCGGTTGACCTCACCAAGAAGACTAATCCGTGTCCGCAAAAAACGAAGAACACAAGCAAGAACTCAAAAGAACACAGCTTAGAAAGTTGGAACAAACTGCAGATGAATGATTAAGTTCTCAAGTTGGGGTTCCACAAACTGACGAACGGCGACTGTCAATAGACAGAATAATCTTAAGCAAAACCCAAACCCTAACTTGGGCGGCGGCTACTGATTATAAAGAGTCTAAGGTCGTGCAAGACCCCCTGGACGCACCCCTAATGGGTTCCAACACGATACAAGGCCCAAAGACCAAAATACGACGTCGCAGCGTCGGAACAGATTCTGGACGTCAACTTGTTCGGATGATTCCCGATGACTCCGGACGAATTTGGGCCTCCAATAAGACTCATTGGAAAGGTCTTCTCGTTATCTTTCTTTAGAGTCTAAGAACGTCCAATTTCGAGTCCGGACGCATCCTAGGCGTCCGATTTAGTACAGACTACTCCTGGACTCCGAGACGGATTCGAAGTCGACTTGGTCTGGGCCTCCACCTTGACTTGAGCGCCCTTGCTGGCCCTCCACGCCTCGAAGCCCTCCTCTATGTATCTCCCAGTCCTCTCCATGATTCCTAATCATAATATAATCATTAGGTAGTAATCTATTCTCCAAATTATATAAAGAGTTGCTTAGGAACGAGCTCACCTGTAAATTTAATTGTCGTGTGCGAGCTCTTGTGATTGGACCTTGAATGTTCAGCAGAGGATCATTGAGTGTATCCGAAGGAGTGATGTCCTCATCACATATATGTATACCTGTATATGAGATGATAGGGTGCATGGTGGAGTGATTGTTCATGAACGATCGGGCACCTTGGGCTTGTGATGATTTTTTTATGTTTTACCCACAAAAGCTAGTGGCAAACTAGGCTAGCAAATATCAAGGTAAAAATCAAAATCTTTATGCTAATTGCTTCCCTAGCAACGACAACAAAAAGTTTGTTGGCCTTTCTAAGCGTCATCACTAGATTTGTATCCTTGGCAACAATGCCAGAAAGCCTGTTGGTATAAGTTAGTGCAAACAGAGAAATCTGCAAGCACATGGATTCAGTTGTAGCTTTCACCCAGAAGTATTCTAGAGCATCATATTTATCCTCAGGGAAGCAACGGATAAAAAAGTTAATATTAACCATCATATGTATGCTAACTAGTGTACCGACTAGACTAATGTGGGCGTAAATAAAAAAAGATAGGAATTTTGGATAAGTGATACATAGAAGAACTCCATGATAAGATAATAGAATAGACCAGGCTAAGGTAGGAAGACAACGGGAGAGTTCAAGGTTCCTAGACACTCCTCTATTACTATGGTTCTATTCTAGTTTATACCAAAGGATTGACTAAGCAAAGATCAGACATAGCGATCACACCAAGGCACTATGGAGCAGCAGTTCCTTTCTGGTTCTCGAAAAGACTGGAAAGGGTAAACGGGGTCAAACTATCAAAAGCTCTATGAAAACACCAACCCTAACATGGTGGAATACAAAGACCTAGTTGAAGCTGTCACCTTTGGAGTTACCACAAGTATCCAGGAGGGTTAGGCGCAAACTCGGGTAACCTATAGTCTAGACACCACATCCATACTATCGATCCCTACTCTAGCCACATATGATAACTAGAGCATTCGATCGAATGGAGATCCCATGCCAAGATGTAAACCACTATACTAACCATGCTTAGCTAACTACTAAGGCAAGAACTAGATAACCATGAAAGAAATTTAAGTAAATAGAGAAGATAAATATGAAGTATTTTAGTTTTACAAAGAAGCGGTACAAGATTGTACCAAAACTCCGAGAACTCCTCTAAAATTTGAGCATGTCTCCCTAACTTCCAACTAGGCTAGTACTACCACAGTAGGGTTGAGATTCTCTTTCTGTCCTGATTGCAGCTGCCAGATCTCAACGGCGTGGCGAAATCGTCAGGGATCCTCGCTCCTAATCCTTAAGCCGTCTGTTTCCTTATCGAATCGAAGCTGTTCCGACAAAATCCGTCCCCAAATCGGGACCGCGCCGACGAGAAATCTACTCCAAAATCGAGGCCATGCCGATGCCGGTGACATTGTCACCCTAGCTCAACGTTAAAGGGGTCAAGCTGGCGTTGACGAGGCCTCCACGTCTGCCTCCGCCTCCGCCTCTTTTTTTTAAGATGAGAGAGGAACAGACGTTGGGTTGACTAGGAAAACGGTGAAACTGAAGGGCACACTATTTCAAACTTTTTTTTATAATAAAGCACGATAAAATAGGAGCTAGAAACAGAAGAAACGAGTAGAAAGAAACGTGTCTGTGGAAGGTGCGCGCAGGGAGCACAGTGCAAGCGCCCTGTATAAAGGATTTGGCGCATTCACACCACTCGCGTTGCTCCACGCGAACCACGAGCTGAGCGAGTGCGATACGAGAGAGGCAGATATCAGGGGAGATTTAATTATTTACCATCATAGCGAATGCCGCCTCCTCAGATATCACCATACCAGCGTGCTTTACAAATTTAGCAGGGGAGGGAGAAAGTGCATACAGATTTACCACTCTTGCTGGCGTGGCACGCTAGGCCTGCTGTCCATGTAGGATCTGACTCAGCAGGGGCTGCAAAATGACCATGCCTACCCCTTCCCTCTCGTTCTAATCCAGCCAGGCCTTACTTGCTCGCTCCAGCCGGCCCATTTCTCCTTTCCCCGCTCCTATCCCTGGCGACACCTCCCTTCAAGCTCACCGCCGCCGCCGCCGACGCCGTACACCGCCCCCTTCCTCTCCGGCGCCCCCCTTCCTTCTAGCCATGGATTCGTACGCGGAGTCCTCTAGAGTTGGGCGTGCTAGGAGCAGGCTTGTAGGCGGACGCAGCTCTAGCACCTGCATTCCTTCTCCCATCTTTGATCCGATCGGTGAGTTGAGCGGGTTTCCGCTCGTCCAATGCCCAGACTGTGGTCTTGCTCGAGTGGTGGAGGGGAGAACCAAGAAGGACAAAGTGAAAATCACGGCCGACTATACTTCAAGTGTGCCCGGAATGGGGTGAGTTGAGCCCATCCAATTTGTTTCCCCAATCGAGTTAGGATTCTTATTTTTGTTGCCAATTTTTTTCGTTTCCGGTTCCAAAACTTTGTGGGTACTATCGATTCGAGAAGCAATACTTCCAACACTTGAAGGATCTTGGCGTGATAGTAGTTCGGCCATCAAATTGGGCACAACCGGAAGATGAGGAAGGATCGAGTGGGACGGTCAAATGGGAATGGTGACAAGCACAAAGAAAGAACCGGAGGTCAAGATGGAGAAGTTGATTTGGAAGTTCAATATGTTTTTTTATGTGTGTTGTCATTGTGGCGCTTGGATGTGTACCGATGTATCTTTGTTATGAAGTAAAACTTCGGTTTATGAATGAAATAGAATGTTATTTTCTGTTATTTCGTGTCGCATATTGAATGAACATTCCCAAAGTGATGTAATGCAACATATAATTGACAGGTTTAGAAGCATTTGCAGTGATAGAATGTAGCATAAAATTGACTGGTTCAAATCCAAACCATAACATGACTTGGCTGATATTTAATCCATACATAAAAGCACATGTTCAGATGCATACATAAAGCATCTTGACAGCCTAACATTTGGACAGGTCTGTTGCTCAAAATACAGGTCTGTGGACAGCCTAACATAACAGGTCTGTTGCTCACAATACACCAACATAGGTTTGTTGTCCAAAATACAGCAACACAGGTCACATACTAACTGAACAGGTTCAAATCCAAACAAATATTATA
Organism: Chrysopogon serrulatus; assembly: GCA_015844335.1. Taxonomy (NCBI): domain Eukaryota; kingdom Viridiplantae; phylum Streptophyta; class Magnoliopsida; order Poales; family Poaceae; genus Chrysopogon; species Chrysopogon serrulatus. The sequence continues at coordinate 84,767 of JADLZL010004237.1, forward strand.
TCAATACATAACAGGGGGCAGGCCTGCACTGCCAGATTTGGTGTCCAAAATAAACAACAAGTAGACTGCTCCTCCTCACTTCTTTCCCTTCTTTTTTCCTGGGCTCTTCTTCTTTGGTGGAGTCTTTCTGACCTTGGTAGCTAGCAGCTTCCTCCTTGGTGTACACTTTTTCGATCCAGGTTCAGCAACTACAGGCAGGTCTTCGTCTTGTAGGTGGTTCACAAATTGCAACTCAAGGCATGTGTTCCTGTGTGATGCCATGATTTAGAATAGGAAGGCAACAAATTGTGCAAAGGCAAAGTGTTGAAAGAATATGTTACCTTGTAGGTGTTTTGGGGCTTCTAGGTGTCTGGTACTCAGTCTCTAGAGGGGGTACTTGAAGCATTTGTCTCTCTGCTGCAGCTGCTGCTTCTTCTGCAATTGCTGCTTTAGCTGCAGCTTCTAGAGCTTCTCTTGCTGCCTTAGCTGCTTCCTCTCTAGCCACTGCTGCTCTGGTCCTTGGTGTTCCTTGCTCAGGTGGCTGATCCTTCTTTGCCTTCTTCCTTTTAGGTTTTGGTCCAGACTTCTTGGTCCTCTTCCTGAAATAAAAGAAAAAAAATACAAAAGTTAGCTGTTGTATGAGCATTTCCGAATGAAGAATAATTTCAGAAAGCTACCTCTTTTTTGTGCCTGTTAGTGAACACCTCCAGCTTCCTTGCCTATGGCCATATTCTCCTCCACTGAGCACTTGGCTTGCCTAGTTCTTTTTTTCCTCCGGTTTCCGGAAGGAGCAAGGTGCCTCTTCTTCTTACTGTCTACCGGGCTTCCTTGCCCGCCTTGTTTAATGGTGGTTGTAGCTTAAACCCCTTGTTGACATCGGCCACTTGGTTCCCTGTCGGTGATGTGAGGGATAATCCCATGGTATCTTTGCCCCGAAATTTCTCAACAGAATAGAACTTGTCCACAACCGGTCCATCTCGTGGTTGCCTCATGGTGGTAATGGCGGCGGGGGCATGGGGGCATGGTTTCCGGTCACTTGCCATTCTCTACAGGTGCACACATCTGCGTGTCAAGTACACAACATGCCTCCTCACAGCCTTCATCTTTGTAGATTTACGTCACCTCTGCTTCCCTCGGATGGCCTTTAGTAACCTTTAGATGTCCTAGGCCCCTTGAGCACGCATTCAGTTGATGAATAATAGCGGTGTAATATGCCGGGACTCAAGGCGCACCTATTTGTCTCCTTTTAGCAAACAAAACCATTGTCTTCTTCCTAATTGCATCGCCCAAGCAAAGTGAATAGGCAGTGTCTTTATGCTCTTTGATCCGGGGAATTCCAACTTTCAAACCAAGTTGTTATTGATGTAGTCACATTTGATATCTGTACAGAATTTGCTCCTAGCCCAGAGTAGGTTATGGTGCTTCTTCAACCATTCTAGAATGCTAGGGCTGGCTTCAACTACCTTGTCAAAAAAAAAAAATACTTGAATTTATGAGGGGTATAGGCCCTAGCGGTGGCCACATATTCTTGGCATACACATCTCAAAGTGTAATATTTTTTTCGGATTGTCCATAAGATGCACGAAGCACTCCCTCTTCTCACAAAGTGAGGCTAGACATGAGCAACGGCTGACCTCAAGACCCTTGCAAGCATCTGTTCATCTTTGCTAACTTGTCAATTGGCCCAATAGCTTTGCTAAGTTGCTCCATAAACCGGATCCAATTCTCCTTTGTTTCTCCATCAA
>JADLZL010004238.1:0-70729 GCA_015844335.1 Chrysopogon serrulatus
CCTCGGACAGGAACAACTGCGTGTGCTCCACGAGGCGTTCCCTTTGATTCACTTCGGCGTAGTCCTCGATCATGGCAAAGTGCTCCGTCGGGCACCTCAGCGGTGCCCGTGTCTAGCTGTGGGACGTCGAAGCAGAACTTGGCCGCTAGCGGGAACGCCTCTAGCCTGCTTGGGACATCGCCCAAACGCACGGTGCATGGTTTGGTGTCATCGCCGGTGCACTCGTCCACAAGCTTCTGCATGCAGTACTGTGTCGCGCAGTTAAGACTGATCGCCAACGGAGTCTGAATAAGTAGAATGATGCATGGGGGTATATATGTAAAAAGAAAAAATAAATTAAGGCAGTTTTTGTAAAATAAAATATAAAACCAAGGGGTATGGACTCTTTATGCACTATCGATCAAGATTATGGACCAAAAAAATACACTTTCAAACTTAATGGACCAAATCGACACACCATCACAAGTTATGGACTAACCATGCATTTTACTCTTATTAATATTTTCATTAATTTTGACATAAATACCAACTCCTGCACATAGGATAATCTATTCCCTTGAATCCATTTATCATATGGCTATTATGCGCGAGGTGTCTTACCTCATACAGATATGGCTTTGTTTGATAGAACTCTAGCCGTTCATCTGTAGCTCTAGGAAATTCTATATCTAGAGCTCTAGCATTGTTCAGTATTGTCGGTGCTAGAACTGGTGGCTCTAGCACCAACAAGTGAATTTGTGGTGCGTGTTCCCAACCCCGGATGGTGTGCAGGATGAACACGAGGATTTATCTTGGTTCGGGCAAGAGAAGGCCCCCACGCCCAATTGGGGGAGGAGTTCTTGTATTATCACGCACCGAAGTGCTCGTAGGTAGGGTGTACAAGCAGTGAGAGAGGGACGGGGTCCCAAGTCTCGTGGTGATTGAGTGAAGTGCCAATATCGGGCTCTCGTGTGTGCCTGCTGTCTACGGGCCCCTGCCTTCCCCTTTTATAGCCGCAAGGGGAAGGCAGGGCTTCACAAGAGGTGATCGTGCTCGTGGCTGTTTCATGGGCTTCCGTCCTCTCCCATCCGAGGCTCCGGCGTGGGCAGACTGTCCCGGACCGTGACGAGGCAATGCGACGTCACCTCCTTGCCCCTGTTGTCCAGAATGACGGACGTCCCTGTTGGAGTTGGTGAAGTGCGTCGGAGGTGGTGCCAGAGCCCTGTAGCTTTGACCCGCCTGGAGTCCGAGGCTCGGGGGGCCTCGGAGCTTGTTGCCGTACGAGGAGTGGGTGGAACAGCCGTGGACGATCGCCGGTGCAGTGGTTGCCCATCCCGTGCTCGGGGCTCACGCGGGGTGGGGCTGTTGGTTGATGGAATGGACGCCCAGCCCACTCCCCGCACGAGGTGGCGGCCGGGCGTTGTTTTGGCGTGGTGGACGGCGCCCCGGAGTTCCGGCAATGGGACCTGGCGGAGGGGTTAGGCAGCATAGTGCCCCACGCGGGCGGGCGTGGCCTCCATCGTGGGAGACCGCGTAAGCATGATCGCCGGGCGTGGGCCGTGACAGGCGATGCCCATCTCGCCGAGCGTGGAGCGCTCCTGACATGGGCGGTGGTGAATATGCGTCAAATCGGTGGTACGGTCTTTGACTCTGGGCGACGCGTCCCGTCCGAGGCCTGGTTGCCAGGGGCTCGGGCGGGGCGGAGAATGGAAGCTCGTCCGAGGCCCCGGGGGGGCTCGGGCGAGGCGGAGAATTGGCTCTCCCGCCCGAGCCCTTAGCGGGGTGAGCTCGGATGGGCCAGAGGAGGTGCACCTGCTCCGGTGTGCTGGAGCCGCGGCCTAGGTAGAGCAGTGGGAGGCCTATTGGGCCAAAGTTTGCATTTGTTGGGCTTTCCTTAGGGGGGCCTTATTTTGGTCCCCGACAGTAGCCCCCGAGCCTTCTAAAGGAGTGGGTGCACTCGTTCAGAGGCTGAGGTCGTGCGTCCTCGGCTGCTATTGACACTCTCCGCAGGGTGCGCGCGAGCGCACCCGGCGGGTGTAGCCCCCGAGGCCTCGGAGGAGTTTGGGGGACTCCTTCGAGGGCTTGTACTTAGCTCGCACGGTGTGGTTTTGAGGTTTATCTCGAGCCGTGAGCACGGCGGGCGCGAAAGCGCACCCGCCGGTGTAGCCCCCAGGCCTCGGAGGAGTGTGGGCACTCGGCGGACAAACGGTCCAAGGCTGCCGAACCCCCGGCCCGTCGGCTCGTCCGGGGGTTTGGCTAGGTTTCGGGACGTTTTCCCGAATTGGTTCGCGGCGTTGGGGAAGCCCCCGAGCCCTCGTGAGTGACGAGGGGAACCCAATTGGTACTCAGTGCCGTAAGATTTTACGCACCTCAGCTTCCCTTCCGGGGAGGAGGGGTGGACTTTGTCGTGCTATCGTCGATGAGTGTCGAAACACGACTAGATCCGTGATTTGTTAACGGGAGGATCAAGTGAACCACCTGTGCCCCCGTTCGCCAGGGATTGGCTGGGCCCTGAGGCGCAGTTCATAAGAGCCTGCACGGTGTGCCTGAGGCGGGGGCTCGGGTCCCCGTCCGCCAGCGGGTCCCGAGGCTCTCGGTGCTCTCCACGCGGGAGCCGCCATGCAGGCCTCGGATGCTGCAAGGACTGACCCCCGCTGGGGCGGGGCCAGGCTGGCGAGGCCGTCCCGAAGCCGCCCCTGACTCTGTTGCCCTCGGTGTCGAACCTTAAGTGGGCCAGCCTACGAGCCTCTGGACCGTAAAATGGGCCGCCGCCGGGCTCCCTTTGTGGACAAGGAACCCTTGTTTTGCCCTGTCGTGGGGCGTGGGCGCGTCTTTCAGGCGCGCCAGCGCGGGATGTGGAGCGCCGCGTGAGCGGTGGCGCTTCCCACTTTCCCCGTCGTGGGGCAGTTGACGTGCGCGTGTGTTAGTGGGTCCCACGGTGGACGTGACGTCAGGGCCTAGAAGCTTCCGGCCCCGTGGCCACGCGTGGTGGCAGGGCCCCGGGCCGGGCCCGGATCCTTTCTGGGAGGCGCATCGTGTGACTTGCGTGTGGTGCGCTGAGCCCGTGGCTGCGGCCGCTCGTGCGCAGGCGCCTGCGTGCCGCGCGCGTGGTGTGTATCGTCGATGCAGCGGAGGTCGATCGCAATTACGCAAAGAGGGGGGAGTGCCGGGTATAAATACCCTGTGCGGCGGCCGCGTTGGCCCTCTTCCCACGCCTGCTGCTGCTCTTTGCTCTTGCCTCTTCCGCCCAAATCGGAGAGCAACTTGAGCTCGCCGGAGAGAAAGAAGAGAGGGAAGCCCCACGCCTTTCCTAGCTTATCCCCACTTCTTCCTTGATGGCGCCCAGAGGCTGATGTCATCGGAGTGGCGGAGTGGGAATCGTGCTCGGTGACGGGCTGGGTTGGCGACGCTGTGCGAGAAGGGCTCTCCTGCGCTTCCGGTCCGGCATCAGGCGGCCGGAGTGGATCGTGCCGCCGCCGGACCACTCAGTACCAGCGCCCTCCGTCGGGGGTACGTCGTGAGGTTCACGGCGTTCCACGAACACAGGTTCGGGATGCCGGTGGGGCGCTTCACCTCCGCGGCTCCTAGAGCACTCACGGCCCTCGAGCTCCACAATCTCGCCCCAATCGCATCTCCCATGCCGCGGTCTTCGTGGCGCTGTGCGAGGGCTACCTCGGCATCGACGCCCACTGGGACTTGTGGCTTTACTTCTTCGAGGCCACCCCCTGTTCACTCTTGAAATCTCCCGCCAGGGGCAGAAGGAGAAGGGGAAGGAGAAGGGGAAGAAGGCTGGCGGTCAGGCCGGCAACTGCACGCAGAGCTGCGGTCCAAGCACCGGCGGGAGTATATCCGGCAAAGCTTGCCACCTCGAACCGCGGGCGGCACAACAAGTGGATTCTACCAGCCATAGCGACTACGACCACCTGCCCGCCTACACCGGGAAGGTGTTCACCTCGAAACCGCCCGTCGTGGCGGAAGGAGTTGATCGTCGAGAAGGAGACCCGAAAGAGGGTGTTTCTCCGCCTTGGCGCGCTTGACCAAAGGCGAAGTGCAGGGCCTCGGCGGTGATCGCTGACTTCCCTGGCGGCGTGCTGCCACTCGGCCATCGGCAGTATTTGTATAACATGCGGCCCGGCAACGCCTGGGAGGAGCACCCGGATGGCGGCCGAGGACCTAAAGGTACGCCGAGGTCCTCGGCCAGGACCCAGCTTTATCTGCGGCGTCGGTGGAGCACTCGCAGCTGCTCAAGATCCCGATGCGGCCGGACAAGGACTACATCAATCTGGTAAGGCCTGCCCCTCCGCTCCGTCGTGCGCTCCGTTCTTCTTCTTTTTCCCACGCTAATCCCGGTCATCGCGCTTGCAGGGGCTCGCGGAGAGGCTGAGGCCGTCGAAGCCCCCGCTCGCCGCGGAGAAGAAGGCCAACCCAACCGAGCGGAGGCGTAGAGGAAGGAGAAGGAGAGCACCGCGGCGCGTAACGTCCGCAAGCAGAAGGAAAAGGATGACCTGGCTGGCCAAGGGCGGCGCCAGAGCAGGAGAACCTCCTCGGGAGGAGACGCCGCCGAAGACCACCGAGTATGGTGATGACGACGACGACGGCGAGGAGGAGTGGGATGAGGACGAGCTAAGCCGCTGCCTGGGGTTGGATCCCCCGGGAGAGGCTCGTCTCCGGTGTCACCGGACTTGGGGCCGCGCAACACTTCCAGCGGGACGCCCCTCGGGGAGAGGAAAGCGACGCCGCTGGGGAAGGGAGATCGCCGAGCCCTCCCCCCGCCGAGGCCCATCCCGCAGCGGCCCGCGCCGGCTAAGGGCGGGTCGGGAGAGCCGCAGGACGCCCTCGAAGGCGCGCGATCGGCTGGCGCCGCGATGCTCCTCCCTCGGGAGGGTCCCGTCCGTGCCAAGATTAAATTGCGCGGGTAAGTGGTGTTCGTGCTTTGTCGTTGATTCCAACGTCTGCCTGCTAATTTTTACCTTGTGCCCATCCGCAGCCTGAAGCGCCAGGCCGCGGCGGGATGCGGCGCCCCTCGCCCTCGGAAACAGCTAAGGCGGGGGGCTGGGAGCGCGAGCCCCGGTTCCATCGTCGAGACGACGGCCGGGACCGAGGAGAAGGAGAAGGCCGCCGAGGCGCCGCCAACCACGGAGCAGTTCTCGGCGATGAAGGCGGAGGCGGCGCAGCGCCCGCCGTGGGAACCCGAGGGGTGGCGACCGTGGCGCCGTTTGGCCGAAGGGTCGGCTCGTCGGGCGCCACGGCACGGGCGGAGGCGCCCGCCGGGGAGTGATGACGTGGTGATCTTGGCCGTGTCGGGGGGTGGAATCCCGGTGCCAGCCGAGGAGACGGTGGAGGAGCCCGCAGTGGTTGCCTCTGCGCCGATGTGGCCATGACCGAGGCGGAGCCCCCTCTGCTCCCGGCCAAGTCATGGCCACCGAGGGTGGAGTTGCCTCGGCCGGGAGGGGGAGACCGAGGAGACGCAGTGAGGGAGGTGCCCCCGTGGATGGATGCCTCGGACGGAGTGCCGGCGAGGCGTCCACCGGGGGTACCTACCGAGGCTGGGGAGCCACCGCCCTAGGGGCCTTGGAGAAGCGGGGGGCTTTCGCGGCCGACGATGCCTGGGAGGTGAGGTCCTGGGTGAGCGTGACCCAAAGTGCGTTGACCGCTATGAGAAGGCCGCCCCGACCATCGTGTCGGGGCCGTGCCAGAACTCCCCTTGCTTCGTAAGTGGTGGCTGCCTCGTCCTCATTCCCCTTGGGGCCTTTTTCCCAAAGATTCGACCGAAAGAGGGTGTGTGCTACAGAGTTGGCGCAGACGTCGGGGCAAGAAGTCGGACCTCCTCCGCGGCGTGCGGGCCGGCCTCCACGACCAGCACCTTCAGCAGAAGGGGCTGGTTGCCCACCTGACGACGACTGTGTCGGAGAGGGACGCCGAGCTTGAGAAGCTCCGTCTTCTCGCTTCCCAGTGTGCAGTCCGAGGCCTCGACGGCGCGCGAGGACGCCCTCCCTTGCAGGGGGAGATCGCGGCGGATCATGCCAAAAGCCTTGACCAGCTCCGGGTGGAGAAGGAGGCGATGGTCGCCGAGGCGTCGCGCTTCGGCGGACTCCATCAAGTCCCCGTCCCGAGAAGCCGAGGCCTCGAGGCTGAGCACGCCGTCCCCGGCCGGGGGAGTACTCTAAAAGCTGAAGGAGGTGGTCATGCAGGGGATCGCCGAGGCCGACCCTCGGGCGACCAGCGCTGTAGGGTAGGCGCCGCGATCGCCCTTCGTGCCTGTGTTATGTCATCCGAGAACCTAACTCGGGTTGGTGCAGGCTACCACAGGCAGGCGTGGTGACGGAGTTGGAGGAGGACCTCTCCGCGTCGCAGGCCGCCTATAATCGGCGCAGGGCGAGCTCGACCCCCTGACGCGGGAGGCTACGGGTGTCTGCGGCCGCGGTGGAGGCGGAGACGCCGGCGGAAGCAACCGGGGTGGCGCTGACTGGCCATGGTACCGCAGCGGGTGGAGGCGCTGCGCGCCCCGGAGGCCCTCCCGGCCAGATCACACACGCTGCGCTGACCATGTCCCACTATCGGCTCGACCTCCCTCGGATCGCCGAGGGACTCGTCGTGGGCCGAAGAGGAGATGGGGCGCGAGAACGAGGTGCTGGCCCAGCTCGTTGAGGAGGCCGAGGCGAGCGGGGTTCCCGCCGTTGGCGGCCACTTTTGCGCCCGGCTGTCGTCTCCACCCCTCCAGAGGAAGCCGGGTGACGCCGAGGCCACGGGACGCCGAGGTTGTGGTCGCCGGCCGCGGGCCCCGACGCCGTGGCCTCGGCCACGCCACCGGCCGTGAGCCCCGGTGCCGAGAACGCCGAGACCGTGGAAGCCGCGCCCGAGGCTCCAAAGGTTGTGGATGTCGCCGCCCGAGATGATGTCGGCCCGGACGCCCCCAAAGAGACCTCGCAAGCTGGGCCCGAGCGCCCATGTAAATAGGAACTTGTGTTGGCGTGTGTTTGTGGAATACTTTATATGAGTCGGCCCGTCGAGGCTTTATGCTTTTTGTACTTGCTTTTTCGTTATCTCTCGCATTCCCTTCCGTTTGCTTTCGCTACTTGGTCTTGCGAGGGTGCTTTGCAGCCGGGGTTCGTTCTTTAACCGAAGGTAAGGACTGCGCGAGTGTGACAGAACCGACCAATCCATCCGAGATTAAGCATAACTGTTCCCGTTAATAACGTTGACACGTATACACCGCTTCTCGAATGAACCCGTAGTCCGCCGAGTGTCACGAAGGACCTCGGTAAATCAACTTACATCCGAGGATCACATGATTAAGGAAACATCATACATCAGTAAACAAAGTTTACAGCGGATAATAATTACAACCTGAGTTCTATGTGATTACAAAGACGGTTCAAATATATTACATAAAAGTGATTCTTGGTTTCAAATACAATACTAGAAGTTTACTTTATAGCACCAGCTTTATTCGAACCTCGATTCTGACATGGAGAAGGGTGTATAAGATATGGCCATGCCCGTTGGCCTAGTCATCATTTGTTATCCGCGGGGGTTAACGTCATGGGCAAAAACCCTTCGCACAACAAGTCACGCAACGATGGGTAAAAACCCCGAGTACTCAATTGTACTCCGCAAGACTTACCCGACAGAGAATAAAGGAAAAGACTCAAGGATAAATGATTGGCTATGGATGGTGGGGTTTGTTGGCTAGCAACCTTTGCAGGAAAGCTTATTATTAGGTTCCAAAGTTTTATATGTTGGCGGCAAAATTATTATGATGCTATCCATAACTACGTTTGCACCTTTCTAAAACATACATCGGAATTATATAAGCATTCATCTACAGACGAGGTACCAATTATAACCCTTTCAAAACCAACAGTGAATTCCATCCCTTTTACTACGTCTCTGCGACAAGGTATAAGTTTCTCAGTATCCGAGAGAGACGGCGATTCGAATCGATTACACCAGCTAGGTAAGCCCGTATCACACACCCGCATGAGTTTGTACTTCACCCAAGCGGATTACCGTTCACTCTATTCGAAAACTAGGATTGAACCGTTTCAGAAAAACCGATGGTACCGCATCCTCACAAGTCATGCCCGTCCAAGCCTGAGCCCTGTAGTCATGTAGGGTTTTGGATCGGTACCCTCTCCACCCGTTACTCTCTCCTCCCAAAGAATGCTAACGATTCAATTCCTACCTCGAACGAGCTAATCGGTTTCGCAGTCAAAACGAGTTATTCGGCCGCTATGTGAAGGTACGTTCAATCTCACACCTAGACCGTAGTGATGCACGGTCCTTAATTGACTCAGACGGAAAAAACTAGAAACATACAAGACCTCCATGTCCTGTAGCATCTCCAACACCGAGTCCCGTCCGGTCTCCAATTATTATTCACCTCATGTTAAAGGATATCATATGTACCAGCCTAAAATTTGCGGATGACAGGAAATCATCCGGCTTCTTAATGATCTAAGCATGGCTAAGCATAATCTATCTACTTCATCTAGTAAGATAAGCGGTTTTCATTTTAGTGGACAAGGATGTCATGCAACAACGGTGTCAACCACCCCGATAACTTAATGCACATAACAAGATACTATATAAAGAAAAGTATAATTGTATTTCAAAAAGATAGAATAGGTATTTAGGATGCTCCGGGGCTTGCCTCGGTGAAAGTTGGAGGGTCCGTAGTTAGGGTAAATCGACAGTAATTTAGAGTCTCGTCCTTCGTCTTCGGGTGGCAACTCCTGTGGATCCCTCTCCTTGAATATCACGTACTCGACGGACGCCTCTTCCTCCGATCCTATAGGAATGTATGCGATGCATAAATATCGAGAATACATATAGGACGCACTATGATATGATGCTATAGCATGAAATGATACATGATGACATGATCATGGGAATGACAAAAATAGAAAGCTACATAAGGTTCCATGTGTGCAATTCTCTTTCTCTGATGACAACACTATATTATCAGAGTTAGTTAAATAGACTAACATCACTTATTTCTAAACACACTGAGTATGTGCATATCTCTTCTCTGGAAGAGATAGTGTAACTACTAGAAAGCAACATCTATTCGCGATCAACTAGTGAATCATGATCATTCTCACTAAGCAAGAAAATTGCCGAGGATCAAAGGGGATTTCCTAATCCAAGGCCATCATGCAACCCTAAAGGTCACACAAGCACTATACATATACCATATGGTTGTTTTATTTGGAAAAGGAAACCAAAACATGAAAACAATATCATCACACTTAGCAATCATGACATACAATAATAAGGCATCTATTCTCCAATTAAAGTATTTCATATATAAATAGCATCCCATGATGATAGCTTAGCAAGGTATGAAAATAAAACATTCAAACAAAAATATGCACACATAAAATCATATACTCTCCTTTTTCTTTTATTCTTAATTCTAGAAATAATGATTTTATAAAACATTCTCAAATTAATCTCAAACTTTTTGTGCAGGTTGGTGATGTCATGAAATAAGTGTAAAATAATTTTCATGATTTTTGGATCACTAATCTACCCTAGAAAAATCATAGTGTTTGCATTTATTAATTAAGAGAGATAATTTTATCTCAGGCATAAACTATCTAAAATCCAAGTTTCATATTTTTCCTGAGTAGTTACCACTGCAAGAAAGCTATGCACAAAATTACATGATTTTAGGAACTCTAATTATTTTGCTATGAAATAAACAAAACTTAGCACTATTTAAAATCGGAGAAAAGTTTAAACATTCAAAGGGGGAGGGAAAAGCCTACGGGCCTAAACCGGCTCGGCCCGGCCCAACCGAGCAAGCTGGGGCCGGCCCAGCTGCTGCGAGCCAGCCCGCTTGGCCTCGAGGCTCCCGGCCAGTGGCGCCTCGCCGCTTGACGCCACCGGCGGCATGCCGGCGATATCGCCGCCGGTGAGATCTCAGCGGCGAAGGCGAGCACACCTACACAACCACAACACCACGGCGAACTGATATACGGGTTTTATTGACCAGGTTGCAACCAACAGAGACTCGTCGGCGGTCATGGCGGCCTGGCAAGGTCTGGCGCGGTGGCACGGCGACGCTCCGGCTCCTAGGGTGCGATAGAGGTTCAAAAGGCAACGGATTCAAGACCAGGGGCTCACCACTATCCTAGAACGGCAACCGTTAGCAACAAGGACACGGCGGAGCAGGGTCGTCGGCGTAGGAGACGAAGGCGGCGGCGCGGACCGACGGCAACGCAAAGTTCAAGGGTGTCCTGCGCGGTAGGGTTAAGAAGATCGGGTTGGCTATGATCACGGAGTCATGGAGAGCCCAAAACGATAAATAACAAGGTAAATCGCTCACACGGTTGATCGGTCGACGGCAGAGCAGAGCGCGGCGGCGTGTTAGCCGGCCGCGAAGAAGAAAATGGCCGCCCAGGCGACTCGAGTACTTTCAAACGACGCAACAAGGTGCAGTCTACGCGCAATGAGCTGGCGAAGCTAAGAGCGGATGCAATTGGATTTTGGTTGATCAGTGAGGACGAATTTTGCAACGAGAGGAATTCGGCCGACGGTGAGCAGGAGGAAGAAAAAGGGACGACGGTGGCCGGATAGGGTATTTAAAGGCAAGGTGATCACTGGGAAACGATCAGCGGCTTCTCGCGCACCTCCACGCGGCTAGCCATGCGTTGCCGAGCGCGCGAAATGCGGAGAAGACGGTGCAGTGGCACCGGTGAACAGCGCGGCGACGAGAGAAGATGATCAATGGCGAGCTGGCGGGCTTAGGCAGCGGCATGGGCAACGCGCGGCTCTCCAATCCCTTCCTGGACAGCGCGACGTGCCCATCAATGCAACCGCGGCGTGGCAGCGGCGACGAATCCCCAGCGGGCACGGCAAAAGCGTCAGGAAGCTGCTGCTGCTCGGCTACTGTAGATGACTGAATCCATGAAGTTCAGAGCTCTCTAACTTCTTGCTCAAGTGGCCAAAAGAAAAACTAATTGCACCGCTGCAATCTCCCATAAGTGTGCTCCAACTTTTATTAAATGATCAAATGCTAGATCTTCACGGTTTACAAACTACAAGCACTCAAACACTACTAAAAACACACTGTGCCTATCGATTCAGTTAAGCGAGAGCAAATCACAAGCAGTGATTAACCAAGTTTGACAATTAATTATGACCAACATATCACTAATCAAACTCAACCAATTGAACATTAACAATGTACAAACATTATACTAATAAATGATGGAATTGGTTTCCAGTTTTTATCCATGAAAAATAAAATTGCGCAGCCCTGAAAATTGAATCTAGCTGCTGAAATTCAGGGACTTAGAAAAATTCTAAGTCTCTTCCCATTTGATGCTGAATTCAACATTAGGGCTAGTTTTTGGATAAGTTAAAGTGGGATTTGGCCTTGGGCCCTTAAATAACTTTTGTAGCACACAACTTGTACTACAACTTTTATTTAGGGCTTAACCCCAAAAACTAAGAAGAACATATACTTGCACTTTAGGACACTTAGTAACTTGAAAACAAGCACAATTGATATTATCATCACATGTAAGCATGTTTTAGCAAAATATTGTATATAAACCCTATATTTATTTTAATTCTAAACACTTTTAAACCATTTTTAAGATTACCAAACATAATTATGTGTTGCACACATAGAACTTGAAATTTCTTATGCTCATGATTATATGCATAATGATGCTTTATGCAAAATAAAAATGCAACGCAATCATGTTTAACATTTAGAATGTTACAGCGAGTAGATGCCTCGGCCCTGTTGCCCTTCCGTAACCGAGCGACCTCCTCGCGGCACTTGAAGTCATCCTTTTGGCTGAGGGTAGCGAGTGGAGGCACCGTAGCGCTTGATCTCGCCCCGAGATTTCACAGACGTACCATTGTTCATAGAAGGCAGGATATTTGGTGCGGAGAAAATCTTCTCGCTCCCAAGTGGCATCATCTTCGGTATGATTGCTCCATACTACCTTATAAAACTTCACAATCTTGCTTCGGGTCACTCTTTCCGCTTCTTCCAAAACTCTTTCCGGTCCTTCTTTATATGTAAGGTCCGATTCCAACTTAATGTCATCCAAGTTGACTTCTTCGGTGGGTGCTTTCAAACACTTCTTCAGTTGGGAGACATGGAAAACATTAAACACTGCACTCATACTAGGTGGAAGTTGCAAAGCATATGCCACTTTTCCCTTGCGAGCGATGATCCTGAATGGTCCCACATAGCGAGGAGCTAACTTGCCTTGTATCCCGAATCGACGTTCACTTTTGAATGGCGAAACCTTCAAATAGACATAGTCACCAACATTAAAATGTATTGGCCTACGCCTTTTGTCCAAGATAACTTTTCTCGACGGGTTTGAGCAGCTTTAAGATGTTGTTGAATCTTTTGGATTCGTTCTTCAGCCTTGCTTTTTACAAAATCAATACCGTAGTACCTCCTCTCCCCGGGCTCCACCCAGGTTTAAGGGGGTCCTACATTTTCTGCCATAAAGTGCTTCAAAGGGTGTCATTTTGATACTTTCTTGGTAACTATTGTTATATGAAAACTCGCTAATGGTAACCATTCATCCTAAGATCCAGATGCAGATAACACGCAAGCTCTTAACATGTCTTCTAGAATTTGATTTACCCGCTCAACTTGACCGTAAGTTTGGGGATGATATGCGTAACTTCCGATTAGCTTAGTACCAAGATAATTATGAAGGTGCTCCCAAAATCGAGCCATGAATTGCGAACCTCTATTGGATATGATGGTTTTTGGAACGCCATGCAAACGCAAAATCTGCGAGATATACAAATCTGCATATTGTTCCGCGGTGTATCCAAATTTAACAGGTAAAAAGTGAGCCGTTTTAGTGAGACGGTCCACAATTACCCATATGGAATTATATCCTCTCTGGGTTCTAGGAAGTCCAGTTATGAAATCCATACCTATTTCTTCCCATTTCCACTGTGAATAGATAATGATTGAGTAGTAGTCCGGGTCGCAAATGATCTCGCTTTTACTCTTCCCACACATCACAAAGTGAGCAACGCATCGTGCTATTTCCTTTTTCATTTTTGTCCACCAATATTTTGGCTTCAAATCTTGATACATCTTACTACTACCCGGATGGATGGATAGATTAGAACAATGGGCTTCGACAAAATTTGATCTTTCAATTTCTCATCTTTAGGAACTACCAAGCGATCATCAAACCATAGCACCCGTTTTCATCCACCCGTAAGTGTCGGGTTTCTTTCCCTTGTATCTTTTGCTTAATATGAAAAATACCAAGATCGGTCTTTTGACCTTCAATAATTTGGCTTTCATTGCAACTAACCACGATATTATTGATCACCGCTGGATGCATAAGATTGAAAGTTTTCTCCGGAGAGTAACTCGTGTAGTTGCAATGAGCTTTTCTCGCTAAGAGCATCGGCTACTACATTAGCCTTTCCTGGATGATAATGCACTTCCGCATTGTAATCTTTGATCAATTCCAACCATCTTCACCGCCTCATATTTAACTCCTACTGGGTGAAGATGTATTTAAGGCTCTTATGATCCGTGTAGATATGACATAATTTTTCCCAACAAGTAATGCCTCCAAATTCGCAAGGCATGTACCACTGCAGCCAGTTCTAAATCATGAGTAGGATAGTTACCTTCATGCTTTCGGTTGTCGCGAGGCATAGGCAATGACTCGACCTTCCCGCATAAGGACGCAAAATGGAGACCAATGCCCGAAGCATCGCAATAAACATCGAAAGGTTTGGTTATATCTGGTTGTGCCAACACGGGGAGCAAAGTGGTTAGCAACTTCTTTAAAGTGCAAAAAGTCGCTTCACACCGGTGTCCACACAAACTTTTCATTCTTTTGAAGCAACCGCGTCATGGGTTTAACAACCTTTGAAAAATCTGGAATGAATCGCCTATAATAACCGGCTAATCCCAGAAAAAACTCCAGATTTCGAGACAGTGGTTGGAGCTTTCCAATTCAACACTTCCCCGAACTTTTCTGGTTTACCGATATACCATTTTCTCGATAACACATGTCCCAAAAAATTTGACCTCACGAAGCCAAAACTCACATTTACTAAACTTAGCATATAATTTGTGTTCCCCGAGCCCGGTTAGTACTATTCTCGATGCTCAAAGATGATCTTCATCATTTTCAGAGTATACCAATATATCATCAATAAATACCACAACAAACTTGTCCAACTCGCATGAAGACTGAATTCATCAAGTACATAAAATGAGCAGTGCATTTGTAAGACCGAAAAGACATTACCAAGTACTCAAATAGACCATATCGGGTGACAAAAGTCGTTTTTGGGATGTCCTCGGTCGGATTCTCGATTTGGTGATAGCCCCGATCTCAAATCAATCTTAGAGAAAACCTTAGCTCGCTTTTTTAGTTGGTCAAATAGGATATCAATGTGAGGTAGTGGATATTTGTTTTTGATGGTCACCGCGTTAAGTGGTCGATAATCAACACACATACGCAGAGTATCATCCTTCTTCTTCACAAATAAGGCAGGGCATCCCCACGGAGATGTACTTGGTCTAATAAATTTCTTCATCAACAGTTCTTGTATTTGCTTTTTCAATTCAACCAACTCATCTGGTGGCATTCTATATGGTCTTCTAGAAATAGGAGTAGTGCCGTGTACAAGATCAATAGCAAATTGAACATCTCTCTCTCTGGTGGTAAACCCGGTAAATCATCGTGAAATACGCCCGAAATTCACACACCACCGGAATATCTTCTAACCGGATGGTCCGGGTAGCAAAAGATGAATTCCTCGATTAGGATCCATAGAAAGTGACACATCTAAGGTACCATTGCCCTCGTGTGAATTTAACTTGAGCATCCTGTTGGGCACATTGATAGTTACTTCATATTCCTTCATCCAGTTTGTGCCTAAAATAACATCTAAACTCAAATTTGGCAACACAATAAGGTGTGCCAAAAGTTCCTTTCCTCCAATCTCAATTGTAACATTCCAAACTATATGTTTGGTGGATGTCACGCCCCCAATTGAGTTGATCGAAAACCCAATCTTCATTGTATCAATTTGGAACCGATGCTTAGATGCAAAAAGCTTGACTTATAAATGAATGTGATGATCCGTAGTCAAACAAGACACATGCGTGGTTTTGATTCACTAGGAATATACCCTTAGCCACCGGGTTCTCCTACCGGATTTCTTCCATGGTAGTATAATGCACACATCCCACACGCATACCTGAAGCTTGCTTTTCGTAATTCCAAGATGTAAGATTTGCCTTCCGCTTTTGTTGGACCCTTTGGTTTCGTGGTGCCGGGGTGCATAATTTTGATCGGGTTGAGGGCACTCACGAGCAAGATGTCCAAATTCTCCACAAATTACGACAAGGGAATCTAGAACGGCCCCCGAAAACTTTTATTTGTACTCATTTGTTGAAATTGTGGGGGTAAGGTATTTTGTTGGGGCTTCGCTGCTGAAGTGACACATACACCGCTTAACCGGTGGACAATATCGAGGCATTTGCATCTTCCGGATTAACGACCGAGACGGACCAAGAAAATATGACTTATGGTATTTCTTGTCCTCCTTATACAAGCGATGAGCATTTTCTTTAATAATAGCATTATCGACCAGTTCATTATAAGTGGTACACTTATTAAGAGCTAAATCATCTTGGAGTTTGAGAGATAGCCCACGCATAAAATAACCCATTTGCTTCTCCAATTGTACCCACATGCTCGTGGGCATATCTAGCCGATGATTAAAGGCATGGACATACTCGATCCACGTTTTGGTGCCTTGGGTTAACTTCAAAAATTCCATCCTCTTGATTTTTATGATGCCTTTAGGTATATAAGATTCACAGAAAACTTCCCTGAACTCACTTCACGTAGGTCTTGCATCTTCGGGCAAAGTGGACAAATAGTTGGTCCACCAAATACCAAGAAAGCACACCATGCAACCTGGCCGAAATGCATACTCGCTTTCTCGACTATCGGTAATTGAAGAAGACGAAACGCTCAATTGTATTGAGCCATTCCTCCACTTGCAGAGGTTCCTCCGCCTCGAGTAAACACGGGTGGATTAGTGGCCAAAAAAATTTCTTGTAAGTGACAGTGGGTCTTGATCACGGCGGTCCCGGTGCCCCCCGGTGTTGTATTCTCGAGCAATTTGTTGCAGAGCGGCCTCTATGTTCGCCTGACCACCTACTAAGCGAGATAGTGCTTCTGCCGCAGTAAGTGGGGGTGGCAATTCTGAAGATCCACCGTTTTCTCTTCCCGAACCATTAAAAAGATTGCTCGACATCTGCAATTATGCCCAGGTATAACTTAGTGAGCACTTTCATTCTCGTTAGCATTGAGTTATTTATCGCCTTTATAAATTGCAAGGGGAAGATTTTGATGCAATGAGATGAGAAGTGAATGATCATGATGCATGTTCGATCCTATACGTCCTCACAGAATTAGAAAAGAGCAGACTTCTAATCGACAATAAGCGGTGGCATTCCTACGTACTCTCATCAAATCGCATCTATTCGGTTTACTACACGCCAGAGTAGTTAGCGCACTGCAGAAAAAAAAAATTCATTTCAGCCCGAATTCCCACATGATATGGATCACACACAATAAAGCAGTAACTTTAAATGCTCCCCACATATGTATACCCCCTCAGATACATACATGTAGCACTAAACTACCCGATTCATCGTCACTTCCCAAGAATTAAGTACCTTCACATAAACATGTGTGTAACATGTAAATGTTCCCGTAACCACACTAGCACTCCCCTAGACCGGCGGTTGTCCGATCATGCTCTCACAACTCACACTTACCTCGGCGTAGGTGCGACGTTGCATAATTTAAAAGACAATTTATACTGCATACTTCCATATATGTATATACGAATATACACATATATTTCCATATGAGGTCACCACCACCCTTAGGTCATCGGGCGACAAGATAACCATTCATACTTACCTTCTTACCTGAGCGTAGAGGTAATGATTCACACACATGCAATGAATGAAACCCCCCAGAGTTAGTGATAGCCACCTGATAGTCCTTATACGGGCTTAAATAGAGGTTTGACGCTAGTGTAAATTTAAAACTCAAAACCCTACATAAAGCTAGTTTTGTTGCAAATTAGGATTTTTCAAAACCCAAAAGCTTTTTTTTTTAAAAAAAAACACCGATGATGATATTATCCTTAATCCCGCCTCGATGCCACCGTGATGTAACCGACCAATCCATCCGAGATTAAGCATAATCGTTTCCCGTTAATAACGTTGACACGTATACACCGCTTCTCGAATGAACCCGTAGTCCGCCGAAAGTGTCACGAAGGACCTCGGTAAATCAACTTACATCCGGGATCACATGATTAAGGAAACATCATACATCAAGTAAACAAAGTTTACAGCGGATAATAATTACAACCCGAGTTCTATGTGATTACAAAGACGGTTCAAATATATTACATAAAAGTGATTCTTGGTTTCAAATACAATACTAGAAGTTTACTTTATAGCACCAGCTTTATTCGAACCTCGATTCAGAGATGGAGAAGAGTGTATAAGATATGGCCATGCCCGTTGGCCTAGTCATCATCAAGTTATCCGTTAGAGTTAACGCCCGCGAAGCAAAACCCTTCGCACAACAAGTCACCGCAACGATGGGTAAAAACCCTGAGTACTCAATTGTACTCCGCAAGACTTACCCGACAGAGAATAAAGGAAAAGACTCCAAGGATAAATGATTGGCTATGGATGGTGGGGTTTGTTGGCTAGCAACCTTTGCAGAAAGCTTATTATTAGGTTCCAAAGTTTTATATGTTGGCGGCAAAATTATTATGATGCTATCCATAACTACGTTTGCACCTTTCTAAAACATACACCGGAATTATATAAGCATTCATCTACAGACGAGGTACCAATTATAACCCTTTCAAAAACCAACAGTGAATTCCATCTCTTTTACTACGCCTCGCGACAAGGTATAAGTTTTCAAGATCCGAGAGAGACGGGCGATTCGAATCGATTACACCCCGGTGGGTAAGCCCGTATCACACACCCGCATGAGTTTGTACTTCACCCGCGGATTACCGCTCACTCTATTCGAAAACTAGGATTGAACCATTTCGCAAAACCGATGGTACCAAGATCCTCACAAGTCATGCCCGCCCAGCCTCGTGAGCCCGTAGTCATGCAGGATTTTGGATCAGTACTTCTCTCCACCAGTTACTCTCCTCCCAAAGAATGCTAACGATTCAATTCCTACCTCGAACGAAGCTAATCGGTTTCGCAAATAAACGAAGTTATTCGGCCGCTATGTGAAGGTACGCTCAATCTCACACCTAGACCAGAGTACGGCACGGTCCTTAATTGACTCAGACGGGAAAACTAGAAACATACAAGACCTCCATGTCCTGTAGCATCTCCAACACCGAAGTCCCGTCCGGTCTCCAATTATTATTCACCTCATGTTAAAGGATATCATATGTACCAATTTAAAAATTTGCGGATGACATGAAATCATCCGGCTTCTTAATGATCTAAGCATGGCTAAGCATAATCTATCTACTTCATCTAGTAAGATAAGCGGTTTTCATTTTAGTGGACAAGGATGTCATGCAACAACGGTGTCAACCACCTCGATAACTTAATGCACATAACAGTACTATATAAAGAAAAGTATAATTGTATTTCAAAAAAGATAGAATAGGTATTTAGGATGCTCAGGGGCTTGCCTCGGTGAAAGTTGGAGGGTCCGTAGTTAGGTAAATCGACAGTAATTTAGAGTCTCGCCCTTCGCCTTCGGGGTGGCAACTCCCCGTGGATCCCTCTCCTTGAATATCACGTACTCGACGGACGCCTCTCTTCCTCCGATCCTATAGGAATGTATGCGATGCATAAATATCGAGAATACATATAGGACGCACTATGATATGATGCTATAGCATGAAATGATACATGATGACATGATCATGGGAATGACAAAAATAGAAAGCTACATAAGGTTCCATGTGTGCAATTCTCTTTCTCGATGACAACACTATATTATCGAGTTAGTTAAATAGACTAACATCACTTATTTCTAAACACACCGAGTATGTGCATATCTCTTCTCCTGGAAGAGATAGTGTAACTACTAGAAAGCAACATCTATTCGCGATCAACTAGTGAATCATGATCATTCTCACTAAGCAAGAAAATTGCCGAGGATCAAAGGGGATTTCCTAATCCAAGGCCATCATGCAACCCTAAAGGTCACACAAGCACTATACATATACCATATGGTTGTTTTATTTGGAAAAGGAAACCAAAACATGAAAACAATATCATCACACTTAGCAATCATGACATACAATAATAAGGCATCTATTCTCCAATTAAAGTATTTCATATATAAATAGCATCCCATGATGATAGCTTAGCAAGGTATGAAAATAAAACATTCAAACAAAAATATGCACACATAAAATCATATACTCTCCTTTTTCTTTTTATTCTTAATTCTAGAAATAATGATTTTATAAAACATTCTCAAATTAATCTCAAACTTTTTGTGCAGGTTGGTGATGTCATGAAATAAGTGTAAAATAATTTTCATGATTTTTGGATCACTAATCTACCCTAGAAAAATCATAGTGTTTGCATTTATTAATTAAGAGAGATAATTTTATCTCAGGCATAAACTATCTAAAATCCAAGTTTCATATTTTTCCTGAGTAGTTACCACTGCAAGAAAGCTATGCACAAAATTACATGATTTTAGGAACTCTAATTATTTTGCTATCAAATAAACAAAACTTAGCACTATTTAAAATCGAGAGAAAAGTTTAAACATTCAAAAGGGGAGGGAAAAGCCTACGGGCCTAAACCGGCTCGGCCCGGCCCAACCGAGCAAGCTGGACGGCCCACAAGGCGAAAGCCAGCCCCGGCTTGGCCTTAGGCCCGCCGTGGCGCTCGTCGCGACGCCACCGGGCGGCATGCCGGCGTGATCTCGCCGCCACGGGAGATCTCAGCGAAGGCGAGCACACCTACACAACCACAACACCACGGCGAACTGATATACGGGTTTTATTGACCAGGTTGCAACCAAATGAGACTCGTCGGGCGGTCATGGCGGCCCGGCAAGGTCCGGGCGCGGTGGCACGGCGACGCCCGGCCTGGGGGTGCGATAGAGGTTCAAAAGGCAACGGATTCAAGACCGTGGGCTCACCACTATCCTAGAACGGCAAACCGCTAGCAACAAGGACACGGCGGAGCAGGGTCGCCGGGCGTAGGGAGACGAAGGCGGCGGCGCTGACCGACGGCAACGCAAAGTTCAAGGGTGTCCCGGTAGGGTTAAGAAGATCGGGTTGGCTATGATCACGGAGTCATGGAGAGCCCAAAACGATAAATAACAAGGTAAATCGCCACACGGTTGATCGGTCGACGGTAGAGCAGAGCGCGGGCGGGCGTGTTAGCCGGCCGCGAAGAAGAAAAATGGCCGCCAAAGCGACTCGAAGTACTTTCAAACGACGCAACAAGGTGCAGTCTACGCCAAATGAGTCGGGGCGGCTAAGAGCGGATGCAATTGGATTTTGGTTGATCGTTGAGGACGAATTTTGCAACGAGAGGAATTCGGCCGACGGTGAGCGGGAGGAAGAAAAAGGGACGACGGCGGGCCGGATAGGGTATTTAAAGGCAAGGTGATCACCGGAAACGATCGGCTTTCACAAGACCTCCACGCGGCTAGCCATGCGTTGCCGAAGCCAGCGAATGCGGAGAAGACGGTGCAAAGGGCACCGTGAACAGCCGCGGCGACGAGAGAAGATGATCAATGGCGAGCGGGCGGGCTTAGGCAGTAATGGCATGGGCAACGCGGCTCTCCAATCCCTTCCCCGACAGCGACGTGCCCATCAATGCAACCGCGGCGTGGCAGCGGCGATTTAATCCCCCAGCGGGCACGGCAAAAGCGTCCGAAGCCGCTGCCGCTCGGCTCTTGTAGATGACTGAATCCATGAAGTTCAGAGCTCTCTAACTTCTTGCTCAAGTGGCCAAAAGAAAAACTAATTGCACCGCTGCAATCTCCCATAAGTGTGCTCCAACTTTTATTAAATGATCAAATGCTAGATCTTCACGGTTTACAAACTACAAGCACTCAAACACTACTAAAAACACACTGTGCCTATCGATTCGATTAAGGAAGCGATCCACAAAGAAGTTGATTAACCAAGTTTGACAATTAATTATGACCAACATATCACTAATCAAACTCAACCAATTGAACATTAACAATGTACAAACATTATACTAATAAATGATGGAATTGGTTTCCAGTTTTTATCCATGAAAAATAAAATTGCGCAGCCCTGAAAATTGAATCTAGCTGCTGAAATTCAGGGACTTAGAAAAATTCTAAGTCTCTTCCCATTTGATGCTGAATTCAACATTAGGGCTAGTTTTTGGATAAGTTAAAGTGGGATTTGGCCTTGGGCCCTTAAATAACTTTTGTAGCACACAACTTGTACTACAACTTTTATTTAGGGCTTAACCCCAAAAACTAAGAAGAACATATACTTGCACTTTAGGACACTTAGTAACTTGAAAACAAGCACAATTGATATTATCATCACATGTAAGCATGTTTTAGCAAAATATTGTATATAAACCCTATCTTTATTTTAATTCTAAACACTTTTAAACCATTTTTAAGATTACTAAACATAATTATGTGTTGCACACATAGAACTTGAAATTTCTCATGATTATATGCATAATGATGCTTTATGCAAAATAAAAATGCAACGCAATCATGTTTAACATTTAGAATGTTACAGCGAGTAGATGCCTCGGCCTTGTTGCCCTTCCGTAATCGAGCGACCTCCTCGCGGCACTTGAAGTCATCCTTTTGGCCGAGGGTAGCGAGTGGAGGCACCGTAGCGCTTGGGTGTAGGTGGCCTCGCGGCTCTGCCGCCCTCGGCCTTGGGATGACCTCGGTCGTGCTTTTTCCTAAGTATGCAAAACCTTCGGGAACGTAGAGTCTACGAAAGATAGCCAGAGAAACGAAAAAGATTTTTTGAGGGGTGCTTTCCAGGAGGGGGTTCCCCCCTTTCTAGCCCCCGAGGGAGGCTTGGTTTTGGTGAGCCAAAAGCAAGTCTCCCTGAGTCCTACTGGGGACAAAATGCTATGACTTGGGAGAAACGCCCAAGGATTTTTATTTAGCCAAAGGTACAAGGCGTATGTATAATGCTTGGAATTTCTAAGGGTAAAAGCGACGTAGTCGTTAGATGTTCCAAGCGTTGTTGAGGATTTCACCGCCTCGTTAGCGAGCTTGTACGTGCCCGGCTTGAGGACTTCAGCGATGATGAAGGGCCCCTCCCAAGGCGGGCGTGAGCTTGTGGCGCCCTCTGTTGTCCCGGGCGGAGACGGAGCACCAAATCGCCTTCCTTGAGGTCAAAGTGCGGACTGCCGGGCCGTGGTAGCGTCGGAGGGACCGTTGGTTTCTTGCCGAGTGTAGGAGGGCGTTGTCCCCGGCTTCCTCGAGCATGTCCAGCCGAATCCTCCCGAGCCGCCGCGGGTTGCGTGCCTCGTCGTAGGCCTTGAGCCTTGGGGACCCGAACTCTAAGTCGGTAGGGGGGATGGCCTCGGCGCAGACACCGTGAAGAAGGGCGTGAAACTCGTGGCTCTGGCCGGTCGCCGCCCCGAGGCTCCAGAGGACCGAGGGGAGCTCCTCGAGCCATCTTTTGCCGAACTTGTCGAGCTTGTTGAAGATCCGAGGCTTGAGCCCTTGCGGTATCATCCCGTTGGCCCGCTCTACCCGCCCGCTTGTTTGGGCGTGCGCGATCGAGGACCGACGATGCGTATTTGGTGCTTATCGCAGAAGTTTCGAACTTCACCCCCGTGAACCGGGTGCCGTGGTCGGTGATGATAGAGTTCGGGACTCCAAAGCGGTGGATGATGTCGATGAAGAAAAGTACCGCCCGCTCGGACCGAGTGTTGGTGACGGGTGCGCCTCGATCCATTTGGAGAATTTGTCGATGGCGACGAAGCCGATGAGTGAAGCCCCGGGCGCCTTCTTGAGGGGTCCTACCAGATCCAAACCCCACACGGCAAAAAAGGCCACGTGATCGGGATGGTGAGCGCCCGAGCCAAGAAAAAGGCGCTCGACGAGCGTAGTAATCGACATCCTTCGTAGGTGCGCACTACACCGGTGGCGTCGCCGACCGCGGTCGGCCAAGAGAACCCCTCGCCGAAAAAGCGCCGCCGACGAGGGGAGCGGGGAGCGGCGTGGTGGCCGCAGACACCGGGCGTGGATCTTGTGGGCTAGGCGAGGCCCTCCTCTCGACCGTGATGCATCGGGCCGCAGATCCCCAAGGGGCTTCGCTTGTTGAGCTCGTCCTCGATGACGACGAAAGATTTTGCTCTTCTCGCGATGCGCTGGCTTGGTTGAAGTCCTCGGGGAGGACCCTCGGATGATCCGGTCGAGGTATGGCTTTCTCCAATCCGCTTGGGGTCGGCCTCTCGGATCCCTCCGTCGATCTCCATGACCTCGGCATTTGATGCCGAGGACGCCTCGGAAGTCGAGGGGTCTCGGATGTCGAGGGGTCTTGGACGAGCCCCCAGCCCCGGAAGGGGGGTCGGGTCGATCCTCCGAGGCCTCCCCTTTCCCCCCGAGCGTGACGGAGGGAGCCGCGAGGTCTTTGGTGAAGACGTCGGGGAACCGGGCTCTCCCAAATGGGCGATCTTGGCGAGTTCGTCGGCGGCCGTTGTGCCTGGGACGACGTGGTTGAGCTCGAGGCCGTCGAACTTGTCCTCGCAAGCACCGCCTTGCAAAGACGCTGCGCCCATCTTGGGGGTCGTGGCAGCTTGAGTCCTTCATGACTTGGTCGATGACGAGCCGCGAAGTCCCCTGACGCCGAGGCGCTTTTTGACGCCAAGTTCGACGGCGATCTTCAACCCGTTGAGTGTGCCCTCGCATTCCGCCATATTGTTCGACGCCGGGAAGTGAAGGCGGATTACGTATCGCATGTGCACCCCGAGGGGGAGACGAAGAGGAGGGCCGGGGGCCGCCCCGGCTTCATCGAGGGACCCGCCGAAGTACATCGCCCAAAGATTCCGCCTCGAGCCGGGCGGGCGTAGCCGGGTGTCACCCACTCCGCGAGGAAGTCGGCCAAGACTTGAGATTTGATGGCCTTTCTTGGCGCGTAGGGAGAGAGTCTCTCCCATGAGCTCGACGGACCACTTGGCGACCCGCCTCGAGACCTCCCGATTTCGAGAATCTCTCCCAACGGGAAGGAAGAGACCACCGCCACGGGTGGGCGTCGAAGTAGTGCCGAGCTTGCGCCGAGTCGGGACCACCGCATAGAGCAGCTTCGGATCTCGCGGGTAGCGGATCTTGGTCTCGGACAACACCTCGCCGATGAAGTAGACCGGCCTGACGGACCGGCCAGGTGTGGCCCTTCTCCCCGCCTCTCGACGGCGATGGCCTTGGCCGACCCACCGGGAGGTCGCGGACGTACAAGAGGAGGGGTTCACCTTCGGCAAAGCGGGACGAGGATCGGGCACCGGTGAGGGCAGCCTTGAGCTTGTCGAGGGCCTCCCTGGGCCTCGGTGGTGCGTGAGAAGCGCCGGACTTTCTCGGGGAGGCGGGGGAGGGGCAGCCCTTCTCGCCGAAAGCCGTGAGATGAAGCGGCCGAGGCCGCCAGACAGCCCATGACTCGGCCAGACGCCCTTCAGTCCTTGACGCCCCCATGCTCGCCACCGCAGTCACCTTCCGGGTTGGGCTCGATGCCGCGTTTGGAGACGATGAACCCGAGGAGCATGCCTCGGGGGACCCCGAAGACGCACTTCTCGGGGTTGAGCTTTTGACGCTTTTGGCCTTAAGACACTAGAAAGCGATCTTGAGGTTAGAGATGAGGTCGTCAGCCTTCTTAGTCTTAACCACGATGTCGTCGACGTAGGCCTCTACGGTTTCACCGATGTGGTCGCCGAAGACGCCAAAGATGCACCGTTGGTACGTGGCCCTCGCGTTCCTAAGCCCGAAGGGCATCGCCACAATAACAAAGTACATGCCGAACGGGTGGTGAAGGACGCCGCGAGCTGGTTGGACTCCTTCATCTTTATTTGGTGGTAGCCGGAATAAGCATCAAGGAAGGATAAGAGCTCACACCCCGAGGTGGAGTCGACTATCCGATCGATACGTGGTAAGGGAAAAGGGACTTTCGGACATGTCTTATTTAAACTAGTATAGTCTACACACATCCTCCATTTCCCCTCTTTTTTCCTAATCGGTACAAGATTAGATAACCACTCGTGGTGGAACACCTCCTTGATGAATCCGCCGCCAAAAGCTTGTTCACCTCCCGCCGATGGCCCCGCGCTTCTCCTCGTCGAATCGGCGCTAGCCGCCGCTTCACCGGTCCGGACCCGCCCGGATATCAAGGGGAGTGCTCGGCGACATCCCTCGGAATGCCCGGCATGTCCGAGGACTCCACGCCAAGATGTCGATGTTCGCTGAGAAAGTCGACGAGCACGGCTTCCTATTTAGGGTCGAGGGAGTCGCAGATCTTCACCGCCTTGCCGGACGAGGTGGGAGGGTCGAAGGGACCTCCTTTACCCCATCGGACGGCTCGAAGGCCGGCGTGGCGCTTGGAGTCGAGATCCCGGAGATGGCCGTGGCCTCGGCATGCTCGATGGCCTCCACGCCGCAGCTTGAACGCATGCTCGTAAGAGGAGCCAACGGTGATGACGCCGTTGGGGCCCGGCATCTTGAGGAGGAGGTACGTGTAGTTCGGGACCGCCATGAACTTCGCACGCTGGACGCCCGAAAGTATGCCGTGGTAGGTTCCTCGGAAGTCAACCACGCCGAAGGTGATGACCTCCTTGCGGTAGTTTAATGGCGTCCCAAAGACGACGGGGAGATTGATCTGCCCGAGGGGCCAGGCTCGCTTGCCTGGCACGATGCCCTGAAAGGGAGAGTTGGAGGGTCGGAGTTGCGGGCGCTCCATCCCCAACAGGCTGAGGGTGTCGTAGTAGAGGATGTTGAGGGTGCCGCCATCCATCCATCAGCACCTTAGTGAGCCGAACGTTGCCGACGACGGGATCCACCACGAGTGGGTACCTCCCCGGTTTGGCACGTGGGCGGGTGGTCGCCGAGGCCATAGGTGATGGCCTCGGCCGACCACGGCAGGTATCATGGCATGGCGGGGCGCACCGAGAATACCTCTCGGCGCCGCGCTTGATCCGACGTGGGAGAGAGGTTCGCCGGGAGGCCTCCGATGATCATGAAGACATCATGGATCTTCGGGAACCCGTCATCCTTGTCTTCATCCTCCTTCTCCTTCTTCTTGTCCTCGGCGGGGCAGCTTCGGTAGAATCGGCAAAGCCAAGTCACACTCTCTCATGGTGTGCTTAACGGGAACTTGTGGAAGGGGCATGGCTTCTTGAGCATGTCGTCGAACGCCCCGGCCCCGGGGGCCTCGGGGTGCCTTGGCGGTCGGCCGCAAAGAACGAGATCATCCTCGGAGTCTTCTTCCTTCTTGCCTTGCTTCCCCTCCGCTTTCCCCTCTTGTTCTTCTTCCAGTTTGCGGGTTCTCGCTTCGCCGGCTTCTTCATTCTTCCGCTTGTCCTTGTCGTTGGCGCCCGCGAAAGATGGCCCCCCTTGCCTCCTCGCCGGAGGCGAAATTTGTGGCCACCTCAAACGGCTCGTTGGCGGTGGAGGGCATCTTCCGACCCAGTTCGTGGACCAGCTCCTTGCGTGTTGTCCCGTCGAGGAACGCTACCGATGATGGCGGTGCCGGCCACGTTGGGCAGCTTCGGTGCACTTCTTGGAGAAGCGGCGGATGAAGTCGCGAAGTGACTCGCCGGGCTTCGGGCGGCTCAGGAGATCGGGAGTTCCTGTGGCGCATATGTGCCTTGGAAGTTTCCCACGAAGACCTTGACCAGGCCGGCCCGGTCCAAAGATCGTGCGGGCGGGAAGGTGCTCCAGCCCAGGCCCCAGCGGCATCGCCTGTGAAGGGAAGGTTGCGGATGATGAGCTTTGCTGTCGTCCGCTCCGCCCCGCTTGGTAGGCGAGGCGCTAATCGTTGAGCCAAACCTCGGGTTCGTCTCACCCGAGTATTTGGTGAGGTTGGCGGGCGGGCGGAACGGAAGGGGGAACTGCGCGCCGCGGATCTCCCTGGGCTGAAGGCGCGAGGCCTCGGGGTCAGCGTCGTGCCGCGTCCTAAATGCCGCTGCCGCTTTGCCGCCCGCGGGCCGGGCGGTCGCGTTTCGCCCCCTCTCGCCTCCCTCACGCGATGTTTACCGCCGCCGTCGTTGAGGCCGCCGCAATTTGTCCCGATGCTTCGCGAGCCGGCCTCCGCGAGGGATCCCGTGGGACGAGGCCTCGGCCTCCCGGGATGCCTCGCCGGTTCTCGCCCTTTTTCCGCTGAAGGCGCGTTTAGCTTTCGCTTTGTTGGATCGCGACGTCTCGATGAAGCCTGGATGCATGGATGCGGCGCCCCCGGGGTGGGAGGGCTCCGCATTGGACGGAGCGTGGCGGCCGCGTCCGCGACGTTTTGGCTCGCACGCTGAAGACGGGAGGATGCTCGCCTCGCCGTTGACGCATCCTCCGGACGCCGTGGGCGTGGCCGCCGCAGCCGCTGGGGCTCAAAGTTGATCGCCGCCGCGGCCGCCTTGCTCGAAGCGTGTCTATCCTCTTCCGTGGTTGAAGGCGGTCGTGGTCGAGCTTGGCCCCGAGGTCGCGGACTGTTTCTACGATTATCGTCAGGCTCCGAGGCGTGGCCGCTGGATCCTCCGCCGCTCGGGGTAGTCGCAGCGGGGGTCCTGCCTCGTGGTCGGGAGGCCCCGGATCCAGGGGTTGCGACTCACCGGGCGGGCCTAGCGGTGTGCCTAGGGTTACGATCCCGTCCCCTCGCTGCCGCTGCCGCGCCGCCGGCGCCGAGATCACGAACCTCCACGTGGAAGCACTCGCGTGTCGGGTCGCATATGTCGCCCCGGTAGTCGGAGTCGGGTAACCGAAGGGCGGCGTGTTCTCGATGAACCCCCTGGGTTCCGTGTCCTTGAGGTAGCGCCGGATCGGGTGGACGTAGCACGTGCCAGGGTCGCTCCACTCCACCTGCCTGATCATGTACTCCTCGAAGGCGTGGATGGATCCGCGGGGGATGTCCGCGTCGGAGCGCTGTGGAGCGCCGCGGCGACGTGGATGCCTCCTCCGGGTTCCCATATGGCGGAGACCAACGCCGCGCACGTGGCAGCCAGCGCTGGCCAAGCCAAATGGTTGTCGAGGTGGCGATGGCGGCCGGGTGTCCCCGCATGGGGACGTCGCCCACCTGCAGCGCCGCAAGGTCCTCCTCCGCATTGGCCGGGCGCCGCGGGTGAGTCCGTCATGTGCGGCGAGAGCGAGTGCCTCGGCGCCACCCGCGCCGGGCCGGTGATGGGTCCAGGGGCCTGTCGGGAGGTCCCCGAGCTCCGGCCGGGAGGAGCTCCATGTCATACCGACACCAGTCGACACGAACTCAAACTCACCGAACCGGATCGGGGTCCCCTGCTCCAGCCGGGGGCCCGGGGTGGAGGAGAGTTGGGGCCGAGAGGCCGCCCCGGTGTTGCCATGTCCGCCGGCCATCCGGAGGTTTGGCGGGAAGAGAGGCGAAACACGCACGCCTCCCCTACCCGGGCGCCAAGAACCGCCGGTGCTAGAACTGGTGGCTCTAGCACCAACGAGTGAATTTGTGGTGCGTGTTCCTAACCCCCGGATGGTGTGCGTGATGAACACGAGGATTTATACTGGTTCGGGGCGCAGAAGGCCCTACGCCCGGGGGGGAGGAGTTCTTGTATTATCCCGCACCGAAGTGCTCGTGAGGTAGGGTGCACAAGCAAGGAGAGAGGGACGGGGTCCCAAGTCTCTCGTGGTGATTGAGTGAAGTGCCAATATCGGGCTCTCGTGTGTGCTCGCTGTTTACGGGCCCCCGCCTTCCCCTTTTTATAGCCGCAAGGGGAAGGCGGTGGCTTCACAAGAGGTGATCGTGCTCGTGGCTGGTTCATGGGCTTCCGTCCTCCCCCCATCCGAGGCTCCGGCGTGGCGGTGTCCCGACCGTGACGAGGCAACGCGACATCGCCTCCTTGCCCCTCGTTGTCCGTAATGACCGGACGCCCCCGTTGGAGTTGGTGAAGTGCGCCGGAGGTGGTGCCGAGCCCAGAAGCCGACCCGCTCTGGAGTCCCGAGGCTCGGGGGCCTCGGAGCTTGTTGCCGTACGAGGAGTGGGTGGAACAGCCGCGGACGATCGCCGGCGCAGCATGTTGCCCATCCCGTGCTCGGGGCTCACGGGGTGGGCTGTTGGTTGATCGGAATGGACGCCCAGTCCACTCCCGCACGAGGGGTGACGTCGGGCCGGGCGTTGCCTTGGCGTGGTGGACGGCGCCCCGGAGTTCCGGCGATGGGACTGGCGGAGGGGTTAGGCAAACATAGTGCCCCACCGCGGGCGGGCGTGGCCTCCATCGTGGAGACCGCGTAAGCATGATCGCCGGCGTGGGCCGTGACGGGCGATGCCCATCCCCCGCCGAGCGTGAGCGCTCCCGACATGGGCGGTGGGGGATATGCGTCAAATCGGTGGTACGGTCTTTGACTGGCGACGCGGGCCCCGGCCCGAGGCCCGGTTGCCGGGGGCTCGGGCGGGCGGAGAATGGAAGCTCGTCCGAGGCCCCGGGGCTCGGGCGAGGCGGAGAATTGGCTCTCCCCGCCCGAGCCCTTAGCGGGGTGAGCTCGGATGGGCCAGAGGAGGTGCACCCTTCCGGTGGCTTTGGAGCCGCGGCCTAGGTAGAAAGCGCTGGGAGGCCTATTGGGCCAAAGTTTGCGTTTGTTGGGCTTTCCATGGGGGCCCTTATTTTGGTCCCCCGACAAGTATATTTAAATGAACTATTTCATCTACTCCCTTTGTCTCATAGATAAATTTTTCGCTTCTCGAGAAACAGTTATCGGTAATTTTTATAAATAATAAATATTATCATCGGAAAGATATTCGAATTTAGTTTTTTAACAAATTTATTTAGAGATATAAATATTATAACGCATTTTCTACAAATCGAGTCAAATTTGTGGCAACTAATATCCAAAACATTATCTATTTATTAGAGACGAAGAGAGTATATTTTAAATTGAATAAAAATATTTAAACAACTTTAATTTAGTCTATAAACCATAAATCTAGCATATATCTCGAAGCTATGTGAAATGGATCTATAGTTTCTACTTTTTACTAAGAGCAACTCTACGAATTTCCTAAACGAATTCGTATTTGGATGTTTTCACACTCTCCAAATATAGAGCTCCATAACGCGGCCCAACAGGCCCAGCCCCATTTCCTCACACGCGCTGAATCGTCGTCATCATCATCTACCTCTGCCACTCGCACAAAAACAGAAGCCTAAGAAGCACAGCAAAGCCGCCGCCCGCCGAGGCCACGCGCAGTCCGTCTGCCAGGGGTCGGGGTTGGGGTCTCGCCGGCGGGGATCCGCCCCTGTTTCGAATTCATTTTCTTCCTCCCGACAAAAAAGGCCAGATCAAGAAGGCAGATCACGCTCCGCTGATCCAAAGCGAAACGCTCAGCTGTGCCCATTTCCTCGACGGGTGGGGGTTTTTGAGTTTGTGAATACTACTAAACTCGGTCCTCACCGTCGACACAAAACCATCCCGCATTCCCATTCCCACCGCCTCCCGCTCCCGTCATGCGCTGATCATCCAAGCCAAGCGGCGCACCGGCGGATCGATCGGCACCGGCAGCCATGTACTCGGCGAACCACTGGGGCGGGTCGTTCGACATCACCACCGACGGGGTATCGGAGGAGGAGGACAGCCGGAACGCGGACCTCGACGCCGGCGCGCTGTCGGCGCGGCAGCACCACGAGCTGGACGAGACGCAGCAGGGCTGGCTGCTCGGCCCGCCGGAGGCCAAGAAGAAGAACAGGAGCGTCGACCTCGGCTGCGCCATCGTCAAGCGCAAGGTCCTGTGGTGGGCGTTCTGGGCGCTCGTCGCCGGCTTCGTCCTCGTCGGCCTCCCCATCATCGTCTACAGGTCCATCCCCCGCAGGGCGCCCCAGCCGCCGCCGCCGGACCGGTACGCCGAGGCGCTGCACAAGGCGCTCCTCTTCTTCAACGCCCAGAAATGTGAGCACCGCTGCTGCCCATCTTCCGCCTATGCTCGCTATCGATCGAACACCGCGCATGAACGACGAGTTCTTGCTTGGGTAAAATTTTAGGAAGAAATTTGCGATCTTCGATTCGTTCAACCTGCGCAGACCTGCCGACGCGTTAGAAATTGGGGGAATTTGGATCGCATTTTGCTTGCACGCGTCTCTTCAGTAATGGAATTGAATCAAGTTGCCTTCACTTGCCGTTTTCGCACACACGTAGTAATCTGTGCACAGCACAGCACAGCACAGCACAGCTGTGTGCAGCTGCAACTGCAACCCTACAAATGGAATGTTTGCCAATCTCGCTGTCACTAGTACTCACGTTCACAGTTTCACACTGTCATTGTTACCCTACAAATGGAATGTTGCAGCAGGCGGCAGCTTGTGCATACTGACGTATCGGCTGGTGGTCATCTTGCCACGTATATTCTCCTCATCTGACAACTTTTGTAATTGTGCCGCCTCTTCTTGGTGACAGCCGGCCGGATTCCGAGGAGCAATGGCATCCCGTGGCGTGGGAACTCTGGTCTCAAGGACGGCTCCGACGCCAAGGACGTGAAGGGCGGCCTCGTCGGCGGCTACTACGACGCCGGCGACAACATCAAGTTCCACTTCCCGATGGCCTTCTCCATGACGCTGCTGAGCTGGTCAGTGATCGAGTACAGCGCCAAGTACAAGGCCGTGGACGAGTACGACCATGTCAGGGAGCTCATCAAGTGGGGCACCGACTATCTGCTACGCACCTTCAACTCCTCTGCTTCCACCATTGACCACGTCTACGCTCAGGTAGTAACTAATAATAATTTAAAATTTAAAATTTTCAATGCTGAAAATTAGAATTTTGAACCATGAAATTTGGGCTATTACTACGAGCAGTAGTAAATTTTGGTCGTCACGATCACGATCCTCTCTGACACGTGTTGATCTGGTTCGTGCTTTGCTGCAGGTGGGTGTGGCAAAGAACAAGAGCACAACGCCGGACGACCACTACTGCTGGAACCGGCCGGAGGACATGGCGTACCCTCGTCCCTCCATGTCGGCGACCTCGGCTCCCGACCTCGGAGGGGAGATCGCCGCGGCCCTGGCGGCCGCCTCCATCGCGTTCCGCGACGACGCCGCCTACTCCAAGAAGCTGGTCCACGGCGCGGCCACCATGTTCGAGTTCGCCACCCGCGACTGGGCCAACGAGCGCGCCGCCACCAGTACCTACTCCCGCCACCGGCCGGAGATCGAGCCCTTCTACAACTCCACCAGCTACTGGGACGAGTACGTCTGGGGCGCCGCCTGGATGTACTACGCCACGGGCAACGGCAGCTACGCCAGCTTCGCCACCGACGCTCGGCTCGCCGAGCGCGCCGAGGCCTTCGACGACGTCCTCGACCTCTCCGTGTTCAGCTGGGACAACAAGCTCCCCGGCGCCGGCCTGCTCCTGTCGCGGCTGCGCATGTTCCTCAACCCCGGCTACCCCTACGAGCTGACCCTCCGCCGCTACCACCACGAGACTGACCTCGACATGTGCAAGTGCTTCCGGCGCTTCAGGGCCTTCAACTTCACCGGCGGCGGGCTCGCGCTCTTCAACCACGGCGGGGGCCAGCCGCTGCAGTACGTCGTCGCCAACTCCTTCCTCGCCGCTCTCTACGCCGACTACATGGAGGCCATCAACGTCCCTGGCTGGCACTGCGGACCCAACTTCATGGCCATCGAGGAGCTCCGTGCGTTCGCCAAGTCTCAGGTAATTTTTAATGAACATCAGCCGGAAATGGCGTTCTCGGTAACTGGTTTCTGACAATGGCTTCTCTGATCTGTTCCATGAATAAACAGCTCAACTACATTCTTGGGGACAACCCGAGGAAGATGAGCTACGTGGTGGGCGTCGGCAACAGGTACCCGCGGCGCGTGCACCACCGGGGCGCGTCGACGCCGCACAACCGCGTCAAGTACTCGTGCACCGGCGGGTACAGGTGGCGCGACACCAAGAAGGCGAACCCGAACGTGATCACGGGCGCCATGGTGGGCGGACCGGACCGCCACGACAGGTTCAACGACTCGCGCATGGCGTTCGGGCAGACCGAGCCGACGCTGGTGGGCAACGCCGCCCTCGTGGCGGCGCTGGTGGCCATCACCAGCAGCGGCCGCGGCGTCGGCGTCGGCGCCGTCGACAAGAATAGCATGTTCTCCGCCGTGCCGCCGATGTTCCCGGCCACGCCACCTCCGCCGCCCGCGTGGAAGCCTTGAGAGATCTCATCCATCGGATCGGACCTCTGGGTAGCTGGATTGATGGACGCTGGGTTACATATTCTGAATCATTTTCCAGCGAAATAGAGCTTGTCCTAACATCTCTAGAGCAAAAAATAGAGAAATTCTTGCTTCCTTGGCTCGAGAGGAAGATTAAAGCAGGAGATTACTCCACAATTGACGGGAGTCACAATGCAATTATGCAAGATCAGCAACGCATGTTTACACTGTCTAGACTCTACTAGTGGAGTAGCACGAGATCACGAGAATTTTGGGGCTTTTGAATTGACCCAAAGGTGGATGCTGGACTGGAACCGGGTGCGGGATCTGGAGGCCCAATAGCGTCAATACTGAACTTGGCCCAGAAAATGCACTACTCGAGCACTTATCTGGCCGCTATATTTTGCGATCCCATTGTTAACTTGCGAGTCCATCCCACAAACACACCAAGACTTAAAAAATTCCTTAAACGCTACGTAGTGTTCAGCCCAGAAACACACCAGACTTTGAAATTTTCCTTAAGCCTGTTCGCTTCCACGGGATTGAACCTTAGAAATGAATTTTAGTCAGATTTATTAATTTAATTTATATAAAAAACAGAATAATTCCGGCCAGAAACAGACCAATCCAATGGAACGAACGAGGCCTAAAGTGTTTCATACCAGAAGGTGCTTAACAGAAACAAAATTGAATGAAAGCATATATTCACCACAACAATTACACACTGACAGGTCTAGCCAGTATCAGAAACATCAGTATCTATTATCACCAAACACAAGTTGAGGACTCTTTCAATCTCCATACATACTGAAAGTGAAAAACGGTGGAGAAAGCAAGTTGCATTAAGATTTTCAATCCCACTGCCTGGCCCAATCACGGATAAAAAGGTGAAGAAACTATGAGTTGGAATGAAGATCGAGAGGGATTTTCAGTCCTACTGCCTGGCCAACCACGGATAACCATGCCGGTAAATATTGCAGCGAGTGCTCCTTATCTATCGCTTTAGTTTCTTCGAGAAGTAGCTTCATCCAATCACTGGTTGCACAGGGGTGCAGGGTGAACCATGGCTTGCTTAAATGGGGGTGCTCCTGCAGGATTCCAAGTACAGGTAGAACATAATCCTTGCATAATTAGCAAACGACAGACCAGAGTTCATTTTATGTGTCACTGACTCACTGTCATGACTCCAGAGCCAAATTCTGTTTCAGTGGAAATCAAGAATCATGTATGATGCAGGCATACCTCTTGAGTAATAAACGTCCACTTTGATTCACTTAATGCTTTCTGTGAGTGAGAAGGAAGCCCCTCTTTTACCTCATCTAGAGTTAGTAGCTGCCCACCTAAGTACAAGTTCCAGATGTTTGCTGTCAAGTAGAAAGTAGAAACCAATACAAGGCAATAAAATTCACTTGTGTTCTCAAATATACTTACTAGTGTGATAACCCCGAAAGTATAGCACTGGGACTTTGTAGGAGAAGCTGTAGACAACATGGAAATCATAAACATGAACATTCTCACAAGAGCTCTCGACCTGCAGAGAGAATTAATCATGAACATGACTTCAGAGCTCGAGTTGTGTCAAGTGTGCGAATACTAGATCAACAGGAGTCAAGTCTTGTCCCCAAAATTCAGTACAAGGCCCTATGTCCCAAAATCATCACCCAATTAGAATTTAGAGCTACTGCCTTTATATAACTCTAATTGTTGTGCAGGGATGACATGAAGATATGACAACAGCAGAAGTTCAGACTTGGCTAATTTTTTATCAATAAGGCCACAGAAACAAATTTACCCAAGCTACATCCACTGCATCACCGAACTTTTCCATCTCCTCAATCTGCTCCTGGAGGAACATTCTGCTAGTTAAAATGCAAAGAACATCGCAAACATCATATCACGTATCATATTTATACAGATACAGGACAGGAAACTGTCCCCACCTGGCGTCTTCCACAACTGCGGTACACTCTTTCCAGGGCTAGATACCCCTGCAAAACAAGCAAGCATATTGAATTGTGCCCCCAATCAGAAAACAACAAGGTGAATCAGAAAAAGGAGACAGGAAAACAATACGGAGAAAAGATACAAACCTCAGACGGCACCCCCGATTTACTGCAGGACTTCCATGTCCATTCAGGAAGGGAATCGTCGACCTCGATCTCTTTCCACCTCTTAACCAGCGCCGCCGCGGAGGTGTGGAAGCTGTCCGGAGACAGAGTCCCGTCCCATACAGGGGAGCCTCCCATCGCGAAGCAGGGGCAGACTCAGCCCGGGCAAAGGCAGGCCACCAATCTTTCACTTACTCGCTAAGCTCCCGATCTCCCGGCGCCGGACACCAAACGCCGCAGCCGCTCAGTGCCCCACGGCTTGGCGGGGACTGCCTTCCCAGCTCTCTCCAGGCGCCGCCTGCCTGTCACACCCTTGGCAGTCGGCGGCGTGCCGGCGGCGTGAGCAGGCAAGGGAGTCAGATACGAAGGCGCCGGCGAGGTTAACCCCTCTCCCTTGGCGACGAGATAGATTGATAAGATAGTCTGAATGTCTGATACAGAAGCATATTGGCACTTTTGTGCCTTACAATCCTGACCACTCGGGTCCACATGACATACAAAGTAAATGAAGCAAACTATTACAAATACGTTATGGCTAGATCGAATACGTATTCCTCTTCATCGTCACTCTCTGGCGTCGGGCATGACATCTCCCCCCGCTTGAGATGCAGCTTGTCCCCAAGCCGGTGCCGCCTGGGAAGCGCTTCTTGAGAACATGATAGTCCTCCCATGTAGTGGCCGTTGTAGGTAGTCCTGTCCATGTGACCTTCACTTGTGGAACGGCCGTGTTACCTTTCTTCACTAGGCGACGTTCCAAGACTGCAGCTGGTTGAGTGGCTGCTGCTTCGAGATCAGTCTGTGTAGGCGAGTGTCATAGACGGGTGTGAAATCGAGGGACAAACGGTTTCGGTGGGAAATGTGGAAGGCAGGGATGAATCTAGGAAGTTTCGGGTAGGTTCGAGACGGTATGCCACTTTCCCCACTTTTCTGTTAATCGTATAAGGGCCAAAATACTTATAGGCCGGCTTAGAAAATGGTCGATTTGCAACCGAACTACGTGTATAAGGTTGCGATTTCAAGAGGACTTGATCTCCCACCGAGAAGGCAAAATCAGTTACGTGTCTATCGCCATCGGGTTTCATCCTGCTCGTGCCCTTACGCATTCTCGTTTGAGCACTGCAGATGGAGATCCCTATGCTCAATGACTTCAAACGATTCTTTGGTGTATCGAGGAGGTATTGTAGGTGCGGCCCACATGTAATGTAACCGACCAATTTATAAAAGCATAAGTGAAAAATCACTCGCTAAGCAAGCAATTGTCACACTTAAGCCGTTATAAACCCGGTAGTTCGGAAATCTCGAAGGATTTCAAACCAAACATCATCAACCAAGATCGTATAGATTTAGCGTCACCATTCGCATGTTACAACATTTCACAATTAGTTCAACAACATCGAGTGCGGAAATAAAGTTATTACAAACCGAAGTTCTTCAAATCCGAGCAAATAAAAACAAAGTAGCTTTGAAAACTCAACCCAACTCACGCATTTTTAAAGATTAATACGGTGCCGGTCGAGTCTATCCAACAAAAACGGTTGGGGAGAATATTAAGATTAACCTTGCCCAAGGTCTTCTAGTCCACTGGGAAAAGACAGTAGCACAAGCATGCCGTGGAAGGTATGTCCGTCAAGACAAATAACAAGCGGGAAAAACCCCGAGTACGAGAAGGTACTCGGCTAGACTTACCCGACCGACTCAAAATAAAAGACTCCAAGGAGTATGACGGGCTTTATCGGGGATAGCTTGACTCTTTTGCAAAAGGCGGTAATAATATTTAAAGTGGTAGCTCGCCTTAACCATTCCTATTTATGCTAGGTGAGCACCTATACTATGCATCATTATAATATTAGTCATGATTAAACGAGCAAGTAGTAACTATAATCATAATCATCAGCTTAACCCATCATCATTATTAACCACATTCCATAATCATTACTACGATTTGCAGCTCAAGTCAAGGTGTCCTTTGTCCAGAACGATGGCGATTCGAATCGATTACTACCGAGCTCGGGGGTATTCCTCACACAAACCACACTCACCCGTCGGTGAGCTACGGATCACCGTGGCACGATCCGGGAAAAACAAGTACGCGGACTCGCATAGAACCACCGTACCCGGGGACCGCCCGACGCTTTAGCCGACCATCTTTGGACCTCGGACTTACTCTTCGCGCCCCCTGTGGTCCCCCATCCATCTCCAATACGGTGCGAACGGATCGAGAACCGGCCTGGATAGTGTTAGGCTTCGCGGTCGGAAGTGTTTATCCGGCCAGCTAAATGTGAGGCATGCGTTCAATATGACTTGGGGTACAACAACGGTACGGTCCTTAATCGACACAGCACAGACCCCACAAGACTCCGCCCGGTCTCCATTTATCACAGCCAAAACCATCATCCAGATGATATCAATATAAGCCTTCCTTCAATCATAAGTAACCACCTATACTCGCGGATGACAGAAAATCACCCGACTTCTACCGTCTAAGCAAATTAAGCATAATACTCGCCCTAGACTAGTAGGGTATATCAAGGTGGGTAATTCAATGGTAAAGCAAGGATATAATGCATCAACGGTTGCACACAACTCCTAAACTTAATGCAACAATCATAAAGCATAATTAGACTGTTAGAAAGCATAGGTAAGGAAATGCTCCGGTGCTTGCCTTGCTCGAAGTCACTAGCGAAGTGGTTCGGGCACTCAGGTAAGTCGTCCTCGTCTCCTCCTGCTGAGACTTCCTGCTGGAACTCCTCCTGAGGGTTCTCCTCGGTCTCCGAAGATTGGGGTTCCTCCTACGAACCTGTATGATGCGATGCACATACTTGAGTACAGTGAATGCATACACGTATGATGCTCATGAATGAGGATGATTAACAGATCATTTGACAGAGTAGGTGCATATCTCCTCTCTACTAACAACTTAACTCATTTACTGAGTATGTGCATACCTCTTCTCTAAACACTTAGAGAAGTGTATAAAGAAGAGAGGTGTGTAGACACACACACATACACACACATCACATGAATAAAGAGAAGTACTACTATTCATAGCCAACTATCACATTTCAGTTATGGTGCTGCATAACAGGACCAGCAAGCATAACCTGATTAAAAGTGCACAAGAAGTAATATAGGACTCCTTAAATCATTTAATTCTCATACTTATCATTTCATGTGAATAATTAGGCTTGAACTGTGACCTCTGTCTAAACAGTTTAGAAAAATCTATAAAAATTACAGGAGCTACATCATGCTATAACAGAGCCATCAATAAAGTTTCATGACAATACATCAAGTACAACAGCCTACACAAAAAGATTAAATAGCAGGACAGAAATGCACATTTAATAACTTTGCACTATTAAAAGTGTCAAACAACAGATTTCACATTTTTTCTCTAAAACTTCTTAGCACAAGAACAGTCACCAAAAATTACCAGGGCATAATTCCTTATAATTAATTTATTAAAAATCATACAAGAATCAGCCCAGAACAGAAATTAAATCATATTCTAATATTTTTGTATAGGAATTGCATGAAACCTATTTTTCCCAGAAACTACATCACATAACAAGTCTAACAAAACAAGAATCACATTTTTCAGAGCATTCTACAATTTATCATGCATTTACTTAGTTTTCAGCCTTTTAAGCAAATAAATAAAACTACACAGTAAAGTGCCATAAAAATTACATCTCATATTTTTACTGGGTAGATCTACTCACTAGAAACCTAGCAAAACAAGTTTCATCAAATTTAGACTTCATTTGCTCCAGCTATGAAATTAAAACTATTAAAAACGAAATCTGGAATTTCATTTAAAAACACAAAAAGCGCCCTGCCCTGGGCTGGACCCGGTCCATGGACCGTGAGCCACTGCCAGGCGGGACCCTGCGGTCCACGGCCCCACTGGCCGGCCGGCCGAGCAGGGCGGTGCTCGGCGGCGCCCGGCGGGCGCTTAGCTCGCCGGCGACGAGCTCACCGGCAAGAACGGCTGGCACCGGCGTGCTCCCCGCGACGAGGCGCACACGGTGGCGTGCTTGGCGCGGGCGGCGGTGAACCCTAGCTACGGCGGCGGCGGTGAGGGCGGCACGGCGGCTCGGCATGGAGGCGCGGTGGCCGCCTCCGGTGGGGCTCGGTGGTGGGCGACTGCGGCGTGCAGCCGCAAAGCGGAGCTAGAACTAGGGTTTGGGTGCAGTGTTGAGCACTGGAGCTCCCTGGCCGCGTGTATGGCGGCACGGCGGCGGAAGGAACTCCGGCGAGCTCAAGTGCGGCGGTGGCTAGGCGTGCATTGCCTCGATTGAGCGCGCGGGTGTTCGATTCGGGGCCTAGCGGCTGCGGTGCGCGCGCAGAGAGAGAAAGGAAGGGAGCGAGAGGGTGTGAACGCGCGGACTGCGGCTCCGACGAGCTCCGGCCATGGCGCTAAGTGGCGGGGCCGCTATTCGTGGCTTACCAGTGAGCGATTTGGGCGGCGCTAGGCAGTGCAGTGAGGTGGAGCGGGGCAAAGGCGGAGCGTGAGCTGCCTGGCGTGCGTGAGCGCGCACGGTGGCGGTGGAACGGGCGGAAGAGCACGCTGGCGGGCGGGTAATGGCGGGTGCGGCGGCTGCTGCTGCAGCCAAGGCTGAGCGAGCGGTAGAGCGAGACATGTAGAGTGGCGAGAGTGGAGCGGGCAGGGTTTCCAACGGGTGCGGCCGGCCGTGGCGGGGTCCACCGGCCGCATCGCCGCCACGGCGCCGGGCGGCCAGGCGACGGGCGAAGCGGGCGACCGCGCGCTACGACGCCGGTCGGCCACGATGCCGCGGCGCTGCGCCAAGGCGGGGTGGGGTGGGTCAGGGCCGTGGGCGAATGCGGGCCCGCCGTGCTTGTTGGTGATTTTTCCTTTTTTGAAAATTTGAATCAAATCCAAACTGAACACAAATGTATCTTTTTGACCCATTTCAAAGCATTTTCAAGGAAAGTGCCAAAATAAAAGTTGTAGAGAATTTCAAGATGAACATTTTCTATTTTGGGGTCAGGTCCAAATTTGAACAGAATTTGAATCATAAATTCATTTTGAATTTGAAGGCAAATAAATAAATTTTTCAACTTAATTTCTCTTGCTCCAAATTCCACCAAAACTTTTGCAATAAAAGTTTTGCTAAATCATTCCAAGTGCTGGGCAAGGAATTCCAAACTTGATCATGTCATTTGCATAAAGATTAAATGCACTAATTAACAATCAAGCAAGTAATTAATTAACCACAAATGCAACACATGAAATGACAATGCATTTAGGGTTAAATGCTTGATGGTGCTCATGTCATGCTAATGAATGATTAAGGTTAATTAATTGAGTGCCTAATGCATGCTTAACACATGAGGTGTTACAGCCCCCACATTAGGTTCATATCCATAGAGAGCCATAAAGGGGGAACAACCCAGAGATGAATGAAAGGATGAGTTGTACCATAGTTCAGCCAAGGATAACCAGGTCTTCCAAGTTGTTGGTGTTTCTTGGACAGAACAGCGCAAGTACATTTCTAAGCACCGACCGACTCGCCTCGGGCCCGCCATCCGACCGTGGGTGGTAGGTCTGTAGTGAGTTGGAGGTTAACCCCATGCAGTTGGAACAAATTTGTTTCCAAAACTTGTCGACAAAGATGGTGTCCCTATCGGTCCACAATTGAGTTTGGCAAGCCATGCAATTTAACCACATTGTCCATGAATAACTCAGCAATTGATGCAGCTGTGTAAGGATGCTTCACAGGAATGAAGTGTGCAAACTTAGTGAGTCTATCCACCACCACCAGTATTACAGTGCAGCCTTGGGACTTAGGCAAGCCTTCAATAAAGTCCATAGACAAATCTCTCCACACCCCTTCTGGAATTGGTAGTGGGTCCAGCAAGCCTAGAGGATGTTTGGAGCTGTGTTTAGAATGCCGACACACAAAGACAATCGTTTAATGTAAGCATCCACATCCTGTTTCATGCCTCTCCAGACAAAATGTTTCTTGAGCTTGTAAAAAGTTGCTGCTACCCCTGAGTGACCCCCTATAGCACTTGAGTGAAAGGCAGCAATGAGCTTTGTCCGGATGGCTGAATTATGTCCTATCCATATCTTGCCTTCTTTGTCGAATTAAGCCTTGGTCTAAGCCGAAACCATGCCGATCTGGGCTAGAGAGTGCTAGTTTCTGCAATAACTGTTGAGCATGTGTATCAGTGGCATATGAGTTCAACACTTCCTGGATCCAGGTTGGTTGGACAGCAGATATAGCTTGTAGAGATAGCAGATGTGCTACTCTTGAGAGAGCATCAGCAGCTGCATTTTGCTTTCCTTGCCTATAGATGATCTTGAACTGTAAGCCCATTAACCTAGTCATGGCCTTCCTCTACATTTCAGAATGGAGGTTTTGCTCATTGAGGTATGCCAATGACTTGTGATCTGTGATTATCAAGAATTCCTGGCGGTTTAGGTATGGGCGCCACCTTTCTACTGCCATTATGAGTGCTAAAAACTCTTTCTCATATATTGATAGAGCTTTGTGCTTTTCTCCCAGGGCCTTACTGAGGTATGCAATAGGCTGCCCCTTTTGCATGAGCACTGCCCCAATGCCCTCTTTACATGCATCAGTTTCCACAGTAAACTGTTCCTTGAAATCTGGGAGAGCTAGTACTGGTGTCCTGGTCATAGCCATCTTCACATTATCAAAAGAAATCTGGGCTTCAGGAGACCACTGCAGTTGTTTCTGTTTCAGCAAATTAGTGAGTGGTTTTGTCATCATGCCATAGCCTTTGACAAACCTCCTGTAATAGCCTGTGAGGCCCAAGAACCCTCTAAGTTCAGTTAGAGAAGTTGGAACTGGCCAATGCAACATTGTAGAGATTTTAGAGGGGTCAGTAGAGACTCCTTTGTCTGAGATGATGTGGCCCAAATACCCTAAGCTTTGTGTTGCAAATGAACACTTGCTTTCTTTCAAATACAACTTGTGCCTTCTTAATTCAGCCAAAACCTCAGTTAGATGCTTGGTATGATCTGAGAGTGTATGACTGTAGATCAAGATGTCATCCAGAAAAACCAAAACTGACTTTCTGAGAAAGGGTTGGAGGATTTGATTCATCAGGCATTGAAAAGTTGCAGGGGCATTTGTCAAACCAAAGGGCATAACTTTGAATTGGTAGTGCCCTTGGTGTGTTTTGAAGGCTGTTTTGTGTTCATCTTCAGGGAGCATCCTCACTTGGTGGTACCCAGATCTCATGTCCAATTTGGTGAAGAATTTTGAGCCGCCTAGTTCATCCAAGATCTCTTTAATGATGGGCATAGGAAATTTGTTCTTCACAGTGATATCATTAAGTTTTCTGTAATCCACACAGAATCTCCAAGTTCCATCTTTCTTCTTCACCAATAACACAGGGGAAGCAAATGGGCTGTGGCTATGGGCAATCAGCCCCTCGCTTGAAGCAGCTCCTGAACTTGTTTCTCAATTTCAGTTTTGTGGGCAGGGGAGTAATGATAAGGTCTGGAGTTGATAGGCATGGCATTGGGAATTAAAGGT
Organism: Chrysopogon serrulatus; assembly: GCA_015844335.1. NCBI lineage: Eukaryota > Viridiplantae > Streptophyta > Magnoliopsida > Poales > Poaceae > Chrysopogon > Chrysopogon serrulatus. The sequence goes on from JADLZL010004238.1 coordinate 43,020, forward strand.
ATGGCATGGTCATAGGTTCTTTGGGGTGGCAGTGTTTGTGGGTTATTGAACACATCCTGGTATTGATCCGAAGTGCTTGAATGGGAGGTGGAGGGGTTGGCAAAGTTTCGGAGGATTTTGGTAAGGCCGATGTATGTATGTGGTCCACCAAGACATATGCCCAAATATCATTTCCCTTTCTTTGCATTGTAAATCTTGGTTGCAGATATTGAATGCAACTCGTATGGTAGAGTCCGTAAGACCTTGGAGCTTGATTGTTTCATGCGCTTCCACAAATTGTAAGGTTTTGTGCTCCCAATCACACCGCATAGGGCTGTGGGCTTGAAGCTTGATCAAATCCTAGAATTGCATCATATGGGTGCATGTCTAGTACTATCATATCATTGCATAAAGTGTTTCCTTGGCAGTACCATTGGAGCTAAGATACTGTCTCCTTGGCCAGAATGGTTGTGCCATTTGCAAGTTTCACCTTCTTGGGTGGCATAGGTGTTGTCTGCAAATGTGCCATATCCACAAATTGTTGGCTAATAAAGCTGTGGGAGCTTCCACTGTTAACTAAGACCAGCATCACTTTGTCTTTAACTCGGTCTTTAGTTTGATACGTTGGTGTGATCAGTACTAGTGAGAGCATTGATTGACAGATTGCCCAAACTCCTCTTGTAGTGCATCCTCACCGCTAACTCATTCAAAACATCATCACCGAAGTTCTCTGTCCAAATCATTTGCAACTATGGCATTGTTGTGGGGTTGTGGTCTATTCCTTTTGGGGCAAACTTCCAAATGTCCTGGAACAAACTTGTCGCCACAGTTGAAACATAGGCCATGTAGCTTTCTATGGTCCCTGAGTTGCCTGTCCTTCCATAGTGGACTGTTTTGGAAACCTGTCCTGGTGTCAGCTCTTGGCTGGTTATATGGTTTGGCAAACTGTGATGTCTTTGGGTGTTTGGATTTGTTTCTGTCACAAACACCTTGTTGTACCTTTGCAATGATGGATGCTCTGAGGACTGTTGATGGCATTTGTGTTTCTACCGCTCCTCGATATCCTCCTTGAGGCCCGTAATGTATTGTGGTGTAAAGAACTTGTCACCATAGTGAGAATCATGCATTGTGATGTCAAATTGCAATGCTTGGAACTGAGTGGTGTACTCTTCCACCGTTCCTGTTTGTTTGAGCTGCAGTAGTTCATTCATAGATGCTCTGAAATCATCTGAACCGAACTCTTCTTCCACAGCTTCACAAAACACTGTCCAGCTGGTAACCATGTGATTTCGTTTTGTATGCCTGGTACCACATAGCGGCATTGCCCTCAAAATGAAGTGTGGCTGCAGCTTATCCACATGCCCTCCGGTAATTCATACAGCTCAAAATAATTCTTGCATTTGTCCATCCAAACTTTTGGCTTGGTGCCATCAAAGGTGGGAAAATACATCTTTGGCATGGCTTGGTGTGGAAACTGGTTTGATTTCTCTTGTTTGAATGCTGTTTTGGCTTTGGAAGGATCAGGTTTGTAGCTGGGTTCAGGCTTTGGTGGTGGTTCTGGTTTGTAGCTGGGCTCAGGTTTGGTAAAAGGTTCAGGTTTTTGGGCTGCTTTGTTTTTGGCAAAGATATTCTGGAAGGGTGGTTCTTCTTCAAACACCACTGATACTTCCTCACTTTCATCATACTGTGCCTCACGGTCAAATTGCCTCATAGTGAGTTGAGCTACAGCTTGGCCATTAGCTTTGACTTGTTGGGCTATCATATCTTCGTTCGCTGAATACTGATCCATTGCTGCACCCCTGATATCCATTTGGGTCTTGAGTTGTTGCTGGACCTTGCTGATTTCAGAGACTTGTGTGAATAAGAGATCAAATTGACGCATCATCTGATCCCAACGGGAATTCTCATCTTCCTGGCTTCTGGACATGGTGTCCAGTAATATCTTCGTCTGCGCTGAAGGCTTTGGTGGCGCCGTGGTAACCCAACTTGAACAACAGACTGAATAATATGCTCAAGCAACAGGCTTGGACGAATCCTCCCCTATCTCGTGCTTGCAGCAAACCCAACTCCTGGAAACGATGTGCGGCCGAGGGATTTTACACAAGAATGGAATCTTGCAACCCAAACCGTCGGACGTTTCCCCGCCAACTTCTCCTCAACGCAATTGAACACGCAGACTACGGAATTTTACACGGGAACAAAGCGCCCCGCAACCCTCGTCCCGTATCCAAGCGGAAAGACGCACTAGAAAGCAAAAGTGATGAAGGCTCACTTTGTGGTTCTCGCCGCCCGAACCGTAGGATTGTCGATGTAGTCCCCGCCCGAACAAAGTTGTCGACGATGAATCCTGGGTTGCTCCCGAGTGTAGTGGCGTCCTCGAATCCGAAAACCGCTTGATTGTGTTGACCAGCCAATGGGCCGCGCGGACCTACAGGATCTCGCATGTCGCCGTAGGCCGGACGCTGAAATCAACCTCGCCGGTATTACGAAATAAGATCGAAAAACACACTGGGCAAGGATTGGTGTGGGGGTTTGTGTCGGATCCGGTGTGGATTGGTTTGTGGGCGGTGTGGGTGGGTGGAAGGTGCCGGTGGCGAAGGTGGCGGCGATGGAGGTGGCGGCGGTGGTGGTTGGGATAACTAGCGTGGGGTCGGAACTTAAACCGCCGAACCCTCAAGGCCGAGGAATCGACGCCTCGATACCACTTGTCACACCCTTGGCGGGCGGCGTGGCGTGGCTGGCCAAGGGAGCGTGCAAGGGAGTCGATAAAGGCGCCGGCGAGGTTAACCCTCCGCCTTGGCGACGAGATAGATTGATATGATAGTCCGAATGTCCGATACAGAAGCATACCGGCACTTTTGTGCCTTACAATCGACCACTCGGGTCCACATGACATACAAAGTAAATGAAGCAAACTATTACAAATACGTTATGGCTAGATCGAATACGTATTCCTCTTCATCGTCACTCCCTGGCGTCGGGCGTGACACTGCCAAAAGCGACAGCCGTGCTCTTCCTCGCTGAAGATGTAGATAGCCGGCCACAGCCCACTACCGGCTCTTTGTCGGCTGCCGGCTGGCGGTCCCCGGCGCCGGATGCGTCACGCTCACGCAGAGCACCGTCTGTTCGGCGATTGCGGCTGTGTCGTCGCCTCCAGCGTCTTCGGGCCGTGAACGTGTGGTCACTGATGAGGCGCCGGTATGTTGGGCCTACGAGACGGGATTTCTGGTTTGGGCCCTATCCATATAGGCAAAGACACGATTGAGCAGTGTCCATGACGATGCTGTGTCCCATAGGAAATTTACCATTTTATTTTCTTCGAAGATTTGCTTCCTGCAGTGGCCATGAATCAAGGCTTCAAGTAGGATCATCCACCTAATTTATTAATAATATTTCTTATGTATTTCACTCTCTTCGTCCATCTGTTCATCACTCTCTCTCTCTTGTGTCCCTCCACTCCCGCAAGCATAAAAGTTCCTCTTTTTTTTCTGATGACTAGTCTTACTAATAATAGCAGTGTGAATTAAAGATAAATATCTTAATTGGTTTAGTGACTCATCCTATGCTCATATGATTAAAGTGCAAGTCTGACTCCAAAACGTATTGAAAATTTGAAATTGACGGTGCAAATTTTACATTCTGTCGCATCATAAACATTTTTATTTCCAGTCACAAAAAAAACATTTTTATTTCTGTTCATAAAAACGTACCAACGCAGCTTGTTTTCATGACCATAGTTTGTAATTGATGACATTTTTTTCATGTTTAATCGTCTCAGATAAAACATGTCCGTGAGTTTTCTAAATCGTAAAGAGCAAAAGAACCAACCAGCTTCAGGACCAACAGATCGAAAAATTGTACTATCCCATGACGAAAAAGCCTCTGTTAGCGAATAGAAGACTCTGATAGGAAGAACGCATTGCGTGGCACGGAGTACTCGGTTCTTACAGCTCAATTAGACTGGAAAAAAATTCAGTACGTATGGTCCGTACACGGCATCGTGCGGATGCTCCAGCCAAACGGCGACACGTGGCCTAGACTTCTTTCAGCTGGCTCGGCCTCCCGCACGCAAGGGCAAGGCTCCTGACATCACAATTTCTTGGCTCGTCGGCTCGCAACGGCAGCTCGGCTGTTTTGATCAATAGTAGATGGGAAAAGCCGCAGTCATAGCGATGCAACACGGCCGCCGCCATCACGCGTAGCGCGACAAAAAAAAAATCAATCGAAGATATAGGAGACCGGCGGCAACGAGCAGCACAATCGACGTGCAGCCACGCAGGCCATCGATTGCATACTTAAGGCCTGTTTGGATGCACCAACTAAACTTTAGCTGGCTAAATTTAGCTGCTAGACATCCAAACAGTCCAGCTAAACTTTAGCTAGGTTTAGCTACTTTCACCTAGCTAAAGCTAGCTAAACTTTAGCTGAGTCTATTAGCTGGAGCATCCAAACACCCCAGCTAAAGTTTAGCTAGAGAACTTTTAGCTAGCTAAAGTTTTACTTTGAAATTTTAGCTAGCTATATTTTAGTTAGGTGCATTCAAACAGGCCCTTAGCCGGTGCAATGGAGGCAAACGCTGCCGATGGTGCGGGTATTGTTGATATTCCAGATGGTGATGACCCTCGGACAAAAGTAAATTCCTCAGAGAATAGTTATGATGATGCACTGCAGGTATAAATACATTATTATACGCATGCTATATTTTCCAGTTGGTGTAGTTGTTATATAGAATGGTTAAATATATATTTCTGTGCAGGAGAACATGAATGCAATTAGCATGCCTATGTTAACCTCCGTTGTCATGGAATCGCCTTCTGAGTTACCCGAACCAATGGCAAAAGCAGCAGATCAAGTACGTGATGTCAGTTCATTTGTTATATAGGCATGTAAAAAATTCATATGTGAATTAATGGTTACATAACTTTAATTGTCACTCTATTTTACAATAGGAGGTTGATAAAATTCAAGAAAATTTGATTGTTCCTGAAATTGGGACGACTTTCGATTCAGAGGACAAAGCTAATGATATGTACAATGCCTATGCCGGAAAGGTTGGGTTCAGTATTAGAAAGGGCCATACAGCTCGTCGAGAAGGACATCGACGAAACAAGTCATCACAGAAGGATATTACAAGGATAGGGTGTGATGCTCGTGTTCAGTTCAGTGTTAGCAAAGAGGGAATTTGGAGAGTGCAGAAGGTTGTACTTGAGCACAATCATTATCTTGCTAGTCCAAATAAGTTGCATAAGTTGAAGTCCCAACGACGTGTTACAGAAGCAGACAAAATGCTAATTGGTCAGATAAGGGAAGTCGGGATAAAGCCAGCCCAGTTGTATGAGTTCATGAAGGTGTTCTATGGAGGGGCAGACACAGTGCCATTATCAAGGATGGGTTGTAATAATGAAATTGGTCGTGAGCGCAAGAAGTACCTAGAATCTAATGATTCAAAAACATTGTTGGAATACTTGAAGAATAAGCAAATAGAGGATCCAACATTTTTTTATGCAATTGACATAGATGAGGAAGATGGTCGTATAGCCAATTTTTAAGGCGGATGGTCAGTCTATCATGGATTATGCATGCTTCTGTGATTTGTGTCATTTGACACCACATTTCAGACTATTAAGTTTGAATTGCCTTTTGCTCCTATTCTTGGAACCAACCACCACAAGCAAACAATAATTTTTGGGGCTGCGTTGATATTCAATGAGACTATTGAGTCTTTTGTTTGGCTCTTTGAAACCTTCCTAATGACCATGTGGGTAAGCATCCAAGCACAATTTTCACCGATCAAGATGCAGCCATGGCGGGGAGCAATTGCTTATGTATTTCAAAATACCAGCCATCGTCTTTGTTTGTTTCATATATATGTCAATGCTGCTAAACATTTGGGGCATGTAATTCATAAGAATCCAGATAAGTTTTTACCACATTTTAAGAGATGCGTCTATGAAGACAGATCCGAAGCTATTTTCATTCAGAAGTGGAATGAATTATTGTCAGTGTATGGGCTTGAGGATAACCAATGGATGAAAAATTTATATGATTTGAGGGAAAAGTGGGCTGCTGTCTATCGTGACTCTTTTACAGCTGATATGAACTCGACACAAAGAAGCGAAGGTATGAATAATGTATTTAAGAAAAGATTTCGGAGGAGACTTGGACTGTCGGAACTTCTTGTAGAATGTGATAAGGTTTCAGTTAGTCTTCGTGAAAATGAGTTAGATGCAGATTTTAATTCATGTTGAAAAACTCCGGTTACTTACATCCCAAATTTACCTATGTTAAAGACAGCAGCTGAATCATATACAAGAAGGATGTATTCAGAGTTTGAGGAAGAGTTTAAAGAACAATTTTCATTTTCTTGGAAATTGTTACAAACCGATGGGGTCAATCTTGACATATGAGGTTACACATATGTACTCCAATCATGGAGCAACAGTTCACTTCAGCTCTGTAGATATGACTATTATGTGTTCTTGCAGAAAGTTTGAATCTATAGGTATGTACTCACATTTTCCAATTACTGTAAATTTCTAATATAATATGATTGGACATAAATTGACTTTTTATCTTGCAGGTATATTGTGCAAGCACGCCTTGAAAGTCTTAAATGCAAATAATGTTTTTAATTTGCCACCACAATATATAATGGGAAGATAGATAAAATATGCAAAAGAGGATTCTATGTTGACAAACAAGAAAGTGAGGCGGAAAGTAACAAAACATGGGCTGCACGTATTTCACGATTGGCGACATCCATAGCATTGAAGTGTTCAATGTCAAGAGAACTTCTTCGTGATTTGGAGAAAGCCATGCAAAAATTGGATTTACAAGCAGATGCTTCTCTGAGCAAATAAAAGAGAAATCTGATGAGGTTCCCCTAGTGGCTACTGACTGTGCAACAGGCCCATTGAAAAGTAGAATATCATTTAAAATTCCTCAAGTGGTAAAAGGACCAAAGAAAAAACGGGTGACAAACATACTTGAAAAAATACAACGAAAAAGAAAAAGAGCGCTCAGAAGAAAGGTACAGACGGATCCAATTTTTTCTAGCTTATTTTGTTTCCGGCGTTTTCCTACTTTTATCGTAATTTGTCTTATTTTAATCTTTGTGTGTATAGGAGATACAAATCAGGCTACAGAAAATAGAGATACGGGTGCTGATCTGGGCCAATCAATCGTAAGTCATGAATTTTACTCATTATTTTTTTCCTATTTTATTTAGTAAGAGGAAAATTTTAATTTCATATCCATGCGCAGGACCCTTATGCTGCTGGCAGTGCTGGTACTAGTGCTATTTCAAACTTTACCAATGATTCAACCATGCCTTCCGCACCGTTCGAAGATGGATATGCTTCTGCACCTTATATCTAAGGAGGATTTACAGGTCTTTTACTCGGAGTTCAGTAAGATGCCGCAATGTCCTCGTCTGCTAGAAAGTTATATTTCGATGATAATATATAATTATGGTGTCTTGGTTAAGACGCTACTTTGCACCATAAAAAGTTGTCTCTGCGATCAGACTACTTCTAATTAGAAGAGATTATAGTGTGAATTTTTTTTGAACTAAGATACTCCCTCCGTCGCTTTTAAGTGTCGCTTTGGGTGTTCGTGCTACAAGTTTGACTTGATTCGTAAAAAATATATACAATATTTATATCTCCAAATAATTTGTTAAAAAACTAGATCTAAAGATCTTTCCGATGATACTAATTGATGATTTTTATTATACATTGAAATTACCGACAGTTATTTTCGGAAAGCACAAGCAACACTTAAAAAAAGAACCGAGGAAGTATGTCCTAAATTTACCTACTAATCATCTCCTGCCGACTATCATATGTACTCGATGATTGAAACCTTTTAAAACAAATAGTGAATTTTCAGAGCGAAGATTGAATTTAGTTAATACTTGGATTGAGTTTTTTTTTTTGTCATGCGTGATGACAGCGGCCCGTGATACGCCGCTGTGTAATTGCGGCCTTTTTCATCTACTACAGTCCGGGAAGCCGACGATGGCGAGCTCAAGCCAGCTAGACAACGAGCTGAAAGGAATTCAGCTGTGGCTTCGAATCGTGAGTCCGGGAGTCCGAGACGATCCACGCGTCGCCGTTTGGCTGGAGCATCCGCACAGTGCAGCGTACGGACGATACGCACCGAATTTTTTTCCATTAGACTGAGAAAAAGGATTCATATGAGCACCTCGTCCCCTGTAATATTACTTCCCTCGTCCCATTATAGAGGGCGTTTTGGAATTTCTTGCGTTTACCAAGGTTAAAGCCGAAAAGACGTAAAAGCCCCTACAACCGAATGACAGCTTCTGCAATATTGTTGTACTATTTATGATACGGTGGCAGTGGGGTACAGAACCAAAACGAGAGCACCACTAGCAGCCGCTACTTGCTCCATTTTCTACCTTATTTTATTGGCTGGATGAAACCACGATAGGAGCATGATGCGATGGATGGACAGCCTCGTAGGCCTGGGCAGGTCAGCTCGGATGGTTGAGGCTACAACGTCAAGCAATTTGAAACAAATTTTGAACTCTATAACGTCAAGTATATTGGGATAGAGGAAGTATGTTCAAGGAAAAAAAACAAAGGAAATCTGCTGGAGCGTATTTTGTTCACCCCATCCCCATGCGATAGATTAAAGAAACAATTTCGATCGAAACAACTCATTGCGATGCCTATATGATAGGTTAAGGCCTTGTTTAGATGCACCCGCAACTTGCAAGTTTTTTCCACTCTCTCTCCATCACATCAATTTATACCCGTATATAAAGAGCATTAAATATAAATAAAAAAATAACTAATCAGTTTGTTTTGGTTGTAAATCCTCAAAATGTTTTTGAGCCTAGTTGGGCCACGATTGGACATATTTACCACATACAAACAAACGCTTCTGAGGACTTTTCAATCTCTCTCCTCTCACAAATGGGCCGCATGTAAAGAGCATTAAATATAAATAAAAAAATAACTAATTGCATAGTTTGGTTCGAGACCAGCCTGGTTAACCCAATTGGACAATATTTACCAAATAAAAACGAAGTCTTCTGGACTTTTTTTCAATCTCTCTCCTCTCACCATCTAAATAAGGCCTAAGGAAAGAAGAATTGTTTTTTCCCTCAAAATGTTTGTTTTCAGTGTGATAGTACAAAACTTCGATACTGTGGGTGAGTTCATTCAGTTTCACCAAACCCTATATGGCAGATTGGCAGGTTATGGAAAGATTTTTTTTTATCAAAATTTGGAATTGGCTACTAGCTTTGTTGCTGCAGGCGAGTGTATGAGTTCCACAGGGATTGCAGACACCATGAGTCCATGAGCACAGCAGCTTAACAACCGTTGTATATTGAGATGTTATTACTGACGAACAGGAACACAGCAACTGAAACACCATCTTGCATCATCCAGAGCACTAATTACCTCTACTACATCTACCATGCAAGAAAAGGCACAATAACTTATGAGATTATCAGAGCAATAAATTAAGCGCGCTGTCACAAATGTGAACTCAGAAGTCCTCGTCGATGCTGAAGATATGGTTCGCAGCAGCGCCGCCGTTGAGGCTGGACATCACTGACGCCTTCTGGTACTCCCCAACGCGCTTCTCGAAGAAGTTGGTCTTGCCCTGCAGCGAGATGAGCTCCATCCAGTCGAAGGGGTTGGCGACGTTGTACATCTTCTTGTGGCCCAGCGCCATGAGCAGGCGGTCGGCGACGAACTCGATGTACTGGCTCATGAGCCCGCCGTTCATCCCGACGAGCGCGACGGGGAGCGCGTCGCAGACGAACTCGCGCTCGATGTCGACGGCGTCGGCGACGATCTCGCGGACGCGGGACTCGTCCAGCTTGCCGCGGAGGAGGTCGTAGAGGAGGCAGGCGAAGTCGCAGTGGAGGCCCTCGTCGCGGGAGATGAGCTCGTTGGAGAAGGTGAGGCCCGGCATGAGGCCGCGCTTCTTGAGCCAGAAGATGGCGCAGAAGGAGCCCGAGAAGAAGATGCCCTCGACGCAGGCGAAGGCGACGAGGCGCTCGGCGAAGCGCTCCCCGCCGTCGATCCAGCGCATGGCCCAGTCGGCCTTGCGGCGCACGGCGGGGACGGTCTCGATGGCGCGGAAGAGGCGGTCCTTCTCGGCGCCGTCGCGGATGTAGGTCTCGAGCAGCAGCGAGTACATCTCCGAGTGGATGTTCTCGATGGCGATCTGGAAGCCGTAGAAGGCGCGCGCCTCGGCGACCTGCACGTCGGACATGAAGCGGGAGGCGAGGTTCTCGAGCACGATGCCGTCGGAGGCGGCGAAGAAGGCGAGCACGTGGGAGATGAAGTGGCGCTCGTCGGGGGAGAGCGCGGCGTCCCAGTGGCGCGCGTCCGCGGAGAGGTCCACCTCCTCGGCGGTCCAGAAGGACGCCACCGCCTTCTTGTAGAACTCCCAGATCTGCGGGTACCGGATCGGGAACATGGAGAAGCGGTCCGACGACTCCGCCAGCAGCGGCTCCTCCATGTCGCACGCGGGAACGAGCGCCGGCGCGGAAGGCATCGTCGGAGGTGGTGGAAGATTCGAGGGGTGGGGAATTGGAGGATTTCGGTGGGAATTGTGAGTGGAGAGTGGGCGGCGGTGGGATTGATTTATAGGGGAGTGGAAGGGAATTGGGGGGAGATTTTGAATCCGAAATTCAAAATGGGATTTGACGGATTGGCGCCTGCCCTGGCTTTGGCTTGCGAGGGAAGGAGAAGACGGCGAGGCGCGCCGTGCCACGGAAGAGATGATTTGAAAATTTCCGGGGGAAAATTTTGGCGGCGAGGCGAGAGGAGCGGCGGGAGCGGGGAGATAGGTGGCGGCTGGCGCCGTTCGTGGTCGTGGTGGCGCCCGCGCCTTAATACTGTCGTGCTCACGGCCGCGAGAGGGTTTCATTCGTCACATCATGGGATGGCAACTGGGCTGAAAACAGTTGGGCTCTCGTGGGCTGCTGAATTTCGACCCTCTTTTGCAGTGTGGAAACTTTGTCAAAATCCAAAATCATGTGTATATAAATAAAAAACAAACATTTTTCTAAAAACAAACAAACATAGATTGGAATACTTCGAAAACCGTACCGTAGTCCACAGGTACACTGATGAATCATATAGTAGTCCAAACGTGGAACATTGATCATAGCCCAAAGCCCAATGGTCAGTGCATTTCGTCGACGGTAAAACAAATGCACCGTGCTGAAATTATCCTCTCAGGTTTGAGAATTTTGTGGCAAAACTGAATCAAACACACAGAAAATAGTGGACTTGCATGCAAAAAAAAGAAAGAATATTGGAAATACAACGCATACTCAAAGCCTCAAACATTACCTACTTATTTTGCAAATACTCACACATGTAAAATATATTCATTTGTATAGTTTTGTGTTTGACTTTCATTTGATTTGACAAAAATAATTTTTTATCTTGCCGTCTTACATGGGTGCACGAATTATTTGGATTCCAGACTTATTCATAGGCCACCGGAGACCGGACCCGACCCGACCAACCTGACCTGACCCACCCAGAAAAGCCCAATCTAACAGTGCGGTGGATCAGGTTAGGGCCAAGATTTTTAACCCATGGCCCAACCCAACCCAAAGTGCTAAAATCAATAAAAAAACTTGAGAAATTGCCCAACACAACTTGCCAGTATGTTGGACTCGGTCCAAAGATTTCGAAACAATCAAATTTTTTTTCAGCCTAACCCGAAGTTGACCTGACGTTTGATCAGGTCAGCCCAACCGAACTTACCTGACGCTTGATCAGGTCTAGAAGGAACCCTGTGACACAAGTGTATTGATCTCAACCAAACAGCAAAGGCCGCAACGCGAAATCGTACCATCATCAGACATACTAGCCCGATGGGCGCGCTATGCTGCGCCGGTCCAAAGAGGAGAAAAAATGGAGCTAAAAAAAAAAAAAAAATCAAAATGAATAGTGTATGTGAGGCCCACATGAACAGTGGTAGGACCCACGTGAACAGTGAACAGTGGCCGCCGGTCCCACATACAGTACTGAACAGTAGCCAGAGCAACGGGAGAGCAGCAATTTATTGGCGGCGTGACGCAACCAGGATAAGAGTTGTGACCTTGGAGCTCCGTAGATTATAAATCTTAAAAGAACTTGTCTTCCAACTCGAGGATACCCTCGTGCACCAAATTTTCCAAAATTTTCCACTACGCAAATCTCATTATCAGCATGCCTCATGGTTCATAGTCTGTTTTTCAAAGTTCATGCCAACATTCACAAAGAGCAAATAAACATAAAAAACAAATGCACCTCCATGGAAGCAGCGCAGCATATATATGTTTTCCTCATCATATATATTATATAAAGACTAATCTATCTTGCATCTAAACTTTCTGAGCTTTATTGGAGGCCCTGTCACGGGAGTCGAAGTGGCGCCCCCGCTTCCCACCACCAAACTGCTTTCCGCCTCTGTTATTCTTCCAGTCTCTGGAAAGTTTGCATAATATGAACCACATCATTATTTTTCACATCTGTTTGACAATGCTAAATGTGGCATTTGAGAATGAATCGACAAAACAAATGCACCATGGTGTATCCTACTCTCTGCAATTTAAAATGCAAGTAGCCATGGTTTGTCAAGTCAAACTTCTTTAACTTCGGCAAGTATATAAAACCAGATTCGTTTCTTTCAATCCATAATGAAATGTCTTGATAGTAGATTTTATTTGGTACTGTAGAAGTTAATGTATTTTCCTATGAATAAAGATGGTCAAGATTAGAGAAGTTTGACTTAAGAAAAAACTAAAACGACCCAAGTTTTGGAAAGGAGGAAGTACTTTGCACTGTATGACAAGCAAGTTTCCCTCGTTACAATTTCCAACAAATCAAGATTGTAGTATGCAAATTATACAAGATCAGTTCTGATGGTGGGATCAATATTACTGTTAGCAAATTCAGTTCCATGATAAAATTATTCAAGAGAAAGCGGAAGTGAGTCTAGCTCAACTGGTAGGGTGGGGGTCATGCATCCAAACTACCCGGGTTCGAGTCCTCTTCAACTCAAATTTGGATGCCTACTTTTAAAAGGGAAAAACACCTATTTCCATCTAGTTTGGTCATGTTTTTTATTCAAAAGACAAAAAAAAGTCCAGACAGTTTCAAGTAAAATGTAACTCTTTTCTTCTCTTTAAAACTTGAATGTGCATGAGATAAAAAAAAAAAAAAAAAAAACTAACAGAGGGAGAACAGAACTGGGAACAACCCCAACAAAGAAACATGGCAAGTAGATCATACCGTCCTCTGTTGTTTTGGCTATCTTTATATTTCTCCTGGCCGCCTCGAATTGCACTCCAATAATCCTTTTCGGCTTGACCTGCATGATTGGAAAGTTATCTATCATTCAAGTGATTTGAGTATAGCATTTGGATATGGTGCGCTAAGCTTAACCAAAATGATGAATGGCTAAATGTATTTAAAAAGTACAGAGAATATCAATGGAACTATTTCAAGGTATTTTACAATCTGATTCAAGCATAGCACTCATATTCGGATCAAAATACTTTTATTTCATATTCATGCTGTCACACATTTAACTACAAAACCAGATGATAGAAGCTATCAGGCCAAAAAAATAAGAAAACTAGTGTCAACTGAGAGAAGTTTCTTTACCAGACACAGGTTCCAAAGTGACTATGTGGCCTTTCATAGTCAAACCACCTTCATCTGCAATGGCTGCAAATGCACGGGCCTTGTCAGCTGCTGTGGAATCCTCAAACCGAATGAATCCAGAATCTTCACCAATGCTGAAGTCCACATACTTCACAAGGAAAAAAAGGCCAATAAGACAGTCTGGTATCAAGTATGCTATGTGATAAAAGAAACTCTATTTAAAGAACTTCTAGATGGTACACTACAGACATACAAAATTGCATATGCATGCATAATGCCATTAGCATTATGTTCCTTTGGTGAAGACAAATTTGTGCATACAAACAGCAGTTTAAAGTAAGAATTCAAATCATCCCAAAATTAAACTGGATCTGCAAATTTAAATACCTAAATCAAATTCAGTTTTGATATATACTTATTATTGTCTAGGTCACAGGTTATATGCTCTATTTAACTGAAATGAACTAAAGTAGATAAGATAATATTTGCAAAGCCAACACAAACCTCAATCAAACAAAATCATAATGTGATTCATGGCTGATATTTAGATGAACTGGATATTGTGATTTATAAACTACGATCCTACCACTTCAGCCTATGAGTACTTCAATAGAAGCTGTCAAGCAAAAATGAACGAGATAACATTCTCACAATATTTCCTACAGAAAATATGTAAAATAAACCAAACTCAAACTTATGATTTCTCAATAGTTTCACAACCCCAACCACATAGGTGATTGTGATTGCTTATTGCAAATGATGAAAGGAAACATGAAATATGCCTGTGCTTTTATTAAGAAAATAGAAACAGAAATCTGTCTGTTCTAGTATTTCCTAAGGTTGTGAAGATGTTACACATTACAAAATGAATGTGAAAGGCAGATGTGACTATGAACACAATATAAATATCAATAAATCATAAAGTTTGAACTTCCTCATTTATCTGCTTGTTTTATCATGATGTTTAATATTGAAAGTATGGTGATGCAACAATCCCAGAATAAAAGGGTATCTTGCAGGTCTCACATAGTTTCATAATGAAAATAAAAAGTGTGAAAGATCAACAGATAACTAATGGTATAGAGCAAAAGTAAATATATATTACCCGCACTGTGCCAAATTTAGTGAATTCTTCTTTTTAAATCTTCCCTAGAGATTCTATCTTGATCATTATCTGAAGGGCTTTTATCATCCTTGTCAACAGATTGTGAAGTTTCCCCAGCAGATACCCCTTTCGATTCCTCAACGGCATCTGACTGCTCCTCACTCACATTGCCTTTATTCTCAGGGATCTTCTCTTCATTCTCTACACTAGATTTCTCTGTAGCATCGGAAGCTCCTTCACTCTTGGTAAGGTCAGTGTCATCTACTTTGCCTCCACCATTTTTTTCTGCCTCACCATCAACTGCAATTTTCTTCAGCTTGAAGGCCAGAATCAGACCTTTTGGGTAGCTATAACCAATATTGATGCATCATGATGTTAATTGAAATGAGAAGAAATTATAAATAAGAAACATATTAGGTAGAGAGTATTTACCCTTCACCATGACCGCTCTTATTAGGATGTGACTTTTCATATGCTTCTTTCTTTGCCTCTCTTTCAGTATCAAATTCTTTCCTACAATATTTCATAATAGGATACAGGATATACATTGTTATACAGATAAACTCAAAAGTGTGTTAAAAAAAAGTCAATAAAGTCCAAATTCTGAAAATAATAGGAGCTGATTTTGGAATCATTCAACCAGAAAAAACAGCTTAACATTTGTAGCATAAAGAACTGCAACCATAAAAGCAACATTCCCATAAAAAACAAACAATAGAACAGCTAGGAGAATATTTTTGGGGAGTGTGCCAGTGGCCTGTGAATGAGAACCTGCTCAAGCTCCCCAATCCTTTAGTGAATGCAGCCAAGGGGGGTGGGGGCATTTTCAAGATATAAAAGAATAATTTTATTGGTGAAACTCAAAAGCATGAACACAGCATTTTCTAACTAATAGATGGCACCTCATAAGAAAATAAGTTGAACTAGTAGTTGGATTACTTTGGTCTTATTTGCAGGTCTGCCCCAGCAAAAAAACAAGATTTTCTCGAAAACACCTTTTGCTTCATCTTCGTCCGAAAATTCAACTAAAGCAGTGCCACAGAAATGCCTTTTGTCAGAAACATGTCGAGGTAGCCTCACACTATTTACCTGTAATGCAAAATAGTACACATACAAATAATATTAGCAGTATTTACTATTCACATTGTAATATTAATGAACATCTAGTATTAGAATGGTAATGGCCTAATACACCAGTTTATCATATTGACCCCTGATGCATAGCCTCAAAGATGTGAGTTCATTCAGTACATTTCAGCTCAAAAGAATTATTCTCTACAATACGTAAGTTAGTTTAGGTAAGTTATCTAGTCAGTTTGTAATAGAAAAATCTAGAGGTCAGTTTCTAGTTCTCTAAGTTAGCTAGATGGCCTCTTTTTTAAATGCAGCCTATGCTTGTTTAGGGTCAGGGATCAAGCAAGAATAGATCAAAGTTCTCAAAATGACCAGCATGGCCAAAGCCTGCTGCGACAGGCAAACCCCTGGTTGATGAGGGAACCTAGCGCTATTATCAACCATAACAATATTGAATGTCTAATCATCTAGCATTGGGAAACATTTCCTATCTTATGTATCACTTTCCTATTTGCATATAAGTTCTGCTGACACCTGTGATGATTAGTCTTTTTACCCTTACTTTTAGATGCAACATTCAGTGCTAACAGACATATAGCATACCTTGCCACACTGAGCAAAAAAAGATTCGACTTCCTCCAGTTTTACATTATAAGGAAGCGGTGATACAGCAATTGTCCTAGAGTCCACTTGCTCTATAACCTCATCTGGCTTCAACAACTCCTTAGACCTACCAACTTTCTTCCCTGTGGTAAATACAGATTGAACATTAATAATACAGGATATAAGCACCAAATTACTGGTGCCATACTACAATCCAACTAAAGTGAGCACTTTTTTAAAATTTGAACAGTGCAGCAAATGTCCATTTCAGTACTTGACCAGGTGATTCAATGATAGTTCATAATGTAAGGCTAAGTCTAATATCATCAGAATTCAAGAAAAGGCTACTGTACTGAACATAGCTGGAAATGGAAAGGGAACATTGCCATATTCTTCTGAATGAAATTAAGCTTCTACACCGTCTAAATTCAAAATCAATTTTAACTAAATACTACACAATTTCGAATAACGCTTACGGACGAAAAGGGAGGGATAATGAGCTTACCATCCTCTGATACACGGAGGGATGTGGAACGGCGCAAGATGTCAGCAACTGCAAGTACGGTCTCCTCTAGCACAGTATCCGGTTTCACATCTCCTTCGAGACCTAGGTGTGACCTCATCCGCGAGAAGGAACATATGAGAGCCAAGCTCACCACTGCCCAACCAGCCCCGCGCCCAAAAGGAGACAGCACAAAATTAGCACCAGAGCGACATGAAACAGCAAGATCATCGGAGATGAAGACGAGAGAATTCTTACACCCATCCTCGCTTTCCTCGACGGTCCTACGTAGGAACCCGTCGCGGGGAGGTTGCTGTCGCTAAAATAAAACTCCACCTGCGAAGGGAAAATATTCAATTGGGATCATAGAAATCGCTACAGATTGGAGGGCGGAACGGCACGAATCGGAGACTGTGTGAGATGTCAAACCTGGCGGATAACATTCTTGGCCTTGGCGTCGTCAAGCGGGGCGGCGGCGGTGGCGGCGGCTGCCATGGCTAGCTTGCTTGGGGAACGAAGGAGCTAGGGTTTTAGGATTAGGAGGATGGCGGGTACAGTTTGTTCGGGGGTTTTAATTACGAAAAACTCAGAGAGGTGGGACGGAATTTTAAATAAAGAAAACATATACCATAGTTTGAGTAAAACATAGAGGCGGTCTCTAACTTTAAATTTGGGAGATGAGAGTCCTTTAGATCTCCAACTTCCCTTTTTTTATTTTGGCTGCCTAAACTTATCTCGGGGATCTACTTCCTTCATCTTGATTTATAAGATGTTTGGATGTTTGGTTTTTTATACTAAACTTGACCACTCATCATATTTTAAAAAGTTACAAAATATCATTCTTTGTTGTGGCTTGTTTTGTCAATAAAAGTTCTTCAAAAATAACTTAAATTTTCTATAAATTCTTATAAATAAAACAAATGGTCAAACGAGGTAGGAAAAGTCAAATGTTTTATACTTTGGATTTGGAATAGAGGAACTGAGGAAGTACAAGATAAGAATTACCGTCTTGGTCCCAAAATAAGTGTCTTTTCGCTTCCCAAGAATTAGTAAAACCTATATATAATTAATATCTATCTAATGATATTTATATTATGAATATTAATATTTTTATATGCATTTAATCAAATATATAAAAATAGATCATTGAATATATTTTTACAATAAACTTATTTAGAGATACAACTGTTGCTAATATTCGCTAAAAATCTCATAAAACTTAAGAAGGTTTAACTAATATGAATATCATAGCGACAATTATTTTGGGACAAAAAAGAGTTGACTACGATTTGCTATATATGTCAACATGGCGTGTTGACTCGGCATTGATTGAATAATGATATGTTGCACACAATACTTAAACTTGCACGCTGGTTTGATAGAACTCTAAATTTTAAATTACAGATCTATATCTCCAACTTGCCAATTGAACCAAATGGCCAAGATTCAAACCCCCCAAGTTTACAAAATGGGGAACACAAGATCTGAATCACCTTTGTTTTCAAGAAACCACCGATGTGGACGCTGGCTCACTTGATATGTGGGGTCTGCTACTATTCCTCTCTATCATTTCCTTGTGCCATTCCTAACACTATTCCTTACCCTCGAGGCATTGTTCCCTACTCTTAATCGATGGTGTCTAAAAACTATGTACAACAAGATGAGGAACCACAGATCGAGCATATATCCAACCATTTCCAAGGCCGAGGGTAATGAGCCCAACTCACCCAGTGTCAGCTGCCATCGGTCCTAGTAAGTGGCCAAGTTCAGCAATTGTGCAGAGGCTAGTTACCGCCAGCTAGTGGTGGCAACTGTGTCGCTAGACTTGGATTTGCGATTTGGAAGATAGGAACACAGATGGCTAATATGTAAATTTAATTGTTTTTGGCTAGCATTTCAAATTGTATTAGTGCTAAATTAGTATGCCATGTCGATATGTGTAGCAGATTGAAACTTATTTGAAGTAGTGTTGAGCCTACGACAATTTAGGGACCTATAAATCACAAATTGTAAGTTTGAGACCTAGATGGTACAACCTTTATGATTAAAGACTGTTAGCGTATTTCACTCTAACATTTTTAATACAAGAATGGCAAGGTAACAAAATTTATTGTTGTTTCATACTATATAGCAAACATATATTGACATGTTGATGATGACTTCACTATGTTTTTTAGTACATCTTAGAACCAGACTTCGTAGCATGGTTAGACACACGTTGTTCAAAACGTGGTCTAGTGCTCAATATTTTGCTACTTTTGATTCATAACATGGTCCATGTTAAATTTAGATTTAGATTGAAAACATGTGGATGGCAAAAGTTAGATGTGAACGGGAAAGTATGATACGGTGGGATGGGATGACAAATGAAAAAGTGAGAGAGAAATGTTCGGGCAGAGTCATCACACGATGGGTTATACAAGCACTGCGAGGAACCATAGGCGAAATTGGACTAGCAATTTATTCTCGCGGTAGGTAAGTCATGCACGGTGAAAAGAATTATTGATACGGCGAGGTGTTTGGCGATTTTTTTTTTATTCTCATAGTTGGACGGGTAAAAATCTGTTTTCAACCGATTCCAAACAGGGTTTATAAAAGACATCAAACTGCTTTAATCAATCACTGCATTCTATCACTCCAGAGTACAATTCTCTCTTCTTCTTTTTTTTTTCATGTCGACCTTTTATTGCCAGGAGTTGGTATAGCCGCAACCTCACCCTCAGATGATCCAAAATGAATTTTGCAGTCGTGTTCAAGGTATCTTGGTTTTGTGCTCAGCTCCAGCGTCTCACCGGCCGTGAAACCACGATCTAGTAGAACCTAGGACCTAGAGGACGGAAAACCTGACGGATAAAGCTCTGAATGAGATGGCGAAACAAGTCGATCCATCGCATCATCTTCGAGACTCAGCAGGATGCCAAGTCACGGCTCACCACCAGGATCATGCCATGCAAACTGCGCCCGATTCCCTCGAAGCTTTGTGGCTCCGTGTACCGATCGAGAGCGAATTTTCAAGAACGGCCTGGCATGCATGGCCGGAGAGGAGAGCATGAGCATCCATTTTTCAGATAAGCGCGAGATCGCGGCGGCCAACGGCTCCGTGCCAACTGTCGCCGGTGTGGCCCTCCACGGCGCAGCCGCGGCACCCCCGTCCCCGTCGCATCCCGCCCACTTGCCATGTCACGACGGCCGCCAAATTTTCCAGCGACAAGGACGAGCACGCCACAGAGCCTTCCGCCGCGACCTCACGAGGAGCGACGCCGCTGCCGAATCGGCAGCCCGCCAGTCAGTCCGGCCTTCAGCGTTTTAACTGCGCACGGCAGACGGCACGGGTCCGGCCCAGGACGCAACCCGATAAGACGCGGGCCGTGCCGGTGAGGTGGGCAGGGCGGACGGGCACTGGCGAACAAATTGGCCCCGGACCCACCCGCCGGGACGGCGACTTCCGTGGTCAGCCGGTCCTCCACGTCGCTCGGTCGCGTCGAAGACCCGCCTGGGCCGCCGGCCCCCAGCTCAAATCCGGAGCGGGGTGGGAAAGTTTGGCTGAGAGTCGCTTCGTCCTGACAGCCACTACTAGCTAGGAACTGCCGCGCGGGCGGGCGAGCGAGAGCTTGCTCCGGTGCTGCGTGCGCGATGGATGGTGACGAGAAGCCGGGCGGCGGGGCCCCGGCCTACTGGGGCCTGGGCGGGCGGCCCTGCGACGCGTGCGGCGGCGAGGCGGCGCGCCTCTACTGCCGCGCGGACGCGGCGTTCCTGTGCGCCGGGTGCGACGCGCGGGCGCACGGGCACGGCGCCGGGTCGTCGCGCCACGCGCGGGTCTGGCTCTGCGAGGTCTGCGAGCACGCGCCGGCGTCCGTCACGTGCCGCGCGGACGCCGCCTCGCTCTGCGCCTCCTGCGACGCCGACATCCACTCGGCCAACCCGCTCGCGCGCCGCCACGAGCGCCTCCCCTGGCGCCCTTCTTCGGCGCGCTGGCCGACGCGCCCAAGCCCTTCGCCTCGTCGGCGGCCGCGCAGCCCAAGGCGGCGGCGGCCGACGACGACGGGAGCAGCGAGGCCGAGGCGGCGTCGTGGCTCCTCCCCGAGCCCGACCAAGGGCACAAGGAAGGCGCCACCACGGAGGTGTTCTTCGCCGACTCCGACCCCTACCTCGACCTCGACTTCGCGCGCTCCATGGACGATATCAAGACCATCGGCGTCCAGGGCGGGCCACCAGAGCTCGACCTCACGGGCGCCAAGCTCTTCTACCCGACCACCCATGAACCACAGTGTGAGCTAGCATCTCTGATCTGATCGAGTACCCTCCATGAACCATAGGACTATCTCAGTGTTCTGACGAGAAAGACACGGATATTATACTGTCGCAGGTCTCCTCGTCGGAGGCAGCGGTGGTGCCCGACGCGGCGGCTGGCGCGGCGCCGGTGGTGGCAGTGGTGAGCAGCAGGGGCCTGGAGCGGGAGGCGCGGCTGATGAGGTACCGGGAGAAGCGCAAGAGCCGGCGGTTCGAGAAGACGATCCGGTACGCGTCCCGCAAGGCGTACGCGGAGACGCGGCCGCGCATCAAGGGCCGCTTCGCCAAGCGCACGCCCGGGGCCGGGGAGGACCCGCTGGAGGAGCACGAGGAGGAGATGTACTCCTCGGCGGCGGCCGCCGTGGCCGCGCTCATGGCCCCGGGGAGCCGACGCGGACTACGGCGTCGACGGCGTCGTGCCCACGTATTGACGAGCTCTGCAGTTGCAACGCGCCGACATGTACACTAGTTAGTCTCCAGCTTTGGTTGGGGCTGTAATTTTTGCTGCATGCTTTGCATGCAAAGCTCTCGTGTAGCATTGATTACCTGTATGATTACAGGAAGCCACATATGATGAGGACTTCCAATTCCCCCTCCTCTTTAATTCCTCTTTACGCATATTACTATCATGAGACTGCTAATCTGCATCTTTTTATTTTTAGTAATACTAATGAGATTGCTGAATTAATAATCGACGTTTCATGTTTAGTTTGACAAGATGTGACGTACTTAATTTTAAACCATACTCCCTCCGGCCCCACGGTGTCGCTCGATTTTCTTAGCCTCTAACGTAGACAAGAGTGGGGACGGAGGGGAGTATATGGTCATTCTTTAGTGTTCTCCCAATGACCCAATCCCCATGTTGTCACTGAACGAGGTGTTGGCTGGGTGTCCTAATCACGTGTCCGGATGATGTCTGATTTCGTACTGGCCACTGGGGAGTCAATTGGAATGTTTTTCCATAGTTGGGGTGCATGCAGGATGTTGAAAGCCACTGCATGGCAAGCGAAGCGACCAGTTAGGCAGCAATTCTGTTTTGCCAGGATCGTCTGGTGAGCAACCAAATACATCCCATATAGTTTGCGTGTTGCCACATAAGTTGGAGCGATTTATATTAGCTTTTTATATGGCAGTGAAGTGTTTGGTTTTTAAGGGGTAACCTTTTTTTCTGCACACATCTTCATCCTCCTCTCTAATTCTGGCACGATTGGTTTCCCTCTCCTTCATCTTTGACTAATTAGGGGTTACGGCTCCAACTCCAACTTATTTACAGTTAGGCCGAAGTGAGTGTGTGTTGATTGTTAGGAGTTCGCCATTTGCACGAGCTAAAGACCCTATGTTACATTAAGGCCCTTTTTCTAGGTATCTTGTGGGCCGTTGTCGGTGTTTGACCACCGATAGCCGCGCCACGGGTTTCCCGTAGCACTTGATTCGGACCTCGGCGAAGCCACTAGAACTTCGGCCCGGTTTCACGCAAAGAGACACACGCTTTATCCGGTTCGAGCCCCTCGTCGTCGAAAAGTAAAAGCTCTACCCAATCGGCCTTGGCCTTTGCGTTGGGACGATCGTGTATTGTTCGGTGCGTCTGCTTTTTTTCCGTTACAAAGGGTGCTCCGGCTCCTTTTTATAAGAGGAAAAGAGCGAGCTATGGTTTCTAATCCTAGTCGGACTTCATTAGGAAGTGTTCTCATTCTTATGACGAGAGGTTACTTTCTATCCGCCTAACTAGGTTGATTCGTAATCTACTCGGATCCGATCTTCTTGCTCTTGTCCCGACGGGAGCGCGGCGGGTGAGTAGCCGTTTCACGCCCCGTATCGACAAGCCCCTCGAGCATTTCAAGTAGAACTCGGGAGCGCCTTGCTTCGAGTGATGCTTCAAGCGGTCTAGCCGAAGATTTCTTCTTCCTCGTGGTTGCGTAGGGCACCTCATTGAGTGTAGCCCCGAGCCTCCACCGCTACTTTATTTATAAAGTAGCTGGAGGATCTTGAGAAAAAAGAAAAAAGTTGAGGGTGTATGCCCCAGAGCCCCCCAGCCTTCTCGCCCGAAGTTGTTTTTGTCGTAAAAAGAAGTCGACGATGGCTTTTAGTCCGCTTGGTATTGTAAGTGTGTTTTCTTAAGCGCAGCCTCCGAAGCTCCGAATTCTTTTTGTAAAAAATGAGGCGAAGGCTCGTGACTTGTTTTTAGTCGTAGCCCCCGAGCTTTTCCTCGAAGTTCTTTCTTGAAAGTAGTCGGATGATGGCTTGGTTGGTTGACGCCCATAGGCGCACTCATTGAGTGTAGCCCCCGAGCCTCTTGCTTTTTGGAACAAAGAGCCGGAGGGTCCGTAGAGTAGCATGATGACTTTGAAATTGTAGCCCCGAGCTTGAATTCTTTTCCTCAAAAGTAGCTCGGGTGATGGCTTTTTGATTGACGCGGCGCCCATTGGCGCACTTAATGAGTGTAGCCCCGAGCCTCTTGCTTTTTTGAAACAAAGAGTGGAGGGTCCGTAGTAGCATGATGGCCGGGTGGAAATTGTAGCCCCGAGCTTGAATTCTTTTTCCTCAAAAAGTAGTGGGGTGGTGGCTTTTTGATTGACGGCGCCCATTGGCACACTCAATGAGTGTAGCCCCCGAGCCTCTTTGCTTTTGGAACAAAGAGGGAGGGTCCCGGAAGTAGCATGATGGCTTTGAAATTTAGCCCCTTTGAGCTCTTGTCCTGATTCTTCATTTGTAGAATTGACAACTACCGCGGACTTGCTTTCACCGCTCTTTTATATCTCTTTTATGGTTGGTCGCTGGCGTACCGGGCGGTAAAGGCTTTTATCGGTCCGAATATTCCTCGAATATGCTCCTTTATTGTCCTTGTCTTTTATTGTCCTTGTCGGCTTTTTGTTCAGGAACTTGGTATGTACGCCGATCCGATCCTATAAATTGACCTCCCTCTCTGTTGCTTTTTAGTTGTCTTGTAGTGTGCTTCCTTCATTTTTGTAAAGATGATAGTTTGTGAGGTGGAGCAGCCCCGGCTTTTTTCTTGTTCTTCCAAAGGTGGTCCATTTAGTGGGTAGAAGAATTCTTGAGATAGGGATTGGCGCGCATCAGTCCCGAGTAGCATTGTGATTGAGGCTACGCTCGTAGGTAGAAGAAGTCTTGAGATGTGCCTTATGTCGGGTCATTTTGCACTCTTAGTTCTTTTTTCCACCGCGAACATATGCTCAAGGTGGAAAGGTGTTGCCGATCCGCATCACCCTTCTTAGTCGTAGCGGTGCAAAGCGGCGACCAACGCAGAAGCCGAGCCCTCTTGTTCACATGGGGTCCGATTCAACTTGTGGTGGAGAGGTCCGATGTGATATTTGAGAAGTCGCATTACTTTTTGGCGATCTTAGATGCTGCACCGCGGTTGGTGTATCTAGGTTGCTTTGGATCCTTTCGCCCCGGACCTGCCTCGTGAGGTAGTCTGGTCGGTAATGGCTATCACCTTGGTTGTCCTGGGGTTCAACGAATTGTTTTATATGGCGTAATTCCACCGGGTTCCTTGTAGCCGTTGTTTTGGTTTTCTTCAATTCGATGGGTCTTATAAGACTTGTAACCTTGTATCCCGTAATATTGAAGAATATTTGATCCCCCCGCAATGATCCGGAAGTTGTTTTGTCCTCGAAGTTTATGGTTGTCCGGCCGAGCCGACTTGTTTTTGATTGATATGAAGATCAGATATCTTTTTAGTAGACTTGTTTTGGCTCGGTTGATCGATTTCCTTCGATCAAGTTGTTGGTGGCCGCCTTTCTTTGTGTCGACTTGTTATGATAATATTGGCAAAGCTACCTTCCTTGTAATGCACAATACATTTTTACTGCTGGTGGGTAACGGATAAGGACCGCTATCCCGCGGATTTAAGGGTTTACCGCGCCTTCCTTGCCATCGTTATCGCCGCTTTGTATCCGTTGGCCTTTTACCCCCTTAAGTGGGCCTTTTAAGACGGTCTATAAATTAGCCGCTGTTATCTTTTTTTCACCTTGCCTTTGCTTCCTCAAAACCCTAGCCAGAAAAATCCTCAAATCTTTGTTTGCATCACACATCCTCCTTTACTCTGATTTTTGATTCGCTGTATGGGAAGGAAGAAGGTGGCCCCAAGAAGTGAGTTGAGAAGCCCTGCTCTTGAGGAGGAGGTTTCCATGAGCAAAATGAAATCCCCAGTTTGTCGCTATGAAGGCCATCGCGAAAAAATCCCCCGGCCCGACTACTCGTAGGAAGCACCGTCGAGCCGCAGGAGTGGGGGATGATCCAAGGAAAGGAATTCGATTGATTGCTCCCCGGTGAGCATCGTTCCCGTTTCCTCGCCTGGGAAATTATTCTTTTATTTCTTTGTTCGGAGGCTGGCTCGGCTCTTCCTACCGTTTCTTCCCCTTCACCATTTTCGCTTATTTTTGCATCTCTCCATGATCTTACCCAAACGGAGTCTTCTACCTTTTTGTTTTTGTTCACTTTTTATGAAACTTTCCTTGGCATTCCTCCTTCTCTAAATCTGCTCCTTTTCTTTTCCACCTTAGCCGCAGCCCCGCGAATGATTCCTCCACACCCTTTTGATGTGGAATTCAATTCCCAGGGTGTAAGTTCGAGTCACTTCTTTGAGTACGATCTTGTTGAATCCTGTGAAGGATTGGCAAAATGGTGGTTTTATGTCGGGTAATCTCGATGTAGGTTCCCGTGCTCCAAAGACTCCAAACCTACTGGGGTCCCATTTATTTCTAATGATCGGTGGGAGAAGGAGCAGCTTATCGCTGAAGTTGACTTTCTCCAACCCTCTTCGATAGATTAGTTACTTGAAGTGTAATCGGCTTGTCCGGTTTCGCTTATTGCGGGCAAGCTATCATTCGTCACGCAAGTACGCCTTTGAAGGCACATCGGAGCATTTTTGGCTTCGAGCCTCATGCCGAGGATCCTCCGAACACGACCGAGTTGTTTAATGGTGAGGTGCTTGTGCGCCTCCGTAAGATTTTGAAGAGAGCTGTGGTCCCTATGATTGGCTTTGAGTACGGCCAAACAATCCTCCTCCCGCTTCGTATTATATTTTTTGTCTGAATTTTGTTTTTCGAGTACTTTTGATTATCATCATTTATCTTTTGTTCTTTTGAAGCCTTTTTGGCAGGATTTTGATGCCGATGCCCCCTTTATGTTGATGGAGAGATTGTCCTCTTCCTTTCTCCTCCAAATGTCTGTCATAAGGTAATTGAAGGTCGAAGAGTTTTGGTATTTCTTTGACTGAGTTTCTTCAAGATATGTTCCTTTATCAGCCGGTGGTCCTTCCGACTACTGCGCTCTATAAGAGACCCTGGAAGAGATTCTTCTTCTTTCTGGCTGCACAAACGGGTTGCTTTTTCTCCTTCCCCCACAAATTCAACCTTCTGATAGTGAGAGATTGTTTGATTTTTCCTGGACTTGTTTTCTTTTTGAAAGTAGTCTTGATTCTTCTTCTTGCAGAAGGTGGATCGCCTCTTATTTTTGAGGACAGGTCAGGATGTTGACAACCTCCCCTTCGCCAAGTGAGTGTTGTCTTCTTTGGTTTTGGCGTGTATACTTTTTGCTCTTTTAACTTTTGATTCGCTCCATGTAGCTCCCTGGCCGACTTCTTCTCAACCTTCAGCTTTTGGGACCCCTTTGCCGGTCCCACTCCTTTGTCCGGGCCGGTTATTGATGGATCCGAGCAGGTCATGCCTCCACCACCCTCGCTCAGATATTTCCTCCGCCCCCTCCTCGTAAGTTTTTTCTTCTTTCTCGACTTCTTTTTATTTTCACATCATTTGTCTTTGACTTTTTGGTTTTTTGTAGGTTATCTGCTGCTATTTTTCTTCCGCCTCCGGCTTCGACTCAGAAGACGGAGAGTGTTGGTGTGGTAGGTCGTGCCTTTTGCTCGATCCCCAATCCTCGCTGTGGAGTCTACCCTCATGGTGACTTCTTCTTCTCGCTGCCGGAACTTTCTTCACTACCGGCCGCCAAACGGGTTGTGGCGACTTTCTTCAGATTTATTGTTGCCATTTGCCAACCCTAACTCTCCTCATCCTAGGGTTGGGTGTTCTCCTCCTTGTCTCCTTTTTATCCTCCTTGGAATTGCTCTGCGATTTGAAGTTGATGCAGGATTTGGAAGAGGATTTCAATTCGAAGTTCTCATTTTAAGAGTTTGAATTAGGATTTAAGTCTTTGTCGAGCAGCTGTGTGTAGGATCTGGGCTTTGTTTGTAGATTCTTTTTGTCTTGTTCTTTTTCTTAATTTTTCTATCCATATGCAGGAATACGTATGATTCTATTATCTTTGCCTATCCGAAGTCTCAAAAGAAGTTGTTGGATGAATCAGTTTCTCCGCAATGGCGCTTTTGATGTTAAGAACGTCAATCCTCTGAGACTCCGCTTCCCCAGAGCTCGTTGTTATTTCGTTGAATCAGAAGAAGGCTTCTTTGCATCTCCTGTACTTTATAAATGATTTGTTATGATAATTTGTCAATGCTTTTTGACTTCTTTCTCGCTTCCTTTTTGCA
>JADLZL010004239.1:0-97125 GCA_015844335.1 Chrysopogon serrulatus
TACACCACAACATAGAATGCAAGATTTTATGCCACAGCAACATAGGAACATTTCAAAAGAGACGAGAAGGCACCACACCAAGCGAGGGGCCGGGGCCGCCAGGATAGACCGGCCGGTCCGGCCCCTGGACCGGCCGGTGCAGGCTCTGCCCGGTTGCGCCCCGGTTCGCCCGGTTTATTCCACCGCCTTTGAGGAACGATCTCCACCATTCGCCACGGTCGGTTTGATCCAAGGGCTCACGTTGATTCGCTAGGGCCATAAAAGGAGAGGCATACCCCCCATGAGGGAGGATCCAAGAGAAGAAGAGAAGAGCTTTAGCTAGAAACCCTAAGTAGGGTTCTCGGAGGTGTCCCTTGAATGGATGACCTCTCGAGTTAGCATTCCAAGAGAGAGCTAGTTCTATACCTCTAGAAGCTAGTTCTTCGGAGATAGAGAGATAGAGTTGAAGAGAAACTTTTGGAGGAGTATCGGCCTGTCGGTGCTACCTCTATGGCTTGTATCTGAGACTACTTTGGAGTCAACTTCTGTGTTCAAGTAAGTAATATTGTTTATTCTATTTTGCTAGTTTATGACTCTTTTGAGTACTTTAATCCTTGTAGTTCTTGGGTTAGAGTAGTATTTGTAGTGTAAGCGTGGTGCTTAGACTCTGTTACTTGTAGATGTACCCTATTGTCTGGATTTGGTGGTAGCTCGTAGAGGTGACTTATAGCTCTGTTGAATCTTACTTATTCCACTATCTCGTCAGTAGGCCTAGTAGGAGAATAGTTGGTAGCTGAGTATAGATCTGTCTGTACTTTTCTGTCCAACTCCCTAGTAAAACATTTTGATCATAATTTGCTTGAGGCTGAACTAGAAGCCCTAGTTGTCCCCTCTATATCCCTAACTTCTACAGCCTTGTTTGCTACTCAGTTGGTTAAATGTAGTTTAGAAGACCCTCACACATCTTCCTTTGGGTTCGATATTAAAACTAGGTATACTTATTTGGTGAAGTGCTACAATGTATCCGTGCGCGCTATGGATTTATTCAAGAGACATTAACAGATACCAACAAGCATTTCTAGCGCCGTTCTTGGGGGGAAGACGTCGGCCGAGATCACTCGAACTTATCTTAACCTGTATTATAATCTTATCTTTTCTTTGTATACTATCACTCTTTACCTTTTCCATTTCTCTTTACCTTTTCTATCCTTCAATGGATCAACTTGATTCCACGCCTATCTATAAATATAACTTCATGAGCCTACGCTTAGAGCTAGAGCCGTCCTCAAAGCCCATCTTAGCCTCTGACTATAAGCTACGCCCATGTTTGATAGACATGGTCAGAAACCAATCTTTCTCAGGAGAAGACAATGCTAGCCCTTATTCTTACCTCAATGAATTCGAACAAACCTGTGCGTGTTTGCGCATTAAGGATATGTCCGATGAGACTATCCGATGGAAGCTTTTTCCTTTCTCTTTGACTGGAGAAGCTAGACATTGGTATGATCTCCATGTTGAGAGTGTTAAAGGTGACTAGGAAGCATTATGTGCCGAATTCTACCTTCAATTCTATCCTATTTCTAGGGTAGTAGAGCTCCGCTTAGAAGTTCTATCCTTTAACCAAGAGAAGAAGGAGACCTTAATTGAAGCCTGGGAACGCTTTAACTACTTAACTCATTCTAGACCTAGTCTATCCATACCAGACCCATTCTACTTCAACATTTCTATAAGGGTCTAAATAGAAAAACCATGAAGTTCCTCAACCTTGCTTCTGGATGATCATTCTTGCATATCACTTTTGATGTTGCGAGAAGCGTCCTTACAAAAATCCACGAAAATGAAGCATCTTTAAAGAAGCAAGTAGAGGAAGAAGATCTGATAGTTGATCAGGAATCCACACCTACCACATCCCGACCTGCAACTATCAGCGAGCTTGAACCACAGGAGGAGGAAGAAATTCCACTTCCTAAATTCATGCTCGAGATGGAGGATGATATATTTGCTGATTATGGAAACACCTTGAATTTTTATGCTGTTAGGAGACCACAAAGATAAAGAAGACGTCACCTAGTGACGAAGTCTTAAATCCTTCTGAGGTGGTTAAGCAAAATGCTAAAGGGCTTGTGTTGATTATAAGCAATGATTGGTTGGAAGAATCAGAGCTTTCCTCTGATGTCATCCGAGTTGATTTCACCTCAACTACCATACTTTGCCAAATCCACAAGGGATCTTTTGAAGCATTATACAACCCCTGTTGTAGGAGTTAACATCATGTCTGCGACATTTGCTCAAAATTTTCGAAGAGACATGCCCTTAACCCCAACAACAAAGTTTATGAAAAGTCCTTTAGGCCATATTATTCCAAATTTTGGGATTCTCTATGTCTTACCTATTTATGTCAAAGGGATAAGAGTTCATTTGAGCTTCTATGTCTTTGATGTCATAGAGTTTGACGTATTGATTGACAGACCTATAGAGAGACTTTTGCAAGAAGGACAAGAAGGGAATTTAAACATTAGCCTTGGGAAGAATTTTAAATTGCCTATATCCATAACTCATGTTCTCAATAGTGAGACTAAGCCACTTCCTGAGCCTGATCCTATGGAAGAAGTCTTAGAGACAACTCTTGAATCATCATTCGAACTAGACTTCAAGGATGATCCCGAACAGAACCTGACCCTCTAGATGAGTCTGAGGAACCGCCTAAGCCTCCCATAGAGCTCAAACCCCTGCCTTCTGGACTTAAATATGCTTTTCTAAATAATGATTGAGAATCTCCTATAATAATAAGCGATAACCTCTCTGAAACCTTCCGATTGATCATAATCCTAGAAAAGCATAGATCTACTTTTGGCTATTCACTCCAAGATCTTAAAGGAATCAGTCCTTTCTTTGCACCCATCGCATTCCTACAGATCCTGAGATAATACCCTCTAGAAAACCACAACGTAGATTGAACAATGCGATGAGAGAGGTTGTTAAGAAAGAGGTTTTGAAACTGTTACATGCCGGGATCATATATCCTGTGCCATACAGTGAGTGGGTAAGCCCTATGTAAGTTGTGCCTAAAAAGGGAGGCATGACAGTTGTTAGAAATGACAAGAACGAATTAATTCCACAAGGAACTGTCACGGGATGGCGGATGTGTATTGATTACCGAAAGCTAAACAAGGCAACAAAGAAAGATCATTTTCCACTTCCCTTCATTGATGAGATGTTGGAAAGATTGGCAAATCATTCTTTCTTCTGTTTTCTTGATGGGTATTCGGGATGTCATCAAATACCGATCCACCCAGATGACCAAAGTAAAACCATGTTTACATGTCCATATAGAACCTATGCTTACCGTAGAATGTCTTTTGGACTATGTAATGCTCCAACTTCATTTCAAAGATGCATGATGTCTATATTTTTTCGATATGATTGAAGTGATAATGGAAGTTTTCATGGATGACTTTTCGGTGTATGGAAAAACTTTTGATAGATGCCTTGAAAACTTAGATAAGGTTTTGCAAAGATGTGAGGAAAAGCACTTAGTCCTTAATTGGGGAAAATGCCATTTCATGGTTAGAGAAGGAATAGTGCTTGGACATTTGGTGTCCGAAAGAGGGATAGAGGTAGACAGAGCTAAAATTGAAGTAATTGAACAACTACCTCCTCCCATTAATGTTAAGGGAATTTGAAGCTTTCTAGGTCATGCAGGTTTTTTATAGACGATTCATACACAATTTTTCATACATTACTCGACCTCTAGCGAACACGCTAGCTAAGGATGCTCCCTTTGAATTTGATGACGCTTGTTTGAAAGCTTTTGAAACCCTTAAGAAAGCGTTCATCTCGCACCAATCATTCAACCCCCGATTGGTCGCTACCTTTTGAATTGATGTGTCATGCAAGTGATTATCTTTGTGGGGGCAGTTTTGGGACAAACTAAAGACAAGAAACATCACGCAATTGCATATGCTAGCAAAACTTTGACAGGACCTCAACTTAATTATGCAACGGAAAAAGAGCTTTTGGCTGTTGTTTTTGCTATAGACAAGTTTAGATCTTACTTAGTAGGAGCAAAGGTAATTGTCTACACTGATCATGCTTTGCTCTTAAATACCTACTCACTAAGAAAGATGCTAAACCTCAACTCATAAGATGGATTTTACTACTCCAAGAATTTGACTTAGAAATAAAAGATAAAAGAGGAGTAGAAAACCCTATTGCCGATCACTTGTCTAGAATGCAGTTTAAGAATATGCAGGAACTACCAATCAATGACTCTCTTCGAGACGACACGCTATACGCCATCTCCGTGTCGGATCCCCTGGTACGCGAATATTGTAAATTTTATGGTTGCGAGGATATGTCCGGGGTGGACAGGGAGAAAGCTTATTTATGAAAGTCGTCTACATATATAGGATGATCCTTATCTCTTCCGAGTATGTGCTGATGGACTACTCCGAAGATGTGTACCCAATGAGGAAGGACAGCAGATCATTGAAAAATGTCATTCATCACCATATAGAGGTCATTATGGAGCATTCCGAACTCATGCAAAGATCTGGCAAAATGGATTCTTTTGGCCAAAAATGTATGAAGACACCAAGAACTTCATCTGAAGATGTGGAGCATGTCAGAGGCACGGCAATATTAACTCAAGAGATGCTATGCCCCTTACCAACAATCTTTAGATTGAGCTCTTTGATGTCTAGGGAATCGACTACATGGGACCATTCCCGAAATCAGGCAACTATGAGTATATTCTAGTGGCAGTTGATTATGTCAAAGTGGGTAGAAGCACAGCCATGCAAAGCCGCCAATTCTGCGAATTCCATGAAGATGTTTCAAGAGACAATATTTCTAAGATTCGGTGTTCCAAGAATGGTGATTTGTGATGGAGGAACTCACTTCATTGACAAAGACTTTCGCAACTACTTAATGAAGCAAGGGATTCAACATCACGTAGCTACTCCTTACCATCCTCAAACAAGTGGCCAAGCAGAGACTTCTAATAAGCAAATCAACAATATCCTATAGAAGACACTTAATGAGATGGGAACCGCTTGGAAGGAGAAGCTACCCGACGCACTATGGGCATACCGAATCGCATACAAGACACCTCTTGGCATGTCACCCGATCAGCTTATCAAAGGCAAGACTTGTCATTTGCCAATAGAGCTCGAGTTCAAAGCTCATTGGGCAATTAAGAGATGGAACATGGATCTTGAAGCCGCCGGAACAAAAAGAAAGATGCAACTCTCAAAACTAGATGAATGGCGAGAAAAAGCATGTCATAACTCAAAGATCTATAAAGAGAGAACCAAAAGGTGGCATAATAAGCGAATCAAGAAGAAGAGCTTCAATCCTAGAGATAAAGAGCTACTATTCAACTCTAGGGTAAGATTATTCGGACATGGAAAGCTACGAAGCAAATGGGAAGGACCATTCACGGTGGTAAATTCATCATCACATGGAGCAGTGACACTTCAAAACAACGAAGGTACGTTATTCAAGGTAAATGGCCAACGTCTTAAAATTTTTCTAGAACCTTCTAGACCACCTAGGGAATTGGATGAAATTTATTTCTTAAATTTTCCCTAATTTATCAAAATATAAAACCCCGTCGTGAATTGGGCCGCAACGGGAGAAAATTTGGAGAGAAAACGGGCCAAGAATGCACCCTGCGGAAGGGCACGGAAACCGGGCCAGGGTGGGACTGGCCGGTCCCACCCCAGACCGGTCGGTCTGCCCAGGCACCGCCTTGGGGTCCGCCGCCTCTCATTGTGAAGTTTGTTCCATTAGGGTTCAGAATATTCAGCCATGATCCGTATCCACCGCCGCCTTATCACGATATATGCTCGGGATAGATTAGGATGGAATGACCCCCACCCCAAGGAACCAGGACTATATAAACAAGCCCCTGGGGTCATTCTCCTCTCATCCTAAGAGCTTTCCTCTCTTAGCCCTAGCAAGAAAGCTCTCCAATCATTCCATCATCCACCAAATGGCAAACCCAAGCCTTCCCTACACCGTCGAAGAGCCTGAGGAGGTCCTCCCACTGGCGATCATCCCGCCAAAGCAGCTGGCGGTGGTGCCACCGAAGGCGATCGTCTCGGTGCCGTCGAAGGAGGTCGTCCGAGCTCAATCTCAAGGAGCTCCACTGGAGGAGGCGCGCTTCACCCAGGCCATCAGGAGGCCAACCATCGTGCCTCTAGCTCGTCGGCCGCTTCTCGGAGATAAGCCTCGACCACTTGGTTAGCCTAGCATCTCTCTCCCCCAGGGCACTAAGTTACTACCTCCAAGAGAGGGGGAGAGGCTGCTTGGGGTCACCACCAAGTTTGGAATGGTGACTAGAGCCAAGTACACTACGGAGAAGGAGCGTGTGACTCTGGATGGTGTACGGGTGGACACCAACAATGTCAAGTTCAATCCACCACCAAGAGCCAACCCGGAGCTGCCAAAGAAGAAAGCAAGGACTGCACCAGCCCCGTGCCAACCTTGACTCAACCTAGCCATGCTAGAGACTAGGATAGACCTATAGGGCCGTACGCTGTCTGAGGCGCTCAAGGCCCTGAACACGGCTGCTCAGTGCATAGCAAACTTAGAAGCGAAGCAGGAGAAGATGCGCATTAAGAATAAGGTGCTCAAGGCTAGAGTTGAGGAACTAGAGAAGAAAGAGTAAGAGATAGAGATGAGTAGGCACACGTAAGAGTCAGTTCATTAGTTTGCTTAATTAATTAGTTTGTTAGTTTGATTAGTTAATTCCTTCATTCATTGTGTAATAAATGTGCCTCATTGGATAATAAAGAGTCAACTTTTTAGAGTCATCATCTCTCTCTAGATATATGTTTGTTTTTGTCTCCACCTTGTTGTGCATAAAAGAAAATAGGAAACAAGTGTGGGGGAGACAACCAATAAAGAACACAGAAGAACATCAACAGGAGCCAGGTACACACTCCAAAACACTCTCATTTATTGACAACTGAGCTTAATTAAATATCCTTTAATGAAACATGATTACACCTCAAGGATGAGTAGCTTAGTCATAACTTAAGGCAAGAATCACATAAATTCATCTCCTGTACACTTGCAGCTATTGGGAACTCTTTATAGGGACCCCATGCTTCTTAAGTTGTTGACAAGTATGAGATAGTAAACATGAAAACCTGAATTTCTCTGCCTGGTTATTGGAGCTTTTATTTTGAAAACACAAAAAACAAGAGCTGAGCTACTCCCTCCGTGGTTTTAAAATGCCTATACTGCCATGCACGATCATAACTTTCTACATAAGTAGCTTATTTTGCACTGAGCTCTGTCAGCTTTTGAGACCCGTGTTGTAGAGGTTTGTCATGCTCTCAAGATCAGGATCCACTTACACTCCATGTATGTACTATCCCTACTTTGGGGGGGTAGGCGCAGCTTTTATCCATCCATATAGAAAAAAATGTGCTGCTCTCACACTAAGAGTACGCACCCAAAAAAGGTTTTGGTATGATTATGTTCATCTATGGTCTAACATTATCAGAATCTCTGTCTTGCAAAAAGTTTTTCGTGCAGGATGACATGGGCTATGCAAAAAGAAAAGAGAGTTAAAAATAAGAAAATGGACAAGGGTCCAATTGTTAAAAAGAACAAAAGGCACAATATGCCTAAGCTCTCTAGAAAAGAAAGAAAAGAAAAAACTCAAGATAGCCCATTGTCTCCAAGCACTCCAATTCAAGCAAGAGAGATATATCCTTTAAAGACATGAGCATAGGTAGAGTAGGATAGCCACCATATATTCCACACACATGCACATCTTGATCTAAGAGTATGACACTCCTCTCCTTGGGACTTTTACGCTAGCTCAGTGACGTGTAAGGTAAGTATACTATTCCTTGCCAAACCTTTGAACTCCATATAAGCCTATTAGAGGTAGGTTGCAAGGAAAGGCATTCACTCATTCATGCCTAAGTAAGATCCACAAATACCACATATAATGACTAATTTAAGAGTACCAAATTGAGGAGCAGGTAAGCTATGTGTCTATCTCCAAAAATCTTACAAAAACCCTCCAATGAGCCTAGCAGTGAGATAAACGTAAACTGTTCGACTATTCTACTTTTTAACTTCTCAAAATTGTTTGGTAGACACTTTGAATCTCATAGTGCAGGAATCACCAGGAATGCGCTTATGTTGACCTCTTTGTCCTGAGCTATGTCTGAAGTTATCCAACCTTTTCTCGAGGACGAGTAAAAGTCTAAGTGTGGGGGTGTTGTTGACGGTCCTTAACGTTCGAATTCAACTGTCAACTAATCTTCCAAAATGATATAAAAGCAATCCATCTATCTAGAGTAGGGCTTTAACTAACGAATTCCACGAGTTTTGGTGAATCAATGATTTTGCAGGTAAACACTGGAAAAGACACACTTTTGGGCTACACCACAACATAGAATGCAAGATTTTATGCCAAGCCAACACAGGAACATTCCAGAAGAGACGAGAAGGCACCACACCGAGCCAGGGGCCCGGGGGCCGCCAGGCCAGACCGACCGGTCTAGCCCTAGACCGGCCGGTCTAGGCTCTATCCCGGTTGCGCCCCGGTTCGCTCGGTTTATTCCACCACCTTTGAGGAACGATCTCCACCATCCGCCAAGGTTGGTTTGATCCAAGGGCTCATGTTGATTCGCTAGGGCTATAAAAGGAGAGGCACACCCCCTATGAGGGAGGATCCAAGAGAAGAAGAGAAGAGCTTTAGCTAGAAACCCTAAGTAGGATTCTCGGAGGTGTCCCTTGAATGGAGTACCTCCCGAGTTAGCATTTCAAGAGAGAGCTAGTTCTATACCTCTAGAAGCTAGTTCTTCAGAGATAGAGAGATAGAGTTAAAGAGAAAGTTTTGGAGGAGTATCGGCCTGTCGGAGCTACCTCTACGGCTTGTATCTGAGACTACTTTGGAGTCGACTTCTGTGTTCAAGTAAGTAACATTATTTATTCTATTTTGCTAGTTTACGACTCTTTTGAGTACTTTAATCCTTGTAGCTCTAGGGTTAGAGTAGTATTGGTAGTGTAAGCATGGTGCTTAGACTCCATTACTCGTAGATGTACTCTATTGTCTGGATTTGGTGGTAGCTCGCAGAGGTGACTTATAGCTCTGTTGAATCTTACTTATTCCACTATCTCGTCAGTAGGCCTAGCAGGAGAATAGTTGGTAGCTGAGTATAGCTGTGTCTGTGCTTTTCTATCCAACTCCCTAGTAAAACATTTTGATCATAATTTGCTTGAGCCTGAACTAAAAGCTCTAGTTGTCCCCTCTATATCCCTACCTTCTACAGCCTTGTTTGCTGCTCAGTTGGTTAAGTGTAGTTTAGAAGACCCTCACACATCTTTCTTTGTGTTTGATATTAAAACTGGGTATACTTATCTGGTGAAGTGCTACAACGTATCCTTGTGCTTGCGAATTTATTCAGTAGGCATTAACAGATACCAACAAACCTTCATCTCATCCAACAAGAAGTTGCTTTCTTCACACAGTGATTAGCTGTGTGTAGAGAGGTGTACTTTGAGTGACGACGATGATGATACTTAGGTGGACTAGCTCTTAGAGTCATCTCAGAGCAAACATCTCACAAAACACCAAAACTCATAGAACGGATTAGGATAAGCGGTTAGTGGTTAGCCGCTCGTGGATTTGGTTATTGTGAGAGGTTTCAAAGGTTGTTGCAAAGTGCATCCAAGATGACAAGATGCTCAATGATTATTTTTGGATTTTTCTTTTTATCAATAGAATGAAATATGTATGCTAATTTTTATTTTATTTTTAGGCTACCACAGTGAACACTTCTTTAGCTTGCACTGCAGGTATGTCACATGGGGCTTTGAGATTTTCCAAATGTTTTTGTGATTTTCTATAAAGTGAAAATTAACTAAAAATTAAAAGTGCAAGAAAGTAAATGGATAACTACCATTGTTACCTTATGGCAAGGGTTTAGAGTTTAGAGTCCTCCGGACAAGACTTCTCGTCGTCTTCACTCCTGGGGTGCTTCATCAGATCCCAAGGATGGGGACCCTGATGTTGGACCTCCTGGCGATGATGACTCAGTTGAGGAGGTTACCTTTTCTTTCCATACCTTCGTGGGTTGTTGTTTTGGTGCTGTAGATTCTTCCTTGATTTCCTCCTCCTCAACATTGCTCTTTTGAGAGCAATTCCTCCGGCGCTGATGTCTCCTCTTGGACAGGGTGAAAGCTGCTAATCCAGGAGAGTTATAATCTTTGAAATAACAGCGTACCTTCTCTCCAGGGAATTGGAAGTGGGCTTGGCCTGATCCATTGTAGATGATCGCGTTGGTGGTGCTGAGGAACGGCCTTCCAAGTATGATAGGCATCTCGTCTTCTTCTCCCATGTCCAGTATCATGAAGTCGGTCGGGACGTAGTGGTTCTGGATATTGACCATAATGTCTCTTGCTACTCCCTCTGGAAATCTCGTTGTGTTGTTCGCCAGCTGCAGCTGCATATAGGTAGGGTATAGAGGTGTATCGAATAGTAAATCATATACCTTTTTAGACATGATGTTGACAGCTGATCCGGTGTCGTAGAAAGCATTGTAGAATGAGCACAGTCCAATGGGCAATGGTGCAATCAATGGCTGGCATGCCTGGATCCTCTTTCTTGGTTAGGAATGGTGAAGCTAAGAGGTGGTCATGCTTGTACTCGACAGCCTTGACTACTTGGACTTGCTTTCTCATTTGTCTTCTATTCTTGTTCTTCCTCTTCCCATTTGAGTTCCTCTTGGTTCCTTTGTTTGTTGGCTTGACTAGGAAGTAAGCTCCTCTTGGATCTATAGGAGCCTCAAGGATCTTGTTCTTGAAACTGAACCTCTCTTTACTGCCCTTGATGGTGAAACAAATCTTAGCACTGTCCGTGTAGATGACAGCCTTTGCAGTACTCAGGAATGGTCGGCCAAGAATGATTGGACTCTTGGGATCTCTGTCGGTATCCAGGACTACAAAGTCTACAGGGACATATGATCTCCCGATTCATATGCACACGTCATCTAAGATTCCTTTGGGGTACTTGATCGTCTGGTCTGTAAGCTGCAAACACATATCTGTGTACAACAAAGATGCCCATGGAAAGACTTGGTCAAAGATTACCTTAGGCATGATGTTGACACTGGCACCTCGATCGCAGACAACTTCAGGGAAGTCATACTACCCAATAGAGATGGGGATCACAGGTCTCCCTGGATCTCCTCTGTTAGGTGGCATGGACTCATCCTTCCATCCTGATGATGCTTCAACGTAGTAACCTGCATACACATCAACCAGATTCGCGGTTTTGGGCTCTAGAGGTGCCCTGGAATCTTACCTTCGTTGGTCAGTGGAACAGCGGCCGCCAGCTGAGCTAATTATTGTTCTATCATTTTATTAAAGCTAAGCTGGTTCTTAACAGCAGAAGTAAAGCTATCCATTTTGATGTTTATGTTCTCTAGCATTTTATCATTGGATGCTACCTTCCTAGATAAAGTCTCTACAATTTTATTTTGGTTGGAGACCACTTCTCTCAAAGGCAGTTGAGCATAATTATTGTAATTAGTGCCTTGAAAATTACCTTGGAAGTTACCTTGGTAGTTGGGTCTTTGCTGATTCCATCCTTGATTTTGAGGATGATAATTGTTGTTGTTGTTGATGAAGTTCACATCCTCACGGGTCTCAGGACAGCTGTTGCCTAAGTGTCCCATATTGCCACACACTTCGCAAGTCATAATGAATCATTAATGTACATGACATCTTATCTCTAGCTCGTCTTGTCTTCCAGCTTCTTCATGAGCAGGTCTATCTTGGCAGACAGCATGTCTACCTCCTTAAGCTAGTCCATTCCTCCACTCTTCTTGTGGGTTGTTTGGTGCTCATCATTCCAATCTTGATTGGAGGCCATCTTCTCCGTAAGAGCAGTAGCTTGTGGTATGGTCAATGACATAAATGCACCTCTAGCAGCAGCATCAACATTGTTACGGGTGCTGTTGGTAAGCCCATGATAAAAAGTTTACATTAGGAGCCAATTCTCCATCCCATGATGAGGACATTCTGATATGCAATCTTGAAAGCATTCCCATGCCTCAGGGACTGACTCATCATGTTGTTGCTGGAAACTTGAAATCTTCCCCCTTAGGGCACTTGTCTTGCCCATAGGAAAGAATCTTGACAAAAAAACTGTGGAGCACTTATCCCAAGTTGTATGGTTGTCTTTGTTGGCGTAGAACCATTGTTTTGCCTTTCCCAACAGTGAGAATGGGAACAGGCGTAGCAGGACGGTATCCTTTGGGACATCTTTTAGCTTGAAAGTGCTGCAAATCTCCAGGAAGTGTTGGAGATGAGCACTTGCATCTTCGTGTGCTTTTCCACAGAATAAGTTGGCTTGCACCATGGTGATAAAAGCCGGCTTGAGCTCAAATCCATTCTCCCCAACTTTGACGTTAGGTCCAGTGCGGATGTTGTTGGTGTTCGGAGCGGAGAACTCGCGCAGTGACTTATCAGCCATTTCCTCAAAGACTGGTGCTAAGTTGCCCTCTTGTTGCTCTTCTTCTTCTCTTCTAGGAGCTTGCTCCTCCAAAGAACGAACCTCAACAGTGAGTGTCTTTGATGGAGATTCAAAGATATCCCTCACTTGCTAGAATTTCGTTCTTCAAAAGAGTCTCTCTGGATTTTCAACATAGTTATCTGGCAGATCAAAACCACTCATTCATTACCCTGCATAAGATTTCATAAAGATAGAAAACACAAGGGTAAGCCTGCATTGAGTAGGGGTCTATGGTTTTCTCTAACTCATTAGTTTGTTAGGTCTATCGCTATCCTTTAATTGCCAATTGCCTTCCCCGGCAATGGCGCCAAAAATGCTTGTTGACACCTCTTAATGTTATCTCTAATAATGGTGCCAAAAATGCTTGTGCAGCGCACTGCCACTAGAATGCCAAGTTGTCATCCCCAGCATAACACCAAGGGGTGTGGTATTAAATCATGCCACCATTAAGAATATAGAAATGTATCCGCAAACGCATAGATCAAATGCTATTGTAGCATTTTACCTGGAGTATTACGGGTTGTCATTTATATTTTCCCAAAGGAAGGTCTACATGGCTATGTAAAGGTAGTGTGTTGACCTAGAGTGTAACAAATAGGCATAACCATGTCCTCGCTACTCAATACAGGGGTAAGTCACAAGATAATTGATAAGGTAAGTATATAATCATCAGCATAAACAGATAGAGACTTCTAGCTATATCATTAGGGTTGCTAGTAGAACATCAAGAGATATTCCTGGGTTATTTCTAGCTACATGTCAATGCATATTATGGTTAGTGCAATACACCTAGTAGTCATGGCTAAGGTTAGCATTATATTTATTCATAGTGGACATACTAGGGAAGTTTGAGAACATAGCACGCCTTCCTTCATATATAAGCCATACTGTGGCTATAAACAGGATTTGGATTACATAGGACTCAACAGGAATGTCACACCCACGATCTACCAAACCCGGCCTATAGGGTGCATTCGCAAATAAACAATGTATAAGCACCACGCTTACACAATGCTTATCACTCACCCAACGATCAATTAGATGAGTGCTACACAAACCTATGGATAAGTATCATGTTAATTTAGCTATACTAAGCATATAACCACAATAGACAAAGAATAATATAACTATGAATGTAAGTAAATAAGTATTCATCAATTCAATTGTAGCAATCATATAACTATACAATGAAAGAGAACAAAGGTGAGAGGAGGTAAGAACTATACCAAATTCAAGCTCTTGATGGCTCTGGAATCCAAGCCTGCGTTTGCCTCCCTCTAGTTCTAATCTAGCTATCTAGGCCTTAGCTAAGGAGCTCTGATAGGGTTTCTGGCTGATGATCGGACTTCGAGTGAGAATTAATGAATGAGGGCTCTCCCCATGGGGGTGTCTCTTGTTTTATAGCCCTGAGCAATGATCGTGAGCCATCGGATCAAACTAACATTGACGGGCGGCTAGGATCGATCCTCAAAGGTGGTGGACCGAACCGGGTGAACCAGGACCCGAGGGGGGCCAGCCCCAGACCGACCGGTCTAGGGCCGAGGCCGGGTCCGGCCTGGTGGCCTTTGGGCCCCCGGCTCGGCGTGGTGCCTTCTCATCCCTTCTGGAATCTTCTTGTATAGCCGTGGAGTCTGTTTTCCGTTTCCTTATTCCGATAAGCTCTTGTGTTTGCGCCTTCTCCGGTTTATGCCTGCATAAATA
This sequence comes from Chrysopogon serrulatus, assembly GCA_015844335.1. NCBI lineage: Eukaryota > Viridiplantae > Streptophyta > Magnoliopsida > Poales > Poaceae > Chrysopogon > Chrysopogon serrulatus. The sequence goes on from JADLZL010004239.1 coordinate 14,228, forward strand.
GTGAAACACCAAAACTTGTGGAATTTGGTCTGTGTAATCCCTATGTCTACTTTGGTGATCACAATTGTATCCTTTTCATGGCTAGTTGACGGTTGATTTAATACAATAGTGGCCTTTAACACCTGTCAAAGCAAAAATCAAGACTCAACATCAAGATGGGTTTAGAAGAAGAAGGTGACACCATCACTAGAGGCATTATCACCAAAATGTTCATCCTGATCAGGAGAGCTAGCTTAGAGAAGAAGCACTCCCATGTACCCAACCAAAGAAACTCCGTGTCATCAACACTGGAGGAATCAACAAGAAGGAAGAAGTCTTGTCCGAAGGACTTTAAACCCCGAACCCTTGCCATGAGGTAACATTGGTAGTTATCTATATTTACTTTCTTACATTGCATGATTAATTTTCTTGTTAACATGTTTACTTTCCAGCATTGCATAGAAAAGAACAAAAATAATTATGCACTTATCAGACTGCATTCATGCTTCATAAAACTTGAAAGCCCCATGTGAGTAGTCCTATAGTGTGTAAAAGCATGTAGGAGTCTTCACTGTGGTGGCATAAAAATAACAAAAATAATCATGCATACATATTTTATTTCCTGCATAAAAGAAATAGAAAATCTGAAAATACTAAATGAGCATCCTGCTATAACTCTGCTATAATGGAAATATACTTTGAGACCTCCACAACAACTAATTCTTAAACGGCTAACCACTAACTGCTTATCCTAATTAGTTCCACGAGTTTTGGTGTTTTGTGAGAGTTTTCTGCAGGATGACTCCAAGAGTTAATCCACCTAGGAATCTTCATCATCATCACTCAAAGTACACCTTCCCTACACATAGCTAATCACTGTGTGGAGGAAGCAACTTCTTGTTGGATGAGATTGAGGTTCCTGGCTACACTTGCTCTTATAAGCATGAGCTCCATCGAGAGAACCGCTCAGCTTCACTGCTCAACCACGATAACAACTAGCTTGGGGGAAGGCTTCCCCTAGGTACCCAGGTAAGTGTGCCTACATGATTATTGAGTCAGTCATAAAAATAAAAAAATACCAAAAATATGTGAGCATATGAAGGTTCACCATAGTATCATAAGAAAACCTAAAAATACCAAAAAATATGTGGGCACATGAAGGTCCACGCTTGTAGAGTCCTTAGAGTCTTTAATGTTTTATTTAGTAGGAGTCTTAAAATGAAGAAATCAAATAAAAATGTTTGTCTAGATAGAGTCAATAAATAAGCAAGCCCTTGAGATGATCCTTATAGATGAAAATGATAAAAAGCCGCTCTGTTGTAACACCTTTGAAGTGCCTAGTTTTTAGACATAAGTTTTCCCAAGTTTTGGCTTTAACTGTTTTGACATGAAGATTTACTCTGAGCCTAAGACTTGTGGGTTGCATATGCTTGATCTAAGTCTAGGTAATTGATTGATTTGAGTGAGAAAGTTTGAGCTGCTATTTATCTTGTTCTGAGTGACACTAGAGTTCTGGAGATTTATCTTTTGAAAAATGCAAAACCCTACATGATGAGTTCCTATATGACAAAGCTTACATTCCCACCAGAGCCAAACATGATAAGATAGGCTATTAAACTTCCACATACATGCTGCTTGTCATGCATTGAGTTTTGTCAACCTTTGTGACCCTGGTGAGAAACTTTTCATGCTCTTGAATCATGATCCACCTCCATATGCACTACTCTATACTGGAGTAGTCGCAACAACATACCATTCCACTTACATCCATTCCAAAAATGTTTTTCTCCTGCACTAGGAGATAACACTAAAAATACCTCCATTAGGATAGCCACCCAATAAATGCTCTAAGTTCCTGTTGCTATCTCTCCAAACCCTACAATGCCAAAAGGAGTGTTGTGAGCTATGCAAAAAGATATTTAAGAAAAGAAACAAAAGGGAAAGAAAAAAGGGGGGAAGAAAATAAATGGACAAGTGTCCAAGTACTGACAATGGGCACTTAGATGCCCGACTTCCTGAGAAAGAGAAAAGATAACTCATAACCTCTGGCTAGTTTTCAAAGTTCAAGAGAGAGATAGGCATTTAAGGAGCTGAGTAGAATTAGGTTCCACCATATATCCACCATATCCATCTACCCATATACATCTTGATTCGACTGTATGACTTGTTTCTCTGTGGATCCATTGTTTGACTTTACAACATATGCATTGCAAGTTTGCTCTTTCAATTTCTCCTTACCTATGAGCTCCACATAAGCTTTAGTTATAGGATGAAAAGAAAGGCAAACATCATTTACTGCCTTGGTGAGAATCCACAAATACCACATATGCTAAGAGATTTGAGAGAGTCATACATGGGAAACTCTGAGTTTTATTTGAAAACCCCTAAAAAACCTCCAGAATGATAGTTGAACGAAGAGCTTGAGACTTAGTGCTTGGCTAGATCTTTCTGTCTTTTGATTGCCGAAGACCCAAGTGAAAGCTGATAAACCCCATAGTCAAAGGTAACATAAGTATGTTTGAAGGTTAGCTCAGTTATTGCTTAGACATGGAGGAGAACTTTTGTCTGAATGCAGGTATACTTCTAAGGAGTTACTACAAGATGGCTACAATGCTTAAACGTACAGATATCTTTTGATAGCCTTTCTGGGACTAGCGAAGGTTAAGTGTGGGGGGGTTGTTGATGGTCACTAATGACCAAATCTACCCATCAACTAACTCTTGAAAGAGGCACATTTGTGATCACTGTTGACATTTCTAACGTCGCTACTAGAAATAGAGGTAAATCCCTATCTCCGGCAATGGCGCCAAAAATGCTTGTTGGTATTTATTAACTGCACTCCATTAAATAAGTTTTAAGTAGGATTATCCGCAAGCGCATAGATATCATACCAGTGTCACATTTTACCCGGAGGTTTTAAATATCGTATCCACAGGGAACAGTTGTGATGATGACAACGTCTATAGACTTAACCCTACAATTAGGCTAGATCATATCAAGAAAAAGGAAATAGCTAATGTACTTTAGTTCTGACTCCGGTAAACTTTGTATAATATCGTCTTATCGGACAAGTAATCCCGAATAAGAGAAGAAACAGAGTAATCTCCTATCGAGCACTGTAAGCCTATCAGCCCTATCAACGGGAAGTGGACTACAGAGGATTCAACGTAGCTATAAAGTCACCTATGCGAGCTACCATCCGGTTGATCAGGGGACATCCACAAGTAAACCTAGCCTAGGCACCACGCCTACACTACGAAATACTACTTCAATCAAGAAATTACCAAGATCAAAGCACTCAGTATGAGATGTGAACCAAAGAACGAATAAGAACAAATTGCTTACTTAAATTGGAACGGTAAATACAAAAGTACCTCAGAACGTAGCTCCGGGCGAGGGAGCTGAATCTAGAAGAATACAGCCACGAAGAAGCGCCGACATGCCGGAACTCCTCCAGAATCTCTACTCCTCTACTCAATCTCTCTAATCTCTAAACATGACTAGATCTAGAAGAACTAGTCTCTCCTAATTGCTACATCTAGATGAACTAGAACTAGATCAACTAGAGGGACCCTAACCCTAATTTTGTAGAGAATATGAAGCACCAGGGTGTAGAATGCCTCTAGGAGGGGCCTTGGGGCGTCATTATATAGGCCGAGGTGGAGTAGGGGGCAAGGAACCGCCACGTCAGCGATCCGCGTCTTCATCTTGTGTGCACCGTCGGATCAAACCGACCTAAAATCAACGTAGGGATGCTCTGCTTGGCTTCCAAGGAAGCGTGGGAGGAAGACTCCAGAAGGCGGCGGCCATCGGGCGAATTAGGGCGTCGACCGGCCCCACCTAGGCTCCTCTACGGGCCCCGCTGCTTCGGGTGTCTTCTAGACCCTTTCTAAGTCCGATGATGATGTTGTTCTGGCGTGGATCAATTTCGTGATAATTTTGCATTAGAATCCCTCTTTTTTAGCTTTTCTAAAAATCACCCTAGAAAATACAGAATATGCAAAACTCGTGGAAATTGTCAGTTAGACCCCTAGACTAGTGTGTTTTCATGTTCTCCTTCGGGTTTAAAGTGCTAGTAAAAGTTGACGTTAACGACCGTCAACAATACCCCCAAGCTTACCTTTTTGCCAGTCCCTTGGCAAACATCCTAGATTTAGTTATTAATAAACTTGGATCAGGAGTTGCTGTAATACTTTTATTTCTTTTAAGCACACTTGCTTTTAAACATAAATTTTCCTCCGGTTTAGACAAAACTGCTCTAACTTTCAAACTTACCCATTTTACCTTTAACCATGGAGCTTTACAGCTTTTGCATAAGTCTTGAGCAACCGAAAGATAGAACAATCAAGTTAAGCACTAGGTCTCAAATTCTTTACAGTACCAATATTCCGGAGTTTTGTAAGTTTTCGAAATAAAACTCAGAGCTTAATTGTATGACACCCTCAAGTCTTTTATTATCTGTGGTATTTATGGATCTCACTGAGGCATCAATAATGTCATGCCTTCCTACAACTAAGTATTTATAGTGGAGCTTATAGGAGTGGCGATAACAAGGATGAGCATACTTGCAATTCATATATTGTAAGGTCAAACAATGGATCCAAAGAGAATCAAGGCATTCAATCAAATCAAGATGTGCATGTGTATAGAATATGATGGATAGGTGCATATATGGTATTTAGTGGCTAATCCTAATTCTACTTTTGCTCTTTAACTCGCTCCTCAGAACTTAGAACTCTTCACGGGAAAACATGGGCTATCTTTATTCTCTCTTTTTTTCTTTTTTTCAATCTGGGAGGCGGGCATCTATGTACCCATTGTTTTAATTGCTGGGACACTTGTCCATCTTTTACTCCCCTTTTTTCTCTTCTTTTTTTTCAATACTTTTGCATAGCCACATGCATCTTTTGAATATAAATAATTAGAGAGATAATGATAAGAATTTAGAGCAATTAAATGGGGGCTGTCCTATAGGGTATATTTTTAGGAGTTTACTCCTGATGTAGGAGAAAAATATTTTTAAGGTGGATCTAGATGACTGCGCTTACATTCTAGAGTAGGAGTAATGCATATGTGGGTGGAGTGCGTAAGTGATCTTGATTTTAAAAGCATGACAAGACTCTCATAGGGTATATTCCAAAGGTTGACTAAACTCAATGTAGAGCATGCAGCATGAATGTGCAAAGGTTTTCCTATCTCTAAATGTACCATATATGGCTTTGGTAGGAATTCAAAATTTGTCATACAAGAGCTCATCATGTAAGATTTTAAGTTTTCAAAATAAATCTCTAGAATCTAGTAATACTAGAAATAAGATAAATAGCAGCTTAGACCTTCATGTATCATATCAATCAATTACCTAGACTCTGCTCAAACATATGCCTCCACAAATTTTGGGTTCAGAGTAAATTCTTATATCAAAGTGGTCATGTCTAAAACTCAGAAGAATTTATGTTTGAAAACTAGGCACTTAAAAGAAATTATGGTAGAGCAACTATTCATCATCTCTAAGATAAAATTTTAATATTCTCTAGTTTTTATTTGACTCTAACTAGACTGGTTGTAGACACATTCTATGATCACACCTTAATATATAGATAAGTATTTTGTTTGGTTTTAATTTATTATTTACCTTCCTTCTTTTTTTATTTCTATTGAACTCACAAGATTCTAAAGACATGGACCTTCATGTGCCCATATATATTTTTGGTATTTTTATATTTTTCTATGATACTATTGTAAACCTTCATGTGCTCATATATTTTTGGTATTTTATGACTATATAAGATCGACTCAATAATCGCCTAGGTATAGTTACCTGATAACTAGGGGATGCTCCTCCCCAAATTAGATGTTTGCAATACTTGGCGTTGATGATCTTCAGAGTGAGCTAACCAAGAGCAGATCCCTGGTGGATGCCACTAATAGACTCTCTCCTTGTCATAATGTTGTTCCTGCATAAGTATACTCCAACAAGAAAACCAAAACTCAAGGCTCAAATTTAATAATGGGTTAGCGGTCAGCCAATAAGCGATTGATTATTCTTTGAGTTGATTTGAATTGATAGGTTATAGCAGGATTCTCTTTTTAGGATTTTCTAGTTTAATTATGCAAAAATTAAATATGTGTGCATGATAGATATATAGTTGTGTTTTTATGCCTCCATAGAGAATATTTTTTTCTTATGGGGCTTAGGCTTTTCATAATGTGAGAAAGTAAATACAGAAGCTATTATTATTATTATTATTATTATTATTATTATTATTATTATTATTATACCACCACAGTAAATATTTCTATAGGGTAACCATAAGTTTATTCATGTGGGGTTTTGAGTATTTTATGATATAGTAAATAAAGCAATAAGATATTTTTTTATTTTATTTTATTTTTAATATTTATGAAGATGAATATGCTAAAGTAAATTTATTAATGTAGATAGGAATACTAATTAAATAGATAACTACCATATTACCTTATGGCAAGGGTACAAAATTCAAAGTTTACCGATAGGTCTTCTTCTTCCACTCTTGTGTATCTCTCCATCTTGAGAGATGGAGGTCATGATGGTTGCATACCTCTAGTGATGATGATGTCACCTTTGTTCTTTGATTTGGCCAACAGGTTGAAGTAGCGCTTTAATTATAGCTGGCAAAGCATCTTGCTCAGTGTGCATGTTCACAGAACTCTCACTTGTAGAATTAATAAATTTTGCTCGTTGTGTTGTCCTGTTTGCAAAACCAAGGTAGAGATCAAGTGCATGGGCTGGCGGGTGGAAAAACACCAACAGAACCAAATCTATTTCTTTATTTATTTTTATCATTCCTTAGGCACATTGAACAAGATAAAGTTGGTATTACCTGAATTGTTTTTTATGCCATGTGTGGTAAGATCAAAAGATTAAGCATTTAATGTTGCATTTAAGTTCACATGGCAGAAAAGAATAAATTCCTTAACCAATAGAAGGATTGTCTATTCCTATATAAATTTTCACATGAGTATGACTATCATCGTTCCAAGGTTGGATATAATGTTTTAGCTTGTTTGGTTAAGGCTGAGATTAAAAAAAGAACGGTGTCATGAACAATTTTAAAAGATAGATCATGTTGAGTTAATCAGGTTAATCAATTTAAGTTGTAACTCTAACATGTTTGTGTTTTTATTTTTGTGCTCACCAAGATCAAGAGAAGAGTAGTGACCACTTACCTTAAGATATTACCTTCATTATTAGAGCGTGATGGCACTAAGTGATGAAGGGTAGATGACTGGTGGTCCTTCCTCTTGCATCTTGAGTTGTTCATGGATATCTTGTCTCCTCTGTTGCATTTATTTTTTTTGTCAACTTTTGCTTCTTTAATCTTTTGACTCCTTCCACTCTAGTTATTATTATGCCTGCAATAGATCAGTGGACAACATATACCCGAAGGAGTATACAAATTTTGAACATAGATTGCTTATCCAATATTTTATTTTATTCTGTCTATGCTAATAAAAAGATAATATTAATATTGTTTTAGCATAGATCATGTTTTATACAGACATGGCTTGAGGCAAAGTAACTTGTAGTAGAAGATGAAGTGAATGAATCATTAATACTCATAGTTCTATCATTTATGATAAATGAGCTATGTCTTCTTCTACAAAGTTATTGAAGTTCAAAGCATGTGCCCCTGTCTCATCTCTCGATTTGAATATATCTCATGAGTTACCCAAATTGATTTTAAAAATTTTTCTACAGGGGTTAGTCCATAAAATATCCAATGCCTACTACAATAATTTCTAGTTCAATAACCAAGCTAAACTCCATGTCTAATTTTGGTTAAGGAAGGTTATTTAACCTAAGCACCACGCTTAATTCAAAAAACCTTTGAAAGTATATACACTACTTTCAAACTAAATCTTACTATAGCGCATTTAAGGTAATATGAAAGCACTTATAGATTTAAATAGAGATGAAAGAGTATGATTATTATTCAACATTTTCAGCATGAATTAAAAAGGTAGAGACAACCATTATTAGCAACATAATTTAAGATTTTTCAAATAAGCCCATTCCCCCAAGCTTAAATTTTGCAAAATAAATGTAAGCTTGAGTGGATGTAATTCAAAATTGCATAATGGTTGTTTTGACATACCTGGTGCTGCCATTAGTTATTTCTTACTTCAAACTTGAAATGGTTAGTGACAAAAAATACCCAAGGGAATATTTTGATAATTATAACTCTATGCTCAATTCACGAAGGCATTACAGCCTAAGGTGCAAGCTCTAATTCATTTTTTTGAGTGGTTATTTTGGGACACAAAGTTGTTCTTAGGAAAGCTTCTAATTATTGTACTTCAAGTTGGTGAGGTGGGTTCCCTTAGAACACTAGCCGTTGTGTACCTATATCAAGATTACAACGAGATCTTTAATATTTATGATAAACATATGCATCTACAACCACCCTCTTAATGATTTTATGAATAGGTAAAATAAGGGGGTTGAAGATCTCGTGTGTGGTAATGTTAGAGAGACCAAAAGATTCAGGAGATTTCTCATATGAGCATGGATTTGATAAAGTGTTAATGAGATAATTCCCATGCTCATCGATGTAATCTCCCTTTTCAAACTCCATGGGTGTCTCTTCATGGTTGTCTATAGGCAACAAGTTTGTCTCTATTATTTTATGCCTATGACATTTATTAGATGTTTTATTTTCTAGGATTTCCAATGAATTGATGCCTCCAAGGTTGGTCTCGTCTAAAGCTTTCTCTAAACTTGGGTGAGTTCTGTTTATTAAAGAAATTGATTTAAGCTCACTATTTGAATTTAAACCAAGTTTGGATGCTAGTCCTAAAGCTTCGTCTTCTTCCATCCATTCTTTTACAATGGCATATGTATTTCTAGTATGTTCTATGAATTCTTTGCTATTGTCGTTGCTCTTCTTGGGTATTCCTATAATCTTTATAACTCCTATTCTTAGGATGTCTTGATAGATTTCTAGGATCATTATGAAGTTTAGTAGAAAGAGTACAAAAAATTCATTGGGGTCAAGGATGGGTTTAGAGATTGGTTCAAAGATATTTAATATGGGCATAGAAGGGGAGAAGATAGAATTTATTTCTAAGTGGCTTGGCTCTCCTTCATGGCATCACTTGATATGCCATCCTTGCATGCTTCCCAATGTCTTTTAGGAAGGAAAGGAAGTTGATGATGCTTTTTTTTCAAGATGCTCTTCTGAGGAGATTTGATGTGCATTGATTTAGGAGCATCTTAGCTAATTGGAAGTCTAAATCATCAAAGTGGAATTTCAAAGGTTTAGGATTGATAGCTAAATCTTGGGAATGAAATGATTGTGTTTTAGCTATCAAGACTTCCATATCTAGTTCAGGTGATAAGTTATCCCGAATCATATTAATTAGACATGGGCGCAGCGCATAGCCAGGTGTAATGATAGGTTCTATAGATTTTGGTGGCCCAAAGCTTTCACGCATGTCATAAAGATAGATAGAAATAAAATTAAAGACATCCATAAGGATGAACACAAAAATAATGAAGAGAATGGGATGAAACAGGATTGAAGGCATCCATAAGGATGAAAAATAATAAAAAGACTGGGATAAAATAAGAAAATATAAAAGTATAATACAAGATTAAGCAAGACTAAGTCAAAATCAGCAAACCGTTCCCCGGCAACAGCGCCAAAAATGCTTGTTGACATTTCTAACGTCGCTACTAGAAATAGAGGTAAATCCCTATCCCCAGCAACGGCGCTTGTTAACTGCACTCCATTAAATAAGTTTTAAGTAGGATTATCCGCAAGCGCACAGATATCATACTAGTGTCACATTTTACCCGGAGGTTTTAAATATCGTATCCATAGGGAACAGTTGTGATGATGACAATGTCTATAGACTTAACCCTACAATTAGGCTAGATCATATCAAGAAAAAGGAAATAGCTAATGTACTTTAGTTCTGACTCCGGTAAACTTTGTATAATATCGTCTTATCAGACAAGTAATCCCGAATAAGAGAAGAAACAGAGTAATCTCCTATCGAGCACTATAAGCCTATCAGTCCTATCAACGGGAAGTGGACTACAGAGGATTCAATGTAGCTATAAAGTCACCTATGCGAGCTACCACTATCCGACTGATCAGGGGACATCCACAAGTAAACCTAGGCTAGGCACCACGCCTACACTACGAAATACTACTTCAATCAAGAAATTACCAAGATCAAAGCACTCAATATGAGATGTGAACCAAAGAACGAATAAGAACAAATTGCTTACTTAAATCGGAATGGTAAATACAAAAGTACCTCAGAACGCAGCTCCGGGCGAGGGAGCTGAATCCGAAAGAATCTGACCCAGCCCACGAAGAAGCGCCGACATGCTGGAACTCCTCTAGAATCTCTACTCCTCTACTAAATCTCTCTAATCTCTAAACAAGACTAGATCTAGAAGAACTAGTCTCTCCTAATTGCTACATCTAGATAAACTAGATCTAGATGAACTAGAACTAGATCAACTAGAGGGACCCTAACCCTAATTTTGTAGAGAATATGAAGCATCGAGATGTAGAATGCCTCTAGGAGGGGCCTTGGGGTGTCATTATATAGGCCGAGGTGGAGTAGGGGCAAGGAACCACCACGTCAGTGATCCGCGTCTTCATCTTGTGTGCACCGTCGGATCAAACCGACCTAAAATCAACGTAGGGATGCTCTGCTTGGCTTCCAAGGAAGCGTGGGAGGAAGACTCTAGAAGGCGGCGGCCATCAGGTGAATTAGGGTGCCGACCGGCCCCACCTGGGCTCCTCTGCGGGCCCCGCTGCTTTGGGTGTCTTCTAGACCCTTCCTGAGTCCGATGATGATGTTGTTCTGGCGTGGATCAATTTCGTGATAATTTTGCACTAGAATCCCTCTTTTTCAGCTTTCTAAAAATCACCCTAGAAAATACAGAATATGCAAAACTCGTGGAAATTGTCAGTTAGACCCCTAGACTAGTGTGTTTTCATGTTCTCCTTCGGGTTTAAAGTGCTAGTAAAAGTTGACGTTAACGACCGTCAACAATCACCAACATAGACTTAGGGTTTACACTAACGGAATTCCACGAGTTTTGGTGAATCCTTGTTTCTACAGGTATATATCGGAAAAGCTATCAAAAAGAACCAATATGATAGATTACAATCACCTCAAATGATGATTTGGAATGCACCATTGTGAAGAGCTCGTCGAGACGATCGAAACGGACATATCATTGCTATTTTTGGAGTTCCGGATCAGAAGTTATCGCACCTGCAAGCGGCACCTGCGTAGGAAGGTTCTAGTAGACCCCAGAATGCAACCCACTGAAAGTGGGGCCCACTGGTCAACAGTCGAGACCGGCCGGTCCCACCCCGGACCGGCCGGTCTGCTACTGTGGCCGTTTTGGCCCCGGTTCCTCCACCGCCTTAGGGTTTTAATCTCCACCTTTGATCAATGTCGGCTTGATCCTACGGCTCCCGTGCATCGCCCGAGGCTATAAAAGCAGCCCCCACCCCCAGGGGGAGGCATCCCCATGAAACCCTAATTCATATTCTCTGAAGAGGATCAAAGAGGTGTCCCTTGAATGGATGACCTCTCTAGGGTTAGCAATTAAGGAGACTGATCCTTATTAGGATCTAGTCTTAGAAATAGAGAGAGATAGAGAGGGGAAGGACTTAGGAGGAGGTGCCAGCCTGTCGGTGCTACCTCCATGGCTTCTACCTTGGCGGAAGTTAATCTACGTCTAGGATTTCTCTGGTAATCATCTTCTTCTTTCTTTAAGCAATTGTGTTTATATTGTCCTTCTGGTCTACAAGTCTCTTTTAAGCACTTTAATCTATTGCAATAGGTTAAGGTATAATTCGTAGTGTAGACGTGGTGCTTAGACTTGGAGACTTGGATTACTCGTAGATGTACCCTATCTTCCGGATTTGGTGGTAGCTCGCAGGGGTGACTTATAGCTCTGTTGAATCTTATTTATCCCACTATCCCATTGGTAGGCTGTGCAGGAGTATAATTGGTAGAAAGGTCATAGTTTTGCCTGTGCTCTCTTTCTATGCAATTTCCATAGAACATATAAGCATAGCTTATTGAGAGTAGAACATGAGACCCTTAGCAATCTCCTCTATATTCTCAATCTTCTAAAGATCTTGTTGCTACTCTAGGTTAAGTTAGCAGTCGTAGTTAATCTCACCGTTTCTTTATGGATACGATATTTAAAACCTTAGGGTGAAGTGCTACAATGATATCCGTGTGGTTGCGGAATATTCGGTAGGCATTAACAGATATCAACACTTTTGTCCACCATTTCCATATTTCGAAGGATATACCCATGTCTCTAATTGTAGACATGGTTGCCTGATTTTTTTATTGGGCTAGTACTACTAATTAAATACCGCCGATAGAGTGGCCATAAGAAAATTATAGTGTTACAGCGTACATTGTTGAGATAATACACAGATGTTTATCTACCGTGGAAAGTGTTCATACCGACAACTCACCAAACATTAGTTCAATAATTGTTCCAAATTATTTGCCTATGTACAACATTTGGTGAGGACATGTAGAGAAGCAATACTTTGTAAAACATGTCATGGAAATATCTACTTGGATTATTGCATATGATCCAGACTGTACGCATCTCAGATCCACGCTGCCTCTTTGTTGATGAGCAGTTTACGATGGACCAAGTTTTTATCCATGTAATGGATTGTGGCAGTGAACAAAAAGCAACAAATCTCACTAGTGATGCTACAGTAACCCAATTCCCACGATCCCTTTCTCTTATTCCTGAGGTCTCCTGGCTGCTGCCCCTTGTTCAGCCATCGAGAAAAAAAGAGAAGGGAGAGAAGGGAGAAGGGAGAGAAGGAAAGAAGACCTTGCCGCCGCCGTCGTTCGCCGTCATTCTTGGTGCCGTTCCCTTGGATTTTGGTTAGCCATCATCTCTTCCTCTTGTGTTGCCTCCTGTTCTTGATCCCTCGCTATTCTTGATGGACATATCGTGATTCACCATAGATCGGATCGATGAGACGGCCGTAGCGGCATAGATCACCGTGAGGTGGAGAAGGGAAAGAAGCAAGGAGTGAATCGTCGTGATCTTGTCATTGCGCTCGCTGTGGTTGACCTAGGTAAGGTGCCAAATTATGATTTACTTTCTTAGATCAAGTTTTATGGATCGAATCATTGGATTAGATGGTGTTTAGTTAGAGTAATTCCTAAAATTCTCAAAATTAATTTTCATCCATGTTCTGAAAATAGCTTTAGACCGAAAGCAAAGTATATGTTTATTGCTGTTTTCAGACATCTTAGTGGCCTTAATAAATTTTGACACTATGGACAAAGTTGAGGACTTCAATACCTTTCTTTTGATACCAATATCATCCTCATAGCCTCTGTAGTTTAGGAGATATTGTCATTTACATTGGGCTGTTTTTCAGTGACGAGAATCAGAACAGTTTTAGATCTATTCCATTTAGAGTTGTAGGATATTTCATAAGCTTTCCAGATTGTCTTATATCATGTTTTGTGGATAAGTAAATCTATATTTATCAATTTAATAAGATTGCTATCCTGTTTTGACTGACAGAAAAATTCAGTTAGCTAAATTGTATTTTTGCACTATCTTGGGGACTTCTTTTGCCAAATTGTATAATACCAAAATTATAGGTAATAGAGTCTTCTACCACCTGGTGGATTTTGATAATTTTTGAATGCTTTGAGTAGTGTCTATGAAAAAGAGAAGGGACAGTGCTGCTGTCATAGTTTGTAGCAATACGGTAGATGCTTGAACGGCAGGTTTTGGATGTTTTGGTGTGCAATTTGTGATTTATTTTGTTGGTATGATGGTGGTTGTACTGAGATTTACTTGTAATCAGGTGGTGCACCTTTAGATCGTGCTTAGTTCTCACTTTTGATCTTCAGTGAAGGCAAGTAAACGTGGCGTTGTGGTCCTCATGCTTTAGCTTTGTTGTTTGAATTGCCTCCACTAAATTATAAGTATCTCACGCTACCAATATAATCTAAAATTTGAAGTTATTTATTATACTTTGAAGTATATGAATTTATATCTGGTGGTTCTATTGTTGGACTATGATATACTTAAAGTTCTTGCATTGTAACCTTTGCACTTGCACTCTCTCTCCGTTGGTATGCATTTGGAAAAAACCATAGCTAAATTGGTGCGGTAAGTTCCGGTACAGCAACACACGTTGATGAGCAATGTGGTTGCAGCCCTCACTCCCTCTTCTTGAGATGTATGGGTAGAAGTGAAGTCATGCATTGGCATTGCATCATTCACATTTGCATTGCATTACACTGCATTATTCATATATGCACTTTGAATATATTTAAATTTCAATGTTGCTATTGGTATATCTATTGTGATGTTATTTAAATTTAATGTTTAATTGAACTATGATTTAAATAACTCAGTTAAAGCGGTTTGCTTGCTGAGGTTTTTCATAAACCTCACAAGTCATTTTTCCCCTCAGGTGAATGAGCTTGGAAGGTGCATGCTTGGGGATGGGAGTAGCGACATGCCTACACATCACTTATGAGTCATACATATCATAGGAGACATATGCTATAATAATAATATTTGGTTAATGATGGACTAGTTGGTCGTTTGATATTTATCATGTTGGATCATGGTTTGGTTGGATTGAATTATGTTAGCCTAGTGATCAATAAAGAATCTTTATTGTTAAATTTTGTATTATTGCTTCCGTGTACTCCGTTGTTAGTGTTGGAGTGTGGTAACCCTCCAAAAGAATTTGTAGTGTTTCTTCTGGGGTGTTACATGTATCCTCACCGAGCACTGTTCTTATGCGGTCCTCGGGGCGGATGCCTGCCATAAGGATTGTGATAAGGTAAAGAATGACCCGTCCGCCTTCAAATTGTGCGACGAGGAATGCCGTAAGAAGTATGAGGCTAGGGTGTTACAGATCATGAAAGGTGAAAATCTGTAGGGAAGCATGTCCCGGGAATTCTCCATCCACATCCACTTGACCTCCCGCACACGTTGATGTTTCAACCATCGGTCAAGTACATCTAAGGCTAGCTTTTCACGCAAGATGAACTGCTTGATAGCCAAGCGTGACACGATCCCATTAATGTCCAATATTTTACAAATCATTCTCGATGGACTATCAAGTTGGTTGATAATAATTGGTAGTCCTTTTCAATATAATCAAAATTATTGTTGTAATAAATTTTTCAAATAAAAGGTGTCTTTGGCTTAACTATAGTTTTATTATATTTGCGCTTTTTATTGTAACACTTTTAGTGCAATATAGTTTTTCTTTATGGGATTGTCTATGTTCCTTCTTGGTATATATATAATTGGTGAAACAATTAATGCACCTTAGCATTAAAAAAACCAAGATTTGGTGCATTAGCGATTAGTATCTTGCCTGGCTACTAGATTGGTGGTTCACATGTAAAGAATGATTGCAGTCAGCATTCCATATAGTACAATCACTAAACCACCTGTACAAAAGAAATTTCTCTTGTGTCCACCATTTCCATATTTCGAAGGACATACCCATGTCAATAATTGAAGACATGGTTGCCCAATTTTATTTATTGGGCTAGTACTACTAGTTAAATACCACCGATAGAGTGGCCATAAGAAACTTGTAGTGTTACAGCCTACATTGTTGAGAAAATACACGGATGTTTCTCTACCGTGGAAAGTGTTCATACTGACAACTCACCAAACATTAGTTCAAAAATTGTTCCAAATTATTTGCCTATGTACAACATTTGGTAGGGACATGTAGAGAAGCAATACTTTGTAAAACATGTCATGGAAATAACTACTTGGATTATTGCATTTGATCCAGACTATACGCCTCTCAGATCCACGCTGCCTCTTTCTTGATGAGCAGTTTACTATGCACAAGTTTTTATCCGTGTAATGGATTATGGCAGTGAACGAAAAGCAACAAATCTCACTAGTGCTGAAGGCTGGGGATAGTGGAAAATCATTTGGCATAGAGAAACTGGTTTCCCCACATAGGAAAAGCTACACACAAATTTCACTTTAGTGTGTTACAATGGAACCAGCTAAAAGCCCCATAAGTCTAGAAGGAATGACTCTAAAAGTGAGCATTAAGCAAACACACATTGAGTGCTCATTAAAAATAAATTAGTTAACTTGTTAGTGTGATTTCAAAGACATGTGCTCGAACAATATCCTTTGATTTTTAATGATTTCTCAAATTCTCTTATTGTCATGAGAAAGTAGGTCTCTTACAACCCATGCAGCTGATGTCATGATATAGAGCTATTGTAGCAGTTATGAACTCCACCCCAACAAAACAAAAAAGATGTCATTCTAATCATAGGGAAAATGCATATGAGGTGAAGCAATGGCTGAGTATCACGACAAAGATTGATATGACTACGATAAGTTGCACATGATAGAATTTATGTTGGAAGTTTAAGGAGGATCAATTTTTCTAGATAAGGAGCCTACTGGCCACACATGCAGTCATGGTTTGGTCTACAGATATACCGAAAACATTGTAAAACCATACATTGTTGCCAACAATCAACTTCGACTAAGCATTAGCATTTTTCAGCTTTGTCATTTTTTCTCCACCGACAAAATAGGTTGAACCCATGCATGGTTGCTACGGAAACAACATCTTTAAGGTAAAGCGAAAGAAACGGAAAATTGGTGGGTAGTCGGGAAGGGCATGCACTTACCACCAAATGGTTGACCATGAAGCTCTCCCTAGACTCACACCCACGCCTAATTAACATCCCTCCTTTGTATATAAAGGACGACAAGGTAGCTCCACCAATAGACCCATCACCATCCAGTACGATTAAGATCGATAGGGACAACAATAATGGCTGAGAGAAGGAACTTGATAGGAGTTGTATACATAGTGACCCTCATCCTAGGGGCTGCATCAGTGCAAGCATGAGAATTTGCTGACAAGACCGGCGCGATCGTTGCCAAGGCAAAGGATTGTAACAAGCAATGCGAGGAACAAGGGACGCCTACCGACATCAACAGCTGCAAGGAGAAGTGTATCCTCGCCGAGCACTCTTCTTATGCGGTCCTCGGGGCGGATGCCTGCCGTAAGGATTGCGACAAGGTGAAGAATGACCCGTCCGCCTTCAAATTGTGCGATGAGGAATGCCGTAAGAAGTATGAGGCTAGGGTGTTACAGATCATGAAAGGTGAAAATCTGTAGTGAGGCATGTCCCAGGAATTCTCCATCCACATCCACTTGACCTCCTGCACACAGTTGATGTTTCAACCATCAAACAGTACATCTAAGGCTAGCTTTTCACGCAAGATGAACTGCTTGATAGCCAAGCGTGGCACGATCCCATTAATGTCCTATATTTTATAAATCATTCTCGATGGACTATCAAGTTGGTTGATAACAATTGGTAGTCCTTTTCAATATAATCAAAATTATTGTTGTAATAAATTTTTCAAATAAAAGGTGTGCTGGCTTAACTATAGTTTTATTATATTTGTGCTTTTCATTGTAACACTTTGAGTGCAATATAGTTTTTCTATATGGGATTGTCTATGTTCCTTCTTGGTATATATACAATTGGTGAAGCGATCAATGCACCTTAGCATTAAAACAACCAAGATTTGGTGCATTAGCGATTAGTATCTTTCCTGGCTACTAGATTGGTGGTTTGCATGCAAAGAATGATTGCGATCAACATTCCATATAGTACAATCACTAAACCACCTGTACAAAAGAAATTTCTCTTGTGTCCACCATTTTCGTATTTCGAAGGATATACCCATGTCACTAATTGAAGACATAGTTGCCCGATTTTGTTTATTGGGCTAGTACTACTAGTTAAATACCACCGATAGAGTGGCCATAAGAAAATTGTAGTGTTCAGCCTACATTGTTGAGAAAATACACGGATATTTCTCTACCATGGAAAGTGTTCATACTGACAACTCACCAAACATTAGTTCAAAAATTGTTCCAAATTATTTGCCTATGTACAACATTTGGTAGGGACGTGTAGAGAAGCAATACTTTGTGAAACATGTCATGGAAATAACTACTTGGATTGTTGCATATGATCCGGACTATACGCCTCTCGGATCCGCTTTGCCTCTTTCTTGATGAGCGGTTTACTATGCACAAGTTTTTATCCATGTAATGGATTGTGGCGAGTGAATGAAAAGCAACAAATCTCACTAATGCTGAAGGTTTGGGGATAGTGAAAAATCATTTGGCATAGAGAAACTAGTTTCCCCACATGGGGAAAAGCTACACACAAATTTCACTTTAGTGTGTTACAATGGAACCGACTAAAAGCCCCATAAGTCTAGAAGGAATGACTCTAAAAGTGAGCATTAAGCAAACACACATTGAATGCTCATTAAAAATAAATTAGTTAACTTGTTAGTGTGAGTTCAAAGACATCTGCTCGAACAATATCCCTTTGATTTTTAATGATTTCTCTATTGACACTCAAAAATGTCCAGATCTTGTAAAGTTGCCAAAAGTGGAAATAGACTTCACCATTGCGTTCTTCTCATCGAGTTAGTCAAAAAACATATATGAAACGTTCAAATTGGAATCCGGATACAAGAGTTGTGCACCCTAAAAGATTGCACGAAGTACTACCGGTACTACCGGTCCGTGAGGATCGGTACTACATCGGTGGTGGTGTTTATGCGCCAAACATGAACTACCGGTACTACCGGTCCGAGACCGGTACTACCGGTGGGTGACGGAGATTGGTGTAGTTTGGCGCAAAAATGAACTACCGGTACTACCGGCCTTCCACCGGTACTACCGCTAACAACCGGTACTACCGGTAGATCCTGACCGGTACCACCGGTAGTGTCCATTCCGAATCTAACTTTCAGATCTCGAACCGATTTGTTCTTAGATTGGTTTTGGGTAATCTTTGGATGTGGGAAACTTGGAGTTTAGGCATTAGAGATGTTTCCTACTGGGATAAGACCACCCCCTCCTATATAAACAAGGAGATCATGGCCTATTAAGATACCATCTATCCAATCGGAAAAAAACGCATCTACTACAACTTTTACCCTCTCTTCCTCTCTCGCTGCATGGACGGTGGATCGATGATGGCGAAGCTCTAAAGCGGTCAGGCCAGCTAGAGTAGCCCATAGCCGCCGCACGCCGCGAGGGGTCCCTCCCGGCGTGTGGGGTTTCGGGTCTCAAGAGACCTCGCCCGGCGTGTCTTGCGTATTGCGCCCCCCGGCGAGGCTCCTCCCGGCGACGTGTCTTGCGATCGCGCTCATCATTTGGAGGCACAAGGTCCGTGTGTGGATATCCTTTAGACGCCGACCGATCTCAAAATCAGTTTGGCCCTACTCGGCGTGCTAGCTCCTTATCGAGTGTGTTGACCTAATTCAGCGTCAACACACTTTTTGGCGACTCCGCTGGGGAAGATTGGTTCGGCTATCTCATATAGCCGATCTCTCTGACCTAGCCTATTCATTGATTTCAATCTATCTTTTTGTGCTCGCCATTACCATTGCATCTGGCCCAAAGGCCGATTGCATTTGGTTTTAACCCCTTGTGATCTTGCTTGCTATTGTGCAACGAGTTGCACTTGTTTTTAGAAATTTCAGCAAGGTGGTCAATTTTTAAATCATGGAGTACCAAGGTGTTGCATCACAATATTACTACAATCACCCCGAGGTACAACTTGCAAATGTTTCTTATGGTCCTAATAATTATTTTGCAAGTTCTATGAACTCTCATGTTGACGTTGCTAGTCATGATCATAGTAGATATGTTGCATCGGCTAACGCTTATGTTGTTAATGGTCCTCATTATGTTCAAGAGCCGATGTCAACTATGAATACTTTGAGTCCGAATGCGTATAGCAGCATACAACATGTAAATTCTTATTCATCGGCTATAAGTTCACAATATGTGGTTCTACCACATGACATGCCGATGAATGAGACAATTGGCTATAATAATGATAATTACTTAACCAATTGCTCTCAAAATTCAGCACTATATGCCAATGCTTCTATTCATAATTCGGCTTCATATGTTACTCCAAACTCAAGCCGAATTAATAAAAATTCAGCAAGGTATTTAAATGCAAGTGCTCATGATTCGGCTTCATGTCTTACCAATAACCATAGTCGAATCAATGAAAGTTTAACACCTTATGCAGAGATTAATGCTCATGATTCGGCTTCATATGCTACTTCTAGCTCTAGCCGAATTAGTGGAATTTCAGCAAGACATTCGAGTGCTGAAACTCATGATTTGGCTTCACAAGTTGCTAATAATTGTAGCCAAATCAATGAAAATTCAGCAATGGGCATACATGCTAATGATCATGATTGGCTTCATATATTGCTCTCAAATCTAGCCGAATCAATGAAGATTTAGCCCATGCTACAAATCCATATGGCTCTTCTAAATGGAAGGTGCCCACTTATCATGGACCATACCCATTATGTTATGATTACTTAAGGGATCCTAATGGTTGGTGGGTACTGACTTTTTATGAGTTTAGTGGTGAAGATGGTAAAACTACTATGGAACATATTAATATATATCTTTCACAGTTGGATGATTTCGGTAAATAAGAATACATAAGAATAAGAAATTTTCCTTTATCCCTCACCGGTATTGCCTTTGCATGGTTTACATCTTTGCCTCAATGTACTATTTGTTCATGGTCTAAATTAGAGGAGCAATTTTATAAATACTTTGGAAAGACCAATGCAAAAAAGCTGATCACTACGAAGTCATCGGCTAAAAGTGGATTATTAGTAGACATGAAATCAAGTATTGTTATAGAAAAGTGTGAGAAACACAAGAAACCAGTTGGACTTGACTTTTTAGGAGCTAAAGGGGTTGTGTGCTTATCTAGTGATTATCACATCATCGATGAAGATCAAGCCCCTACAAGCAAGAAGGGAGAGCGGCCTGCTTGTTCCAAATCGGCTAAGTCGACTATCCAGTTGGCTAGACCGATTGCCTCTGGAGCCTGCTCTAAATCGGCTAGGTCAACTCCTCAGTCGGCCAGGCCGATTGCCTCTAGTGCTTACCTCGAGTCGGCTAGGCTGACTCCACCTGCTGCTAGTGCCCAAGTCGGCCTAGCCGACTTTCGGTCAGTTAAGCTGACTTCTTTGGTTTCTGCAGCTGCCGATACGTCTTTGGATGATTCGACACCTGTTGTTGATCGTTCTTTGGAGTTGAAGAGCAACATTATACAAGTCAAGGATGTACACTTCTCTAAAATGATCAACAAGGTACAAAATACAAATATTTTGCTTAAATTCCAATCCAGTCATGCTATTTCAATTTCTGCATCTATTAGATATATCCTTATAAATAGTTGTAAAAGATCGATTAGGAATAGCATTATATTTGTTGAAGATAAGATGAGTTCAGATTCTATCGGCCAACGGATTATGCCATATGGTAAGGCCGATGGTACTAGTTTATCAAAGTTAAATCTTTCCAAAAGTAGTTGCAAAGGTGTGGCGAATGGATTGATGTTAAATCTGATCCCTTCGTTTGCCCGGCTTTAAAACCGACTCCACAAAAAAAAGAATTGGTTGAAGAAATCAAAGTACACCTTTGACTTTACCTTTTGTGATCATGTGTTTGATATCTTGCTTAAGAGTAATTTTGTTAGAATCATTGATCACAATGCTTTGCTATCATTTCAAAACTTAAAAGAGCTTACATATTGCAAGTGGCGTAATTCCTATGATGATAATACCTATAATTGCAATATGTTTGATCATACGGTCCAATCGGCCATTGATAAAGGTCGATTGAGATTTTCTGAAGCTCAACAAATGGACCGATTGGATTCAATCGGTCTTGATAAGAAACAGGTTTTGAATCGGCTTATATTAGCCGATTCACATAAAGCTCAAAGCTCAAGTACCCATGAGAGAGATGTAGAGCCCTCAAGTGAAGAAAAGGTTATTGTCCACAAAGTGCAAATTGGACATATTTTAGAGGATAGCAATGTCGCTACAATATCAAAAGACACCGGGGGGCAGGTGAAATCTCTCTAGCTAGAGCAAAAGCCGATTGATCTAGTTAAGCAAGGAGAATCGGCTGAAGATTCTTCTTTGGAGTATGTCTATCAGGATGGAAAAAAGAAGAAGGATGCTCATAATGTTGATGGGGGCAAAGCTCGTAATAGGCAAAAGGATAGAAGACCGAAGCTTAGCTTTGAAGAGCTTCTAGCTAAATATAAGAAGATCGGTGAAGCAAATATTGCTAATCGATCAAAGAAGGTTCAGCCATCAAGATTGCCTCCAAAACGCAAGTCTCAAGAGAAGAATTGGCAAGGAGATAGATCTCATGCAGCAACATATTCTCTTTTTGAGCAGCCAATTCCCATGCCTCATAGATCACAACCAACATATTTTTATCCTTATTTATCTTGTGGCTGGTTTGATAAAGAGGCATATGATCCATCATATTTTAGGTCATAATATGTACAATATGTGGCTCCTAGATACTCAGAGAACTCATCACATTGTAAAGACCATTTTGATCAAAATCGGTCTAGAGGAGCTCAGCCAAAAAAGAAAGAGGTAAGGTAAGTTTACCGTGTGAAGTATGATGGCCGAAAGAACAAATGTTCAGATCTGAGTTCAACTACTGAAAAGCCGATTACATTATTGAAAAATCAGGCTATTGATGGCAAAGACATGGGAGAATCATCTAGTGATATTCTAAATGCCAAATCTGAACAAAGAAAGATAAGAGTGCCTAAAAACAAGAAAGAATTGCCATTATCCAAAATTAAAACAAAACCAAGATGTTCAATTTGGGTTTACCAAAGTGGCAAGAAAAGATGTTGTAAAAAACTTAGTGTAGAGAAATTAGAAGAAAGAGGCTTAGCGTGGATTCCTAAAGGAAGTGTTCGAACTCACAAGGAGGATAAGTTGCACTGAAATCAATGAATAAGCTAGGTCAAAGAGATCGGCACGATAAAGATTGATATGACTACGATAAGTTGCACATGATAGAATTTACGTTGCAAGTTTGAGGAGGATCAATTTTTCGAGATAAGGAGCCTGATCGGCACGATAAAGATTGATATGACTACGATAAGTTGCACATGATAGAATTTACGTTGGAAGTTTGAGGAGGATCAATTTTTCGAGATAAGGAGCCTACTGGCCACACGTGCAGTCATGGTTGGTTTATAGATTGTTGGTATAAATTAATTGCACCCTAAATAATAATTATAATCAGATTATCCGCAAGCGCACAGATATATACTGATTAGCACTTCACCAAGATCAACCCGGTTTTAATATCAAACCCAAAGGAACAGTAGGTCATTTATGACCTAGCCTATAACTCTTAATCTAAGGGGAGTACAAACAATCTAGAAAACTATTGAGAATAAGGAAATAGCTAATGTACTCTGGTTCCAATTACCGCTAAACTTTGTATAATATCGTCTTATCAGACAAGTAACCCGAATAGGAGAAGAAACAGAGTAATCTCGTACCCGGTACCTATAAGACTATCAGTCCTATCAACGGGAAGTGGACTACAGAGGATTCAATGCAGCTATAAAGTCACCTGCGCGAGCTACCACAGTCCTGCTGATCAGGGGACATCTACAAGCAACCATAGCCCAGACACCACGTCTATGCTACGAATCACTACTCTGACCTAGGAGCTACCCAAATTGAAGTACTCAATATAATATGAGTTGCAAACCAAAGAACGAATAAAAACAAGTTGCTTACTTGAATCTGAATGGTAAATACGAAAGTATCTCAGAACGCAGCTTCAGGCGAGGGAGCCGAATCCAGACGAATACAGCTCCTGAGGAAGCTCCGACAGGCCGGGACTCCTCTGAATCTCTACTCTTCTACTCTATCTCTCTAATCTCTATCTTGATTGCTAGCCTAGATCTAGTGGATTTTTATCTAATGCTCTGACTCTTCATCTCTTGATCTGGCCTCCTCCAGGGGGTCTGGCCCTTTATTTATAGCCCGGTGGGATCGATACGCGCTGTTGGATCAAACCGACGTAACAAGCGGCTGACATGGCTCCTCGGAGGCGGTGGAAGAAGACTCCAGAAGGGGCAGCCAACCCTAACCCTAGGCGGCCGCCCGACATGGGTGTGGGGCTGGTCGACCCCAGCTTGGGCCTCCTCGGGGTCCTATTGCTTCCGGTGTATTCTGGAACCTTCCCACGTCCCATTTGTGATATTTCCGTGGCGGATAAGTTTCGTGTGTAAATATGCACTTGAATCCCTCTTTTGGGCTTTTCTGGATAATTTCCTAAAAAATACACAATTCACCAAAACTCATGGAAATTATCAGTGGTAACCCTATTCTACTAGATATTCATGTATAATAAAGGAATAATTGCTAATAAATATTATATGTTAATAGGTGTCAACAATTACCCCCACACTTAGGCTTTTACTCGTCCCGAGAAAAAGGTTGGTTTTAGCATAAAGAACAAACATATTACCCACTCTTTGGCATATTATGTTGGAGGAACCATGAGCTCTTTTTTAAACTAATTCTATTTATTGAGCACATGCTTGTATTTTTTGAATCGAGGTTCCGGACACTTGTCCCTTTTTATTTCCTCGTGATCTATCTTTTTGAGGTTCTGAACACTTGTCCCTTTTTATTTTCTCGGATTCTTTGTGAAGAGCTCATGCCTCCTTCATAATCTTTGCTTCAAGAGAGTGTATTATATTTTTATTTTATTTTATTTTATAATACTAGGAATATGATAGACCTCTCAACCAAAGCTATAATTAGAATAATATAATTATTATTGGGTTTCATTGTAAAGAGAAGTGAAGCTAATTATTTTCAAATTTTCAAAATAAAATCTCCAAAGACAAATTATTAGGAATTGAGTAATCATCATTTTGCATCTCACTTTCCACAATAACTTAAGCAATCATGAAGTACTATAAATTTTCACAATAAACATGACTCTAGAGGAGTGTCATATAATTTATTTTCAAGTCATAGATTAAATGGGTTTATTATTTCTAAAAAGCATTTAATATGAAGTTTCACAATTCGGATATCAAATCAGAATGGAATATACGTGATTTTATTGTAATTAACTCAAACCTGACAATGATCGAAACAAAGAGGCGAGTGGCGAGGCCGGGGCGCCGCGCATTCCTACCAAGGGGCCGGCTGGCCCCACCCATGGGTCCTGCGGGGCCCGCTTCGCTGGGCGCGGTGTTGGTTCGATATCGTTCAATTACGCTATTTTTTCGATTGAATTTTTGCTTCTTGATTAATTGTGCCTCCCCACACTTGTTTTTCGTATACTTTTTTACGTATAATATGTGGAGACAAACACATACCAAAAAAATAGAGAGTAGAGTAGATAATGAAACATTAATATAAAAGATAAGGCACTTTATTCATTCATGGCGGTGATATAATATAACTCAACAGACGCTTTTAACGATCGAGCTAATGACTGCCCTAGCTCATTAGGCTTTGTCCTAAGAAAATTTATGACTCGACCGACTCGATTAACTAACCGAACCTAGCGGAATTGTGCCTTATTAGGTAACTAGGCAACTAATGCTGCCCTTCATTGTTTAGGCCCCTGAATTACTCCTTGGAGGGCTGCAAACCTCGCTTCAAGCTTGTATTTGTCGCGCTTGAGGCTGCGGATTAACTTGAGACCGATCCCTAACCGATTATCCATATCGTCTATGATCTTGTCCCTCGGCTTGTTAGATGTTTCCATACCCTTGATAATGTCGGAGAGGCCTTCAAGCTTCTCACTGAGAATGCGTAGAGAAAGCGCGGGCTGCTTAGGAACCTTCTCCAGTGCTAGTGCTGGTGCAGCTCTCTTCCTCTTGGGCTTGGGCTTAGGTGCGATGTGCTCGGTGTAGCAGACCTCATTAGGGTTTGCGCGAACTCCTTGGATGGAAGGGTGAGCTTTGGTATACTTGGCACATACCAGCTTTCCCTTCTTGTCGGTTTGGACCGACAAGAGCCGTTCATTGTCTCTAGGTGGAAGAAGCGGAGTACCCTTTGGAATAGCAATTTGCTTCCCCTTAGCACCTCCTTCAACCAGCAGTCTTACAGGTGGTGGAGGAAGAGCAGATGGATCTTGCACGTAGTAGACTTGCTCATGGCGCCGGGGTACCGTAGCAACATGCTTCGGTGGCACGACGACGAGAGGCTTCGGCTGCGCGAGAACGAGGGCCTTCGAATCATCACTAGGGATGCTGTCGAAGTCCGCGCCGTAGGAGACGATCGCCTTGTCCGCCATTGCTAATAGATCTAATTGGACAGCTCCTTTGAAAGAGAGAGAGGTAGCTGGTTATGGAATACAATTGAGGGGGTCTAGGTACGTATTTATATGGGTCTTCAGGAGACAGGATGAGGACGAAACTTAGGCTCTACGGGATCCATACGAAAGAATATCCGATCGCGGTTGGATAATACGTGAATATATGTAGGAAGGGTGTAGAAGGATAGGGGAACAAGAGTCGGGACAAAAGGGCGCAAGGGGGCGCCGCCCGGCGTGCCCTTCTGCGTGGTGCATTTAGACTCCTCCTATTTTCTGTTAGATGTGTTTTCGGATAAAATTTTGTGCCGGAATAAAATAGAGCTTAATAGATTGGTAATTGGATAAATTCTAATTCATCAACTACTCCCGAATCAAATGGTTCTAGAAAAGTTTAAGTCGGTGTCTATTTACCTTGAATAACGTACCTTTACTTGATTGTAGAGTTACCGCTCTGTGTGGTGATGAATTCACGACGGTGAATGGCCCTTCCCATTTGCTCCGCAATTTTCCAAGCACGAATAATTTGAACCTGGAATTAAAAAGTAATACCTTATCTCATGGTGCTAATTCCTTCTTCTTGATCCTCTTATCATGCCATCTCTTTATTTGTTCTTTATAGATCTTTGAATTGTGATAAGCTTTTTCTCTCCATTCTTCTAGTTTCGATAATTGCATCTTTCTTTTTTCTTTTGGCTTCTAAATCCATATTCCATCTTTTGATAGCCCAGTGAGCTTTATGTTCTAATTCAACAGGTAGATGGCAGGTTTTACCATATACCAGTTGATATGGTGACATACCCAAAAGTGTTTTATAAGCTGTCCGGTATGCCCATAGTGCATCGGGTAACCGATCCTTCCATAAAGTTCCTATCTCATTTACTATTTTCTAGAGAATGTTTTTGATTTGATTATTTGATATTTCTGCCTGGCCACTTGTCTGAGGATGATATGGAGTAGTGACATTATGTCGTATTCCATGTGCTTGTAGGTATAAGTGAAACTTCTTATCAGTGAAATGTGTTCCTCCATCACTTATAGCCATCCTGGGTGTTCCAAACCTCAAAAATATAACCTCTTCAAACATCTTCTTTGAGTGTCTTGAGTCAGCATTCTTGCATGGCATGGCTTCTACCCACTTGGATACATAGTCAACTGCCACCAAAATGTACTCATAATTCCTCGATTTCACAAATGGTCCGATGTAATAATTCCCCAGACATCAAAGAGCTCTATCTGAAGATTGTTGGTGAGTGGCATAGCATCTCTAGCATTGATATTTTCATGCCTCTAACATGACCCACATCTTCGGATGAAACTTTTGGTGTCTTCATACATGGTTAGCCAAAAGAAACCACTCACGCGCAAATTTTTGCATGAGTGCGGAATACCCCATAATGACCTCCATATGGTGATGAATGGCATTTCTGAATGATCTGCATGGCTTCCTCCACTGGTACACATCTTCTGAGTAACCCATCTGAGCAAACCCTAAAGAGGTATGGTGGATCCCATATGTGGAGACGACTCTCATAAATAAGCTTCTTCTTATTTTTCTCACGGTGGTACATAACCTGCAACCATAAAGTTGACAATATTCGCGTACCAAGGGTCTATCTTGGTCACTTTAAATAGCATGTCATCTCTTAATGAGTCATTAATAGGTAGTTCTGAGGTTCCTTAAAATACATCCTAGACAAATGATCAGCAATAGGGTTTTCAATTCCTTTTCTATCTTTAATTTCCAAATTAAATTCTTGAAGCAATAAGATCCATCTTATTAAGCATGGTTTAGCTTCTTTTTTAGTGAGCAAATATTTAAGAGCAGCATAATCAGAATAAATAATTATTTTAGCTCTAACTAAGTAAGACCTAAATTTTCAATAGTAAAAAAAATGATAGCTAAGAGTTCTTTTTTAGTGGTTGCATAATTTAATTATGTTTACGTCATTGTTTTGCTAGCATAAGCAATTGCATGATGCGTTTTATCTTTTGTTTGTCCTAAGACTGCTCCTACAAACATAATCACTAGCATCAGACATAATTTCAAAAGGTGAAGACCAATCAGGGGGGTTGAATGATTGGTGCTGATGTAAGTGCTTTCTTAAGAATATTAAATGATTCTAAGCATTCTTCATCAAACTCAAAAGGTACATCCTTAGCTAATAATCTAGTCATGGGCCTAGCAATTTGTGAGAAATTTCTTATAAATCTATGATAAAAAGCACAATGACCGAGAAAGCTTTGGACTCCTTTTACATTAACAGGGGATGTAGTTGTTCAATTACTTCAATTTTAGCTTTATCTACCTCTATACCTCTTTCTGACACTAAATGTCCTAATACTATTCCTTCTGTAACCATAAAATGACATTTTCCCAATTGAGGACTAGGTGTTTTTCTTCACATCTTTGTAAAACCTTATCTAAATTTTCTAGGCAATCATCAAAAGTTTTTCCATAAACTGAAAAATCATCCATAAAAACTTCCATGATTTCTTCTATCATATCAAAAAATATAGACATCATGCATCTTTGAAAAGAAGCGGGTGCATTACATAATCCAAAAGACATTCTACGATAAGCATAAGTTCCATAGGGACATGTGAATGTGGTTTTGCTTTGATCATCAGGGTGGATAGGGATTTGGTGATATCCTAAATAACCATCAAGGAAACAAAAGAAAGAATGATTTGCTAAACGCTCTAACATCTCATCAATAAAAGGTAGAGGAAAATGGTCTTTCTTCGTTGTCTTATTGAGTTTTCTATAATATATGCACATTCGCCATCTAGTGACAGTTCTCTGAGGTACTAATTCATTTTTATTATTTTGGACAACTGTCATTCCTCCCTTTTTAGGTACAACTTACAGAGGACTTACCCACTCACTATGCGGTACAGGATATATAATCCCTGCATGCAAAAGCTTTAAGACCTCTTTCTTTACTACCTCTCTCATTGCATTTTGGAGTCTATGCTGAGGCTCTCTTGAGGGTGTAATTTCTGGATCAATCGGTATACGATGAGTGCAAAGGACAGGGCTAATCCCTTTTAGGTCTTGGAGTGAATAACCAAAAGCAGCTCGATGTTTTTCTAAAATAGTTATTAATTTATAAGACTCTTCATCAGAAATTTTATCACTTATAATCACAGGATACTCTTGATCATTATTTAGAAAAACATATTTAAGTCCAGAAGGTAGTGGTTTAAGCTCAATAGGAGGTTTAGGTGGCTCTAGTAATTCATCAAGAGGTTCAGGATCAATAGGGTCCTCCTCCTCTTCATCGATAAAGAACTGGATATCATCTTCTAAATTTGGTTGGATAAAATTATCAAATTCAATAGGCTTAACCTCTTCTATTGGATCTAATTCGGGGAAGGGGTTCTGCTTTAACTTTTTTACTACGTGTGTTATAGGTATTGAAAAACTAAATCCTTTCCCACATTTAATATTTAGTTTACCATCTCGACCTTCTTGAAGAAGTTTTATTATGGGTACTCAATCATTACATCAAAATCTCAAACATCAAAGATATAGAAATTTAACAAAATGTGGAAATCATTAATAACAATAGAAAGTGCACTTAAAATTCCTAAACTAGGAATAATATGTCCTAAACAATTCTTTAATAATTTATTTGTAGGAATTAGTGGTATGTCTTTTAAGAATTCTCTAGCAAAGGTATATAACATGATGTTGACTCCTACAACTGGGTTGTATAAAGCTTCAAAAGGATATGAATCTACTTGCAACTTTATAGCAACAGAGGGTGAATTAAGAAGAATTACTTCAGGGGATTGCTTAGATTCTATTAACCAATCATCGCCTAAAATAAACACTAATTCTCTTGTTATTTCTCTAAGAAATTTCAAATCATCAGGATGTGAAAAATTAGGATTGAAATCCCTAGACAGTTGGGGTTGAATAATCTTACGATAAAGTGTAGTATTACCATAATCATCAAAGAATTCATCCTCAATTTTAAACATCCATTCAGAAGTTGGAGTTATCTCCTTCTCATTAGCTAGTTTAGGTTCTAATTCAACTATATATTGAGATGAATAAGATAAAAGTTCATTTTCAGCTAACAGAGAATTTTCTTCTAACAACTCTTCTTTTTCTTCGGAAAGATCATTTAAAATATTAGTAAGAATAGTTTTAGCATGTTCAACAGTAATATACATAAATGTTCCACCCGAGACCAAATTAAGGTATTCTTTATTCCTATCATTAAGGCCTAAAAAGAAATATTGTAAAAGCATGGATTCTAGTAAAGCAAGATTAGGTCCAGAATTTATAAAACCATCAAAACGATACCAAGCGTTGCCTAGTGATTCATTATCTAATTGTTTGAATCCTATGAATTCAAATCGAAGTTTAGCGACCTTTTCTACTGGGAAGAATTTAAGGCAAAAGTCTTTTCATAGTATTTCCCAATCTCCTTGACTACTCTCAACATGGCGATTATACCATTTCTTGGCTCTACCCATTAATGAAAACGGAAAGAGTTTCCATCTTAAAGTTTCATCAGCGATGCCTTTAATACTCAGACATGAACATTCCTGCTCAAAATCAGTAAGTGGAAATAGGGGTTTTCGCTAGAATTACTAGAAAAAGTATCCAGGCGTAGCTCATAGCCAGATGATGTATAGGTTTAAAAGATTGCTTTGGCTAGAGGTACGATCCCGATGGTGCTCCATATTAATATAAAAGTTGAGATTCATTTTCTATAATATTTGTATTTGTATTTTTTTATTTTAAGATAAAAGGATAAATATAGACTAAGATAGACTAAAGTTAAAATTAGCAAACCGTTTCCCGGCAACGGCACCAGAAATGCTTGTTGGTATAAATTAACTACACCCTAAATAATAATTATAATTCGATTATCCGCAAGCGTATAGATATATACTGATCAGCACTTCACCAAGATCAACCCAGTTTTAATATCGAACCCAAAGGAACAGTAGGTGATTTATGACCTAGCCTATAACTCTTAATCTAAGGGGGGTACGAACAATCTAGAAAACTATTGAGAATGAGGAAATAGCTAATGTACTATGGTTCCAATAACCGGTAAACTTTGTATAATATCGTCTTATCGGACAAGTAGCCCGAATAGGAGAAGAAACAGAGTAATCTTCTACCAGGCACCTATAAGCCTATAAGTCCTATCAACGGGAAGTGGACTACAGAGGATTCAACGCAGCTATAAAGTCACCTGCGCGAGCTACCACTGTCCGGCTGATCAGGGGACATCTACAAGCAACCATAGCCCAGACACCACGTCTATGCTACGAATCACTACTCCGACCTAGGAGTTACCCAAATCGAAGTACTCAATATAATATGAGTTGCAAACCAAAGAACGAATAAAAACAAGTTGCTTACTTGAATTAGAATGGTAAATACAAAAGTATCTCAGAACGCAGCTCCGGGCGAGGGAGCCGAATTCAGACGAATACAGCTCCTGAGGAAGCTTCGACAGGACGGGACTCGAATCTCTACTCTTCTACTCTATCTCTCTAATCTCTATCTTGATTGCTAGCCTAGATCTAGTGGATTTCTATCTAATTCTCTGACTCTTCATCTCTTGATCTAGCCTCCTCCAGGGGGGTCTGCCCCTTTATTTATAGCCTGGTGGGATAGATACGTGCCGTTGGATCAAACTGACGTAACAAGCGGCTGAGATGGCTCCTCGGAGGCGGTGGAGGAAGACTCCAGAAGGGGGCGGCCAACCTAACCCTAGGGGGCCGCCCGGTGTGGGTGTGGGGCCGCCTGGCCCCACCTCGGGCCCCCTCGGGGTCCTATTGCTTCCGGTGTATTCTGGAACCTTTCCACGTCCCATTTGTGATATTTCCATGGCGGATAAGTTTTGTGTGTAAATATGCACTTGAATCCCACTTTTAGGCTTTTCTGGATAATTCTTTGAAAAATACACAATTCACCAAAACTTGTGGAAATTATTAGTGGTAACCCTATTCTACTAGATATTCATGTATGATAAAGGAATAATTGCTAATAAATATTATATGTTAATAGGTGTCAACATAGATATGCCGAAAACATTGTAAAATCATACATTGTTGCCAAGAATCAACTTCAACTAAGCATTGGCATTTCTCGGCTCTGTCATTTTTCTCCACCGACAAAATAGGTTGAACCCATGCATGGTTGCTACGGAAACAACATCTTTAAGGTAAAGCGAAAGAAACAGAAAATTGGTGGGTAGTCAGGAAGGGCATGCACTTACCACCAAATGGTTGACCATGAAGCTCTCCTAGCCTCACACCCACGCCTAATTAACATCCCCTCCATTGTATATAAAGGATGACAAGGTAGCTCCACCAATAGACCCATCACCATCCAGTACGATTAAGATTGATAGGGACAACAATAATGGCTGAGAGAAGGAACTTGATAGGAGTTGTATACATAGTGACCCTCATCCTAGGGGCTGCATCAGTGCAAGCAGGAGAATTTGCTGACAAGACCAGCGCGATCGTTGCCAAGACAAAGGATTGTAACAAGCAATGCGAGGAACAAGGGACGCCTACCAACATCAACAGCTGCAAGGAGAAGTGTATCCTCACCGAGCACTCTTCTTATGCGGTCCTCGGGGCAGATGCCTGCCGTAAGGATTGTGACAAGGTGAAGAATGACCCGTCCGCCTTCAAATTGTGCGACGAGGAATGCCGTAAGAAATATGAGGCTAGGGTGTTACAGATCATGAAAGGTGAAAATCTGTAGGGAGGCATGTCCCAGGAATTCTCCATCCACATCCACTTGACCTCCTGCACACTGTTGATGTTTCAACCATCAATCAGTACATCTAAGGCTAGCTTTTCACACAAGATGAACTGCTTGATAGCCAAGCGTGGTACGATCCCATTAATGTCTGATATTTCATAAATCATTCTTGATGGACTATCAAGTTGGTTGATAACAATTGGTAGTCCTTTTCAATATAATCAAAATTATTGTTGTAATAAATTTTTCAAATAAAAGGTGTGCTGGCTTAACTATAGTTTTATTATATTTGCGCTTTTCACTGTAACACTTTGAGTGCAATATAGTTTTTCTTTATGGGATTGTCTATGTTCCTTCTTGGTGTATATATAATTTGTGAAGCGATCAATGCACCTTAGCATTAAAACAACCAAGATTTGGTGCATTAGCGATTAGTATCTTTCCTGGCGACTAGATTGGTGGTTGGCATGCAAAGAATGATTGCAGTCAACATTCCGTATAGTACAATCACTAAACCACCTGCACAAAAGAAATTTCTCTTGTGTCCACCATTTTCATATTTCGAAGGATACACCCATGTCACTAATTGAAGACATGGTTGCCCGATTTTGTTTATTGGGCTAGTACTACTAGTTAAATACCGCTGATAGAGTGGCCATAAGAAAATTATAGTGTTACAGACCTACATTGTTGAGAAAAATACACGGATGTTTCTCTACCATGAAAAGTGTTCACATTGACAACTGACCAAACATTAGTTCAAAAATTGTTCCAAGTTATTTGCCTATGTACAACATTTGGTAGGGACATGTAGAGAAGCAATACTTTGTAAAACATGTCATGAAAATAACTACTTGAATTATTGCATATGATCCGGACTATACGCCTCTTAGATCCATCTTTGCCTCTTTCTTGATGAGTAGTTTACTATGCACAAGTTTTTATCCATGTAATGGATTGTGGTTGTCAACAAAAGCCAACAAATCTCACTAGTTTGAAGGCTGGGGATAGTGGAAAATCATTTGGCATAGAGAAACTGGTTTCCCCACATGGGAAAAGCTACACACAATTTCACTTTAGTGTGTTACAATGGAACCAGCTAAAAGCCCCATAAGTCTAGAAGGAATGACTCTAATAGTGATCATTAAGCAAACACACATTGAGTGCTCATTAAAAATAAATTAGTTAACTTGTTAGTGTGATTTCAAAGACATGTGCTCGAACAATATCCTTTGATTTTTAATGATTTCTCAAATTCTCCTATTGTCATGAGAAAGTAGGTCTCTTACAACCCATGCAGCTGATGTCATGATATAGAGCTATTGTAGCAGTTATGAACTCCACCCCAACAAAACAAAAAAGATGTCATTCTAATCATAGAGAAAATGCATATGACGTGAAGCAATGGCTGAGGAGCATGATAAAGATTGATATGACTACGATAAGTTGCACATGATAGAATTTACGTTGGAAGTTTCAGGAGGATCAATTTTTCTAGATACGGAGCCTACTGGCCACACGTGCAGTCATGGTTTGGTCTACAGATATAGCAAAAACATTGGATAACCATACATTGTTGCCAACAATCAACTTCGACTAAGCATTGGCATTTTTTGGCTTTTTCATTTTTTCTCCACCGACAAAATAGGTTGAACCCATGTATGGTTGCTACGGAAACAACATCTTTAAGGTAAAGCAAAAGAAATAGAAAATTGGTGGGTAGTCAGGAAGGGCATCCACTTACCACCAAATTGTTGACCATGAAGCTCTCCTAGCCTCACACCCGCGCCTAATTAACATCCCCTCCATTGTATATAAAGGATGAAAAGGTAGCTCCACCAATAGACCATCACCATCCAGTACAATTAAGATCGATAGGGACAACAATAATGGCTGAGAGAAGGAACTTGATAGGAGTTGTATACATAGTGACCCTCATCCTAGGGGCTGCATCAGTGCAAGCAGGAGAATTTGTTGACAAGACTAGCGTGATCGTTTCCAAGACAAAGGATTGTAACAAGCAATGCGAGGAACAAGGGACACCTACCAACATCAACAACTGCAAGGAGAAGTGTATCCTCACTGAGCACTCTTTTTATGCGGTCCTCGGGGCGGATGCCTGCCGTAAGGATTGTCACAAGGTGAAGAATGACCCGTCTGCCTTCAAATTGTGCGACGAGGAATGCCGTAAGAAGTATGAGGCTAGGGTGTTACAGATCATGAAAGGTGAAAATCTGTAGGGAGGCATGTCCCAGGAATTCTCCATTCACATCCACTTGACCTCCTTGGAAGCCCTAGTTTGGTTTTGGTTAATTGATGAAACCTTTGGACTAATCCTTTGTGGTGAAGTATTTGTAGCATAAGAAAGGATGGTCCAAGCCAAGTGATGGAGACATGGAAAAGACCATGATGTTTGTGGTGAATGCCAAAAAATGGTGATCAAGTGCTCCAACTTGAAAAGAAGAAAGAGAAAAACAAAATGGGCTCAAGGCAAAGGTATACTTGATAGGGCCATTTTGTTTTGGCACTCAAGACACCATAGAGGGTGTGAGTGCATTTAGGATAGATAGCCGTACTATTAAGAGGGGTAATCTTAATGCAAAAGCAGTTATCAAGTGCCACTATGTGTTCTTATTCCATACATATGCATTAGGACCTAGTGTGAGCTAACTATTCCCTTGGAAAAATGATTTGAAAATGCTAACACACTTGCACAAGTGAAGATACATGTTGGTGTTGGCATATGAGAGCAAGGGATAGTGGGGTTTATTTATAAACCTCTCCTGCCGAGCTTGCGAGGCAGGACTCAGAGTTTTCGGCACTGATTGCAGTGACCGAACGCTGGTCTCGGCTTGACCGGACGCGTCCAGTCCTTTAGTGGAAATGCGCGCATCCGCTGGTGGTGCTGCGGACGCGTCCGATCGTTCTGGGAACTCTCGGGGAGCTCTTTGGAATTGACTGGACGCTGGCGGTTGAAGGCCGATTGGACGCTCCAGTGGCGCGTCCGGTCAGCGCTGATGTACGCTGGCGTCGGCCAGCGAAGGGGTGAAGGCGGCGGGACGCCGGGCGCGCGTCGATCACCCTAGACGGACGCGCCCCGTCGTGTTTTGCACTCTCGGATGCTCTCGGGTAACGACCAGGGACGCCATCGTTGGCGCGTCCGGTGGTTGCACAGGACGCGTTCGGTGCCTGTCTGACAACGCGTGAGTGAGTGCTAACCATTGGGCGCGAACGTTGAAACTCAAACGGCTAATACACGTGAACGTTTATGTGCGTCCGGACGCTGGACCGGACGCGTCCGGTCACCCCGTTTCGAGCGTTCGGTCAGGGCCAACTCAGGGTAACAGTTGGTTGAGGGCTTGCCCCTCTATATAAGCTTGTTGGCCGGCTCTAGCTCACTCTCTTGGACATTTTCATTGGTGATACATCCTTGTGAGCTAAAGCAAACCTCTCCCACTCATTCTCTTGCTTGATTGTGCATCCATTATGAGATTAGGAGTGATCTTAGTGCATTTGCTTAGAGTTTGAACATCTAGTGGCACTAGAGATCGTTGAGCAGCGGGATTGCTTATTACTCTTGGTGGTTGCCGCCACCTAGACGGCTTGGAGCTGCGGTGGAGGTCCGGCACGAGTTGGTGATTGTTCGTGGCTGGCTCCCGGTGATTTGTGAGGGGTTCTTGCGCCTATTCCCCGTGGGAGATTCACGAAAGGTGACTCTAGTAAATTGCTCATGTCATTGAGTTACCTCACTTGTGGGTAGTTGCTAGCGGCACCCGTGGAGGGTTAGGCATTGAGGCCTATTAGCGCGCGCAACACCAAGTGGTGGTCGACACAACGGGGAGTAGCGTGCCGGCAAGTACGTGAACCTCAGGAGAAAAATCATTGTGTCACTTTGTCTCTCTTGGTATTCCTAGTGTTTATATTGTGATTGACATATCCATCTCTTGCCCGGCATCGGTAACCATCACCCTATCACTTATATTACTTTGTTTCATACTTGCTCTAGTGATAGCATTAGTTTAGCTTATCTCTCTAGCTTGACCACCTAGGTGTAAACTAGCAACTTAGCATTTGTGTGACTAGTAGACACCATAATCACACTAGAATTGTCAATAGGTGGCTTGCCTAACAAGTAGAGCTACAGCAAACCGCTTTTACGCTATTTGTTGTACTAACCATTTGCTCTAGTGTATTTGTAGAATTTTAATTAGGCTATTCACCCTCCCTCTAGCCATTTAGGACCTTTCACTCCTGCACATAGTTGATGTTTCAACCATCAATCAGTACATCTAAGGCTAGCTTTTCACGCAAGATGAACTGCTTGATAGCCAAGCATGGCACGATCCCATTAATGTCCTATATTTCATAAATCATTCTCGATGGACTATCAAGTTGGTTGATAACAATTGGTAGTCCTTTTCAATATAATCAAAATTATTGTTGTAATAAATTTTTCAAATAAAAGGTGTGCGGGCTTAACTATAATTTTATTATATTTGCGCTTTTCATTGTAACACATTGAGTGCAATATAGTTTTTCTTCATGGGATTGTCTATGTTCCTTCTTGGTATATATATAATTGGTGAAGCGATCAATGCACCTTAGCATTAAAAAAACCAAGATTTGGTGCATTAGCGATTAGTATCTTTCCTAGCTACTAGATTGGTGGTTCGCATGCAAAGAATGATTGCAGTCAACATTCCATATAGTACAATCACTAAACCACCTGTACAAAAGAAATTTCTCTTGTGTCCACCATTTTCATATTTCAAAGGATATACCCATGTCACTAATCGAAGACATGGTTGCCCGATTTTGTTTATTGGGCTAGTACTACTAGTTAAATACCGCCGATAGAGTGGCCATAGGAAAATTGTAGTGTTACAGCCTACATTGTTGAGAAAATACACGGATGTTTCTCTACCATGGAAAGTGTTCACACTAACTACTCACCAAACATTAGTTCAAAAATTGTTCCAAATTATTTGCCTATGTACAACATTTGGTAGGGACGTGTAGAGAAGCAATACTTTGTAAAACATGTCATGTAAATAACTACTTGGATTATTGCATATGATCTAGGCTATATGCCTCTTAGATCCGCGCTACCTCTTTCTTGATGAGCAGTTTACTATGCACAAGTTTTTATCCATGTAATGGATTGTGGCAGTGAACGAAAAGCAACAAGCACTACTACACAAAAGATTTTACAAGGCACTTCAAAAATGAGCTCAGAGGCGGTTTTAGGAAAAAAATGCCTCGGTTAATGATTTTCAATTGAGGCAATGGCCAGCCACAGCAACCGCCTCGGTTAATGCATTAATCGAGGCGGTTTTTATAACAAAACCGCCTCTGTTAATCTACATTAACTGAGGCGGTTAAATTATAACCACCGCCTCGGTTGATGCATTAACCGAGGCGGTTATTGTTAAACAACCGCCTCTGTTAATATCATTAACCGAGGCGGTTGCTTACGAAAACTGCCTCGGTTAACCTATTAACCGAGGCGTTTATTGTTACTCAAACCGCCTCGGTTAATGTGATGTTAACCGAGGCGGTTTTCTAACAATAACCGCCTCAGTTAACTCTGCTCTATATAACCAGCAGCCTCCTTCTTTTTCCCCGCGCAGGTAGCCTACTTCGCAAAGCCCAAAGACACCAAGAAGCATGTGGTTGTGTCAGGAAAACAGAGGATCGTGGGAGCAGATGGCGTACAAAGTCCCGAAGAACACAACAATTACTCAGAGATGTCACTCTTTACTGATCATCCATCCAAGATCAAGCTCGTGGAGACCCGTGTCAACAAGACCAAGATGAAGCCCTGGTACCGTGCCGATGGTGAGAAGAGGACCGTGGTAGCGTCCACACCAAAATGAGTCCGATGACACACTTTTTGTAATAACTTATGTAATGTATTTAATATTTATGAAATTTAGTATGATGGAACTGTTATGACTCACATATATGTAAGTTTCATTGTTGAAACAACTACAACTACTCCCTGCGTCCTAAAATAAACTGTCCCTTCACTTGCCAAGAAACAAATGATGGCAATATTTATAAATAATAAATATTATTCAGAGATATAAATATTTCACATATTTTCTACAAATTAAGTCAAACTCGTGGCACGAAAACTGAAAATGACACTTATTTTGGGTCGGAGTAGTACTTCATACTACTACTACTACTACTACTACGACTACACGTACATGTACTACTTCATACAACTACTACATGTGCCACCTCACAACTACTAATTAAACTAAAATATAAATTAATTAAACCAAAATATGACCAAATTTAACCAAAATATGACCAAATTTAGCCAAAATTTGAACAAATTTAAACCAAAATATATGCATAAATTTAACCGAGGCGGTTCACATTAAAAAACTGCCTTGGTTAACTGTATTAACGCAGGCGGTTACTATTAGAAAACCGCCTTCGTTAATATTAACCGAGGCGGTTACCATTAAACAACCGCCTCGGTAAATCCTTGCCTATATAAGGCAGTGGAGCTCCTCTGAAATCACAAGTCCTTCGGCCGGTTCATTTGTACCCCAAAGGGCTGCTCAAATTTTCCACGACGCGCCTCCACCGCCGCCGCCGCTGTCGAGGAGCTCCTCCGGCCGCTCCCCGGCAAGAACTCCGGCGACCCGGTCTCCCCTTCGGCCAAAGCACGGGCACCCCCTCCCGGCGACCCCGCTTCCTCGCCCCGCCGCTGCATGAACTCCGGTGCGGCTGAACCCTAGCAGCGGCCGCCGCCGTCGACGAGCTCCTCCGGCCACGCCACCTGCACCCCGGTCTCCTTCCGGTGAGGCCGCACCCGTACCACTCCTTCCGGCGACCCCGCATCCTTGGCCGCCTTCAAAAGTCCGGCGAGGCCGAACCCCTAGCGGCGGCCGCCGCTGCGTCAACTCCTGCAGCCGCGCCACCGGCACCCGGTCTCCTTCCGGCGAGCCCGCACCCGCAGCCCTCCTACCGACGACCCCGCTTCCTCGGCTGCCTTCGCGAAGTCCGGCGAGGCTGAACCCTAGCGGCCATCGCCGCCTCCGTCGACTTCTCCAGCCCCTCCCCCAGCCTTCGTCCCCTTCTACGACCGCCGCTAGGGTTCTTCTTCCCGAGGAGCACCTTCAATGAGCTCCTCCAGACGAGCTACTCTGAGGAATCTGAGGAGCACCACCCGCCGCCGTTCTTCTTCCCTTCCCCTTCTGCGACCACTGTTCTTCCTCGGTTGGCTTGCGAAAGGTTAGTTGCTGTGGTGTTCTTCCTCGGTTGGCTTGCGAAAGGGCGCCTATGATGCTATTACAAACGAACTGATGTGTTATGCCACTGCCTATGATGCTATGATGCTATTACAAATGAACTGTGCACTTTTGTGGAAAAATGAACTGCCTATGATTATTATGACGCTATTTTGCAATTTTGCGGAAACTGGTTTCCTATTTTGCTGCCTATGATGCTATTTTCAGAAACTAGATTGCTATTTTGTGGACACTAGAAAGCCTAAGATTCTTATGATGCTATTTTGCTACCTATGATGCATGGGTTTAGAAACTAGATTGCTATTTTGAAGTAATAAGTAATTTTCAGGGTGTGCTCTTGTAGCTTGATGATCCTGGCAGCACTAGCTCTGGTAGATTGATATTTAATGCCTTAGTATACAAGGTTTAATGCTTGAATCTTTGGACTGAACCTTGTGAAAGATAGATACCCTCTTGTGCAACCTAGATATTGTATCATTTATGAATCTCTCTAGATGTATTCAATGCCATCCATTTTTAGTTTCAAGGAAGGATATGCACACACATAGGCAATATCTAGATGAAAATTAAGCATATCTTGGAGTGATACATTGGCTACTTTTTTACCATAACATTCTCATTTAATTTTCTGGTAGCAAGGGCTCAATGTTTAAATTAATGATGACTCTGCAACCCCCCATTAACCTGTAGAAACTGGATTGCTATTTTGAAGTAATAAGTAATTGTCAGTGTGTGCTCTGGTAGCTTGATGATCCTGGCAGCACTAGTCTAATCCACCCTGACAAAACAAGGCTGCGGCTACTTAACCCAACCGCACATGCCCATCATTGAGTTATTCATCTTTGCTGCTACATTAGATTTTTAGTCCTTCTTTGAGTTATTCATCTTTGAATTGTGATGGCTTCATTTTAATGTTTAGCTGATAGGTGCCAGTTCACAATAGCACACATCTCTATTCAATTTATTTCCTATATTATGAGTAAGCATACATGCATATTTAATACTTATGTCAGGCTTGAGTTACCTAACAGTTTACTTAGTTTGTGCAAACGATAATTAGCAGTAAAAATTTGACTCATTATTGTCATAATCTGCTGTTCTATATGTCTGATATCTTTGTTCAATCTGGACTGATAAGGTGCATAAACAGCTTGTTCAAAGTCTCATATATGCATAAATAGCTTGGTTTACCTTTTGATCTGGTAGTATACCTAATTGGATTATGCATGACTCGGTTAGTATACTTAATTGGATTATGCATGCCTCATTTACCGCTATTGCTTTGTACTATGACCATAATCTATTATACAACTTGCTGGTAGTATTGCTGTTGACGGTCACTAATGTCAATTATAACCCATCAATTATCATCAAACTTGACATGAAATGAACCATAGAGGTATAAGGTTTTGATCTAACGAGTTCCACGAGTTTTGGTGAATCTATGTGTCTACAGGTACATACTAGAAAAGCTATCAAAGTTGATCAATATGACAGTATGAAAGTATCTCAAATGATGGATTAGAATGCACCATTGCGACGGGCTCATCGAGACAATCGAAACGGACATATCATTTGCCATATTTGGAGTCCCGGATGAAAAGATATCGCACCTGAAAGCGGCACCTGTGCAGGAAGGATCTAGAAGAGACCAGAGACCACCCCGCAGAAGGTGGGACCGATCTGTCACAGGGGGAGACCGGCCGGTCCCACCCCCGGACCGGCCGGTCTGGCATTTTGGCCATTTTGGCCCAGCTTTGGCCCACGGGATCCTCCGCCTTTGAGGAAGAATCTCAGCCGCCCGCCGATGTCGATTTGATCCAAGGGCTCACGTTAATCGCTCGGGTCTATAAAAGGAGCCCCAGACCCTAGGGGGGAGGCATCCCCTGGAAACCCTAATTCATTATTTGTTGGGATCCATTCGAGAGGCGTCCCTTGAAAGGATCATACTCTCATGGAGATCAACACACCAGGGAGATTAGGGCTAGACTCTTCAATGTAATAGTTTAGCAACTTGAAAGCTAGGGTTGAGAGGCTTCGTTCCGGATCTCGCCGTGGAGCCTCGGAGGTCTGGTATATCTTTGTATCTTATCTTTGCAAGACTTATGCTTTAGTATATTTATCTTCTCTATTTACTTCTATGCCTTATTTGTATGATTAGTGTAGTTATTGCATCTTAGCATAGGATCTCCGCCTGTATTAGGTGCTCTAGTTATTATGTATGGCTAGAGTAGTAATCGATAGTGTAGACATGGTGTCTAGGCTAAAGGTTACCTGAGGTTGCGCCCAATTCTTATGGTTAGTTGTGGTAGCCCATAGGGGTGACAGCTCTATGTGGCCTTCGTATTCCACCACGTCGGGATTGGTGTTTCGTAGGGCTTTTGGCAGCCTTCCCCAACTACCTTCTTCCTAGTCTTATTCGAGAGTTGGAAAGGTACTGCTGCCCCGAAGTGCTATGGTGTGTGCTATACTTACCCATGCATTAGTTACATTCTAGTGTCAACTAGAATAGAACCCGAGTAGTAGAGAAGTACATAGAAACCTTGAACTCTCCCTCAGTCCTCTCAAGTTAGCTGACTATATATTATAGGATTATCCTCTGTGTGTGATATTGTGCATAACTCTTGTCATTTACAACTTACCCCTGCTTAGGTTTAGTTGGTATACTAGTTAGTAGATACATGATGGTGAATTATCAATGTCTTTAGGCATTGTTTCCCAGTGGTAAAATATAAATGACAACCTGGTAATACTCTGGGTAAAATGCTACAATGGTATTTGATCTGTGCGCTTGTGGATACTATTTCTATATTCTAAATAGAGGCATGATTTAATACCACACCTCTTGGTGTTATTGCTGGGCATGACAACTTGGCGTTCTAGTAGCGATGCTATGCCCACAAGCGTTTTTAGTGCCGTTACTAGAGATAACATTAAGAGGTGTCAACAAGCATTTTTAGCATTGTTGCCGGGGAAACAATTGGTGTAAAGATTTTGATATTGATCTTGATATCTACTAACCTAGTTTGCCACTAGCTTTAGTAGGATTACCCCTGTGTTTGTTGAGTTGTGGAATAAGCAGGAAATCAATTGTTAAACCTTCTAGTGAAGTTCCACTTGAACAAGACAATTGAGATATCAAAGAATCCAGGGTGCCTGAACATTCACGATCCATTAACAATGGAGCCCTGCCATCTCACAGGTTCGTATAAACATACATTACTCTAACCTTGTGTAGATTAGAGAAAAGATCATCGTCACAAGAACTCAAATCTCATCATGTGTGACGAACAAAGATGCTACACTACTCACAGAGTCCATTGTGAGTCATGGTAAGTATGATCAAGAAAGGTGAGAAAGTCTTGCTCATAGTCTTTAAATTTGATGAGTAGTTATCCTTTTGCATTCCACTGCATGTTTACTTTGAATAATCCATGCATTTACTCCATCTTATGTCACATCCACAGCATGTTTAGTTCCATGCACACATGTATATCACTTGCATCTCTATATAAAAATAAAAAAAAATATTCTCACCATACATGATCATGCTTTCATCTCTATTTGAGTAAATCACTATGTGCTCTCATGCTTCCTTTGTTTGCTATAGTGTGCTTTGGTTTGGAAGTACTGATCATACTTCCATAGGCTTTTAAATTAAGCATGGCGCTTAGGTTAAATAGCCTGCTTTAGTCAAATTAGACATGGAGTCTGGTTTGATTATTGAACTAAAAAACTACTTGTGTAGTTATCTTTGTTGGACTAACCCCTACAGGAAACTTTCAATTCAATACGGGTAAGTCAAGAGATGAACTCACACTAGAGATGAATCAAGGTTGGCAATAACTATGTGCAAAGAAGACACAGCTCATCCTTTAGAGAGAAGAACTGTAAGTATCAACGTTTTATCTGATCATTTGCTACAAGTTGCCTTTACCTTGAACCATGCAAGAATGTAGGAAACAAATACAAAACATGATAAACAAAATCTATGCTAGAGTTATCCTAGAACCATCTTCTGATTAGTGTAGATGAAACTCACATAAAATCTGGACCATCACCCATATTCCAAATTTTGTTACAATCCTTCAGGTATGTGTCCGCTAACATGTTGCAGGAAAGAAAGAATAAATGTCTGTTCATGGTTTGAAACAAAAAAAAGAAGAAAGAGAACAAGTGTAGAGAAAGGACCAAGATAGAAAGAAATCAATGTGAGAGCACTTCAGCACTTTCTACACTTCACCATGATAGAGGACCAATCACCCTGTAAGAAAAAAGGGACCTTCAGTTCCACCATCTTAAGCATGTTTGGAT
Organism: Chrysopogon serrulatus; assembly: GCA_015844335.1. NCBI lineage: Eukaryota > Viridiplantae > Streptophyta > Magnoliopsida > Poales > Poaceae > Chrysopogon > Chrysopogon serrulatus. Next base: position 58,831 of record JADLZL010004239.1, read on the forward strand.
ACAAGTCAAAGGAACATAAAGCAAGTTGTGGTTGGTTAAGGAACATGATGTGGATCATTGACATAGAACTGAAATGACCCTTGCTCTAGGTCTTCAATTGAGGAAGGTGATGACAAGCAGGATGCAACTTTCTCTACATGGGCCAAACTGATGCTTGCTCTCATCATCATCTTCGAAGACACCATGATGTCGACAACAAAGACCAGGATGATGAGATCCCACTACATCATAGTGTGCATCCCTATATCAATAAACTTCAGTCATCAATGGTGGTATGTTGATGGTGTCTCCCAAGTTTGTCGACAATCATGGAAGGAGGATGACACCCACAAGTCATTGGAGATGAAGCTCTCATGCAAGTACAAATGGAGTTCTTTTCTCGATCATCAAGATGGTTGGTGCATCATCAAAGAAGAATAAACTTTCCACCTGCCATTAGAAGACAAAAAAATCAAAGAGGAACTCAAGATATTGAAGCTCCAATGGACATCAACTCATCAACCCAAAATTAGTGAAGATCAAGAAAGGTTGGTAGAAGAAAGTGCAACTGTCTGTGTTCTCATCCCTGGATCAGATGGTGTAAAATAGGTCAAGGTGAATATTGTCAACGAGGAGCCTCGATCAATGAAACACTAAAGGAATCAACCTCAAAAGAACAAGATGGATGAACAAGGAGGATGAACCTGTCCAACCAATATCAAATCCAAGATCCTAATAAGTTTGGCACGAGAAAGTATAATCATCCAGTCCTTCATCTCCATCATCAAATGAGGCACTCATCCAAGAAACCTACAAAGGAGAAGTCTGGTTTGGTAGACTTAAAACCACCGAACCCTTGCCGAAAGGTAAGTCGGTAATTATCCATATTTACTTCCTTGTATTGCATTAATTATTGGTTAGCATGTTTACTCTTCTGCACTAGCACTGCATTAAAAAAGAAAAAATAATAATGCATCCATTTTGCATCTAAAACCTCAAAGCCCCATGTGACATCCCTATAGTGCAAACTAAAGCAGTGCTCACTGTGGTAGCCCAAAATAAAATAAAAAGTAGCATGCATATTTCCTTTCTATTCGATAAAAAGAAAATCCAAAAATAATTATTAAGCATCTTACGGCACTGTATGATCTGTAACAACCTTTGCAAACCTCTCACAACAACCAGTCCACAAAACGGCTAACCACTAACTATTTATCCTAATCCGTTCCACGAGTTTTGGTGTTTTGTGAGATGTTTGCTGCAGGATGACTCTAAGAGCTTGTCCACCTAGGAATCATCATCTATATCACTCGAAGTACACCTTTCCTACACATAGCTAATCACTGTGTGGAGGAAGCAACTTCTTGTTGGATGAGATTGAGGTTCCTGGCTACATCAGCTCTTGCAAGCATGAGCTCCATCGAGAGGACTGCTCAGCTTCAATGCTCAACCAGGACAATAACCAGCTTGGGGGAAGGCATCCCCTAGGTACCCAGGTAAGTGTACCTACGCGATTATCGAGTTAGTCATAAAAATTAAAAATACCAAAAATATATGAGCACATGAAGGTTCACCATAGTATCTAAGAAAAACCTAAAAATACCAAAAATATATGGGCACATGAAGGTCCATGCTTTGTAGAGTCTTTAGAGTCTTATATAGTGTGAGTCTTGAAAAATAAAAAACCAAATGTTTGTCTAGATAGAGTCAATAAAAAGGAAGCTCTCAAGATGATCTGAAATGATGATAAGCTGCTCTGTTACAACACCTTTGAAATGCCTAGAGTTTAGACATAATTTTTTTCTAAGTTTTAGCTCTAACTATTTTGACATGAAGATTTGCTCTGAGCCTAAAACTTGTGGGTTTCATATGCTTAAACTAAGTCTAGGTACCTGACTGATAAGATTGAGAAAGTCTGAGCTGCTATCTATCTTGTTCTAAGTGACACTAGAGTTTTGGAGATTTATCTTTTAAAAAATGCAAAAACATGATGAGTTCCTATATGACAAATCTCACATTCCCACCAGAGCCAAACATGATGATACAGGCTAGTTAAACTTCCACATATATGCTGCTTGTCATGCATTGAGTTTTGTCAACCATTGTGACCCTAGTGAGAAATTTGTCATGCTCTTGAATCAAGATACAACTCCATATGCACTACTCTACACTGGAGTAGGTGCACCAACATGCCATTCCACCTACATCCATTCCAAAAATGTTTTTCTTCTACACTAGGAGAGAACACTAAAAAGATTCCATTAGGTTAGCCACCCAATAAATGCTCCATGTTCCTATTGCTATCTCTCCAAATCCCTAAGTGCCAAAAGGAGTGCTATGAGCTATGCAAAAAGTTATTTGAAAAAAAAGAGAGAAGAGAGAAAAGGGAGAAGAAAAGAAAAACGGACAAGTGTCCAAATGCTAAAAACAATGAGTACTTATTTGCCTGACTCCCTGAGAAAAAGAAAAGATAGCTCATAACCTCTGACCAGTTTTCAAAACCCAAAGGAGAGGTAGGCATTCAAGGAGCTGAGTAGAATTAGGTTCCACCATATCCATCCACCTATACATCTTGATTCGACTGTATGACTCGTTTCTCCATGGATCCCTTATTTGACTCTACAACACATGCATTGCAAGTCTGCTCTTTTAGTTTTCTCCTTACCTATGAGCTCCACATAAGCTTTAGCTATAGGATGAAAAGAAAGGCGACCATCATCACTGCTTTGGTGAGAATCCACAAATACCACATATATTGAGAGACTTTTGAGAGTCATACATGGGAAGCTCTGAGTTTTATTTGAAAACCTCTAAAAAAACTCCAGAATGATAGTTGACCGAAGAGCTTGAGACATAGTGCTTGGGTGGGATCTTTCTGTCTGTCAAGTACTCAAGGCCCAACGAAGAGCTGATAAGCCCCATAGTCAAAGGTAACATGAGTAAGTTTGAAAGTCAGCTCAGTTATTGCTTAAGCTTGGAGGAGAATTTTTATCTGAATGCAGGTATACTTTTGAGGAGCTACATCGAGGTTGTGACAACGCTCTAAGAAACTACAAACATCTATATCTGTTTCTAAGTTTAGCTTTGCTAAGGGACTAGCAAAGGTTAAGCTTGGGGGAACTTGTTGATGGTCACTAATGTCAATTATAACCCATCAATTATCATCAAACTTGACATGAAATGAACCATAGAGCATAGGTATAAGGTTTTGATCTAACGAGTTCCACGAGTTTTGGTGAATCTATGTGTCTACACGTACATACTAGAAAAGCTATCAAAGTTGATTAATATGATAGTATGAAAGTATCTTAAATGATGGATTATTAAATGCACCATTGTAACACCCCAGGTTTTGGCTCACTAAATCACCTGCATAAACTGGTCATAAGCATCATCATCATTTCATATATGCATGTGTGTAACAAGTACTTATGCAATGTCTATGTGTATGCTTGTGAAAAGTTCATTCTATGCTTGTCTTGCTTGCTTGATCCAATGTCATGTTGTGTAGTGTTTTTAAAAGTGCCCTACAGTAGCTTAACTATACTTAGGACACTTAATGGAACAATGTTTGTATTAAGCACTTTGTCTAATTAAGTCCCTAGATGATGGTTTGACCTTGAGTGCCTCCTAGGGCTGTTTGCTTTGACTGTTTCAAATCTGCAAGCTAGAGGCTTTGCATGGCTGTGAGCCCTAAATAAAAGTTGTAGATAATTTTATATAGAACAAACTTTATTTAAGGCTCAAACCATGAAAATGTGCACAAGTTGCTCAAAATTCCACATTTCTGTCGAAATCAGCACTGGTTTGGTTGTCTGAAATTTGGCTAAGTCATATGCCGAGTTCAGTTTGTTTCTAGGGTGTTTCTCGGCTCTGCAGTTTGCAAACCAAGTAGAATCAGGGGAAACCCATAGAAGCAAAGTTGTAGAACTCACATTCCTCTACAACTTGTATTACTGAAGTTTTTTCTAGATCGGTTTGGTTTCGGAGTAAATTGAACCTGAACATGACGTTTTCAGTCGGATTCGAATGGATTGGAATTCAGACAGCGCTGGGGCAGTGGCCGACCGCGCGCAGGACTTCGACGCCCGCGCGCTGCTGGCCACCTCACGCATCCGGGCAGAAGAGGAAGAGGAGCGCGCGGCTTTGCTTCCCCTCCCTCCCATTTTCCCTCTCACTCTCCCGGCCTCCTCCCTCTCTTTCTTTCCCGGTGGCCAGCGCAGCAGGCGCCGCCGCCGCCGTCGTCTCGCCAAAATTCGCGGCCACCGCACCTCCTCCGTTCAATTCCTCCCTACCGAAGCTCCGCCATGGCCTCTTCTTGGCCTACGACCTAACCCCGCCAACCTTTGTTGCTAGGTAAGCGTCATATGCCGTAGTCACCGCCGTGACCACCATTGCCGCCGCCGAGCTCGAGCTCGACGCGGTTGTGCTTGTCCGGGCCTCCTCCATCGCGTCTCTCCCTAGTTTGCGTCTCCCCGTAGGTCTAGTAAGCTCATGACGCAAATGCCGAGTCATTCCTTGCAGCCACCTCACCGGAACGCGGCCGAACACCGTCGCGCTCTGGCAGCGTCACCGCCATTGCCGTGGTCGCGCTCCCTCCGCCGCCTCACGTGTGCCAAAACCTCACCCCAAGGTCTCGCCTAGGACCCAGGGAGCTCGGACGGAGCTCCCCACCCGTCGCCACGGACCCCGCCGGGCAGCCGCCCCGCCATGCACGGCCGCCGAGCCGCCGCCATCAGCGCCGCCGCCTTACCTAGGAGCCAAGCACCCCACCTTGACCTACCTCGATGGATGCACGGCGAGGAGAGGAATCCAACGGTGGCGGTCTCACCGCCGGCAACCTCGCCGACGGCGAGTTCTTGCCCGTCGACCGTCCGCCCTCCCTCTGTCTCTCTGACCCGTGGGGCCACAGGCCACCTGGGGCCCGTCGGTCAGCGCCTCAGGGTGCATAGACCCGGTGCACCCAAGTTCTTTTAGGGTTTCTTTCTGATTTTCGTTTTATTTATTTGCAGAAAATGCTTGAATCTTCCTAAATTCATATCTCGAGCTAGGATGGTCCAATTTGAGTGATTCCAATTTTGTTGTGCTCTCTGAGATGTCTAGTTTTTAATAAAAATATAAAACATGATATGTTTTGTAGTAGATTTTGTTTGATCTAATTATTTTGTTCTAGGCCTTGGAAAATAGTTTAATGCATAACTAATTATTAATTGGTGCTAAAAATATGAAACCAGTGGGGTTAGCTTTGTTTTGACCTGCTCTGTATAGGAAAAATATTGGTTGGCATGTACCCCTGTTTTGCAGAGCAGTTTGCTAAATAAGTTGATTTTAGGCATTGTTTGATAATATATTTACCATGTTTTCTATACACATTCTTTTGGAGTGAAAATTGGAGCAGTGTATAGTGGTGCTATGATGATGTTAGGAAAATTTGTAAATCTGTTGTTTGATACTTTTCAAATGGATTTGTGAATTATCCATCTTTAAGCTTGTGTGGCTTGTTCTTTTGGTACAGGTAGTTGTACTTAGAATTTTAAGGTGAAATTTAAACTGGGGTCCATGTGAGCTATAAGTAGTCTACTGTAATTTTTATGGATTTTTCTGGGTAGTTTTACTATATGCTTATTTGTGCCCTTAAATAATGAAATAAATTGAAAAGGGTACTTCAAATAATGTTTTAGAATGGCTTGTTAGGTTTTCTGTTAATCATTAGTCATACTTTAACTTTTGGTCAGGTTGGGTGAGCTTGAATTGTAAGTTTGAACATGAGTAAATAATTAATTCTCCAATTTAAGCTTTTCTGGACAGCTGGTGATACTTTTGGTGTTGCATAGCTTAGATGGTGTTTTCTGACTTTGTGGTCAATAGCAAAGTGGTAGATAATTTCATTATCTAGTTGCTGTTAAAATTTGAAAGCATTTGGTGGAGTAGTTTAAGAGTTATGGTATTATCTTGTGAGGTTCCAGAAAAAGGGTTCCTCTCTGGAATTTCTGGACAGATCTGGGAAAGCTGATTGTTTGGCATTTTTGGATTGTGAATCTGTCTGTAATGTCTAAATAAGAGTGGTAGACAATTTCATGAGCTTTCCAGAATGTCCTCATACATGTTATTTGGATTTATAGAACTCCAGTTACAGTTGCTTCTTTCAGCTGCTCTGTGTAGGACAGAAATCCTGAGATGTGCTTGCTTTGAATACTTGCCCTTGTGTGTGTGACTTATATCTTGTAGATGCTTTGCTAATTTATAAACGTGATTAGGTGCAGGTTGTATGTCCTTAACTGATGATGAAAAGTTATACCTTGACTTGCTTGGTGAGTGTTCAATCTTGTTTAGAGAGGAGATATGCACCTACTCTGTAACTTAAAGTGATTTGAATAGAGTCATCACCTCAGCTGGAGGGTTTAGTGTTGTTGCTGTTATTCACTCTCTTACATAATCATCTTGTGCATTCATTATTCTCATTTATGCATTGCATTCAATAGGTTCGCCGAAGGGGGTAACGGTCTTGGAGTTCGGGGACCTGCAGCAGGAGCACCAGGAGGAGGAACAAGGGGGAACAGCCGGCGAAAGCAACTCCGTCGGAGAAGAAGAACTAACTGAGTGCCCCAATCACGAGCCTGCAACCTTTGTGAAAGGCAAGCCCCGGAGCATATTAAGCCTCCCACTTTTTATAAAATGCACTTGAGTACTTTATGCTGTTTATTGCATTAAGTTAGGAGTTGGTTGAAAATGTTGCTGCATTTATCCTATCCTTGTCCAGTATATATGTTATATCCTGAATCCCATGTCTTAGGTTAGGAGCGATGAAAATGCTTAGTCTTGCTTAGACCGGTAGAAGTCAGGTGATATCCTGTCATCCGCGAGTTATAGGTGGTTACTCTTTGGTTACCGTCGGCTTTATGTGTTATCATGGAAATGAACCGTGTGCTAATCAAAAAAAGAAGACCGGGCAGGGGCAAAGTGGACCCCCGTCCGAAGTCGATTAAGGACTGGAGTCATTGTTTCACTCTTGGTCATGTTGAACGCAGCCTAACACATAGTTGGCCCGGCCCTGCGTGCCAAGTGGGCCTGGCTTCGGTAGCTCAACTCAAGACGGGATAACCCGGGAGACGGTTGGGCAATTCGGCGGGATAGCGGCATACTAGACCAAGGGCAAGCATGTCTAACTGTCTGGCGTCGTCCTTGGGTTTGCATGACTTGAACATTCTCGGCTATCCGACTTTCCGGTCTTGCCGACGTATAAATCGGGCCCGGACCTGAGTTGTATGAATAGTAACCTAAAGGCGACTCGATCCGTCTGCTGGGTGTGTGTTGGGAATACCCCCCGAGCTCGTTGAAATCGATTCGAATCGCCGTCTCTCCCGGATAGTGAGAACTTGACCTTGCCCGGCAATCGTAGATCTCACTAAAATAATTATGGTTCAAGTATGATGTTGTTATGGTTGAAAGCTGTACTAAATTGGATATGGTTATTAATGCTTGTTATAAATAAGTGTTTGCTTAGTACATGACACATTTAGATGGAAGGTAAAATAATTTAAGCTGCTGCTAATATAATTAATTATTCATCAATTATCGCTTGTACTTTTATGCAAAATGTTGTCAAGCTAGCTCCACTTATATTTCAGCCCTGCATAATCCTTGGTGTCATTTATTTCTGGTTTATGACGGGTAAGTCTAGCTGAGTACATCCTCGTACTCAGGGTTTATTCCCTCTTGTTGCAGATGATATCCTTTATACAAAGCTCTTTGCTTGGTATGTCTTCACCCCTGCAGGGGGGATGAGGACTAGATCTCGGGCAAAGATCGTTTCCTTTATCTTACCATATGCTTTTGTGGGATGACTATGGATTTGGCATGTATCTGAACTAAGTGTGTGTTCTTGAATGTTTTCAAAACTATGTTGCTTTACTACTGCGAACTGGTGTTGTAATAACTACGTATGTCTATGCTATGTCACTTGTGAACTATTTGTGAACTCTGATGTAACGGATGGTGAATTATGTTAAGTTGCGTTCGATCTTGGCTTGTATGTTTTGTTGGTTTGAAATCCTTCGAGATTTCCGGACTACCGGGATTATATGGGCTCAAGTGTGGAATTAGTCACTTCGGTGATTGTTTTATACTTGTGCTCTTATAATTTGGTCGGTTCTGTTACAACCATTGCGACGGGCTCATCGAGACAATCGAAACGGACATATCATTTGCCATATTTGGAGTCTCGGATGAAAAGATATCGCACCTGGAAGCGGCACCTGCGCAAGAAGGATCTAGAAGAGACCAGAGACCACCCCGCGGAAGGTGGGACCCATCTGTCACAGGGGGAGACCGGCCGGTCCCACCCCCGGACCGGTTGGTCTGGCATTTTGGCCATTTTGGCCTAACTTCCGCCCACGAGATCCACCGCCTTTGAGGAGGAATCTCAGCCGCCCGCCGATGTCAGTTTGATCCAAGGGCTTACGTTAATCGCTCGGGTCTATAAAAGGAGCCCCAGACCCCAGGGGGGAGGCATCCCCTGGAAACCCTAATTCATTATTCGTTGGGATCCATTCGAGAGGCGTCCCTTGAAAGGATCATACTCTCATGGAGATCAACACACCAGGGAGATTAGGGCTAAACTCTTCAATGTAATAGTTTAGCAACTTGAGAGCTAGGGTTGAGAGGCTTCGTTCCGGATCTCGCCGTGGAGCCTTGGAGGTCTCGTATATCTTTGTTTCTTATCTTTGCAAGACTTATGCTTTAGTATATTTATCTTCTCTATTTACTTCTATGCCTTATTTTTATGATTAGTGTAGTTATTGCATCTTAGCATAGGATCTCTGCCTGTATTAGGTGCTCTAGTTATTATGTATGGCTAGAGTAGTAATCGATAGTGTAGACATGGTGTCTAGGCTATATGTTACCTGAGGTTGCGCCCAATTCTTACGATTAGTTGTGGTAGCCCTATAGGGGTGACAGCTTTATGTGGCCTTCGTATTCCACCACGTCGGGATTGGTGTTTCGTAGGGCTTTTGGCAGCCTTCCCCAACTACCTTCTTCCCAGTCTTATTCAAGAGTTGGAAAGGTACTGCTGCCCCGAAGTGCTATGGTGTGTGCTATACTTACCCATGCATTAGTTACATTCTAGTGTCAACTAGAATAGAACCCGAGTAGTAGAGAAGTACATAGGAACCTTGAACTCTCCCTTAGTCCTCTCAAGTTAGCTGACTATATATTATAGGATTCTCCTCTGTGTGTGATATTGTGCATAACTCTTATCATTTACCACTTACCCCTGCTTAGGTTTAGTTGGTATATTAGTTAGTAGATACATGATGGTGAATTATCAATGTCTTTAGCCATTGTTTCCCAGTGGTAAAATATAAATGACAACCTGGTAATACTCTGGGTAAAATGCTACAATGGTATTTGATCTGTGCGCTTGTGGATACTATTTCTATATTCTAAATAGAGGCATGATTTAATACCACACCTCTTGGTGTTATTGCTGGGGATGACAACTTGGCGTTCTAGTAGCGATGCTATGCCCACAAGCAATTTTTGCGCCGTTACTAGAGATAACATTAAGAGGTGTCAACAATTGCCATACTCTATTTTGCCAACTATTTGTTGCTTTTTTGCCTACACTTCTTATGCAATGCTGAAATGTGGTTTCAACCTTAAAAATTGGCTGAGGCAGTGGCATATGCATTGACGTGAATCCCTTTTTGGCTGAGGCAGCGGCTATGATGATCAAATGGCCCCTAGTTGTAATTAAGTCGCTAAACTAGGATGGCTTGTATACCATACAAGCAACCAATTTAGCCGCAATGTGATGACAATGGGGCCAATCTGAGCCAAATATACTAATGATGTTCAAATTTTCTTTAAATTTTGTACTTTTCTTCAAATTTTGTATTTTTCTTTAAATTTTGTACTTTTCTTCAAATTTTGTACTTTTATTCAAATTTTGTAAAAAGATATCAATGTAAAGGAAAAATGATGTAATATTGTATTATAAATAATAAGAGAGAGATGTTTCGTTTATATAAATGTGATGTTTCCTATGTATATGCTTGATGAAGTTGTATAAAAGTGTGACATGCTTCATATATGTGACAATCTCTTCTTAATAGCTTGTAATGGCTGATGAGCCTAAGGACGAAGGACAATGGCGCCAGCCTAGTCCTTATGAGAGTCACGATGAAACGTCATCGTCATCAGGCAGCTCTACCGAGTACGAGGAAGAGGTGCCAACACCTATTCCCGAAAAAAAGCGCAAAACAGACGAATATGATGACCCAAACTATAATGTAGAAGATGATCTGGACTATATGCATAGGGCTTCAACACAAAGTTCTCGCATGGAAGCACGATATCATCCAGAAGATGATACTGAAACTCAAAGGCGCGACGTACGTATAACACTACTAGCATAGCATCAAGGCCCTTGCTTATAGCTAATATTGGTTGTTATGCTCGACAGATGCCACAGGTGCCTTTACGCTTGGAGTTCCACGATGAGGGAGAGGGAGAGGGTGGAGAGGGGCATGCATCTGTTCCCACCCCAAGCTCTTCAGCCGCACAAGGCAGTGGCAAGAGTACTGGCAAGAGTGGCAAGAAGTCAGATTTGAAGAGGGGCCAACATGGTAGGCACCAAGTGTCGATCAAGGTGCATGTCATACACCAGATAGGCCCACATGGAGAGCCCTTGCTACCAGAAAGTGTGATAGGCACTTTCAGCATCCAGTGCTCCGGTATAGCTAGAGAGCATGTGCCTATCACCTACTCTGATTGGAGAAAAGTCCCAAAAGAGCTCAAGGATAAAGTATGGAGAGATGTGAAGAAGCGGTTCGAGTATCCACTGGAGCAGTTCAATGAAGATCTATGCAGGAAGCATGCTCTGGCGGTTGCAGGAAAAGCGCTTCGCAACTTGCGCTCCACAGTGAACAACGAGTATGTAAAGATGGAAAAGACACCCTTTGAAGACTACAGCTTCATCAAGCGTCACGTTTGGGAAGAATTTGTGGAGGTGTCTGATGAAGGCTCAAAGGAGAAGAGCCAGAAGTTCTCTGACCTCGCAAAGAGGAATACACTCCCCCACCACTTGGGTATGATAGGGTATGCCGCTAAGAGGCCCAAGTGGCGGTAGGAAGAAAGTGAGGCAGCTGCTGCTGGTCAAAATGATCCGTTAGCAGGCCTCGACACCAGGGCACGTGACTGCTTCAAAGCCCGTCGACCGAAGAGGCTAAAAGAAGGAAGAACCAAGTACAACGAGCCAGAGACCGAGGAGGCGGAGAAGGCGGTGCTCGCGGTACAAAAGGCTAAGGAAGAAGGGTTGTTCAAACCTCGCAGGGATCATGACGTCCTGACCGAGGGGCTTGGAAGGCCGGAGCACCACGGCCATGTACGGGGCATCTCCTCGAGGCAGAGCTGGAAGACCGTGGAGTCATGGCAATCCGACGCTGCCTCGTACCGCACGAGGCAGGCATATAAGGAACGACTCATCCAGCAAGGCCATGATGCGGCCATGAAGGAAATGATCATGGGGTCGATACAGGAAGCTTTCACGAGCAACGACCCCAAGATGGTCGACCTGCGGTCACAGATGCTTCGACAAGCTGGCGTCCAACTACCACAGCAGATGCAGCTGGGTACCTCACAGCACCAAAGGTACCCGGTCGATGATATCAAGAAACCAACACTGTGCAAGCTACTGATGCCCTTTGGCCGGACGGGGAAGACGGAGAAAGAAGTGGGAGAAGGAGAGGTTAAGCCACCAAAAGATGGAGCAATATACGACGGCAAGCCGATCCCGCCCGAGTACACCATAGTGCTCTTGGTGTACACTAAAGATGAATTCAATCAAGACAAAATCGAGTTTCCCACTGAAAGTGGTGCAACAACGCTCGGCCAAGCACTCGGTGACACCGTGCTTTGGAACAAAGCTGATATCGTGCTGAAAATGGAGACATCGTGCTCACAGCCGTCATCGTCTGCCCCTGGCGGTGGCCCAAGTGATGATGACGACGACGACGATGGCAACAACAACGATGGCGTCCCAGGGATCAGTCCTCGATGGAGCTCATCTCCCGACAAAGGCAACCCACAAGGAGATGCCGGGGTTGCATCGGGCCACAACACACCGCCTCCAAGTCATCCGAAAGAGTGCCCTTCGGCGCCGATGAAGCCAACAGATGAGGAGGACAATAGAGGTGTACCGGGACACGACTCGCTGCCTCCAAGACAACCCAAAGAGTGCCCAATAGATGAGGTGGATGACAGGCCCCCGAATATACCCCTCGCAAATTGGCGACCGTATAAAATCGCAAACAATCTCCCTTTCTCAACGGCCTTCGATAGGTACTATTGCTAGCACACTTTCCGGCTTTTCTCAATTATAGAGTATGGGTGCCTGTGATGATGGTGCTAACAACATTTGCACTCGTCGTGATTGCAGGCCGCCAACGCCACCATCGATCTAGCCACTCACTCCAGACTGCACGGACAACTACGAGCATGGCAAGTTCATGTTGCCCTTGGGCCAGCTAGTCTAGGAGGAGACGTGGGAGGTTCGATGGTTCCATCTATGGTACATGCATGCTGCCAAGTTAGGAATGAAAGAATTCATTGTGAGGGTCCCCAAGGAGTACTTCCACTTGGAAGAGGATTGCTTTTTCTCTGTGACCTTCCATGACATGCATAGGATGCTACGGCGCAAGGACCTTGATGTGGCCCAAGTCACCCTTTTTGCATTGTAAATTGTTATAGCATTGCATCGTTGTCCCTATGCCTTCTTCAATCAATACAACAATGTCATGACCAAGACTTGTGCCTATGGGATGCAATCATATATAAATCAGGAGCTTGGTGATAATGTTATCTACCTCTCTCCTATGCATATTACCCAGAGGGCCATCATTAGCTACGATATACCGGATACAGATCCGCAGTTGGTGAACTGGACCCCCATGCAGTGGGTAGAAACCAGGGCATGCCTACGGAGTGAGATTAGGTACAGAAAGGGACAGTACATCCTCCAAGCCATGAAGAAGGTCGAGGAACATGGGTGTATCCTTGCTTCCCATCAGTTCGGGTACGTGAAAACGATTCTTCCATTATGTATACCATCCATTGGGTTCATGATTTCTTACACTTGAAGAGTTGAGATTAAAATAGTTTCGATGGTGCAGCTTGGGCGTCATGGGGCACTGGATTGTATTTATGATCTTCCCACAGGATGGAAAGGCTGTTGTATTCGACTCCTTGAGGAAAACGGACAAAAAAGCATACAATGATTTTGAATTCTGTCTCCGATAGTAAGTGTGACATCACATTCATTTACTTACACGTATAAATCCTATCAATTTTGATGTTCACACGAGTGGTTTGCATACAGTGCTTACAAGAAGTACTTTGAAGACCCCAACTGCTTGGATCGGAGGTCCAAGAAAAAGAAGTTGAAGTACAAACACGTACTCAAAGTGAGGCATCAATTTTCGGTAAGTATATATATCAGCAATCTCATATGTGCTAGTACATTGTCCATCATGCTCTCCACTTGATGAATATAACGTTCATGCAGTGCTCTAAACAACCCGAAGGGTCGCTTCTATGCGGATACTATGCTTGTGAGTACCTTAGGGCGTGTGGGAAGTACAGCGACAGCTACCGGCAGCTGAAGAAATCAAAAGGATGGTGGAAGAGGAGCAGGATCGACAAGATGATCATCGGTCAATATCCGACATTTGCAAGTTCGTAACTGATCAATGTTGTCATGTTGATGAAAAGTTCTTTTACGAAGAGAGCGAGCTAGCAACGGAGGACAAGTATGAGAAGCTACGCAAATGGAGAACAATGCTAGACATGAGGGATTATGTGTTGCCAGACATCTTCGACTAGTTTATCAATCTTAGCTTGTAACAAACTTCTAATGTCGCTTATATGTGTACGTGTTTGACTTTTGCATGTAATTTAAACTCTTCATGTTGGAACTTCAAATGATGTTTGACATCAAATCTCTTGTAATATATATTCAATGTTTAAACGCTTATTCTATGTGTTGCATATGACCTGTATGTGCTATATTTAATACTGCTTATATTTTAAAATATTAAATGATTCCTAAAAATAATTTTTTTTAATTTCAAAAATCATAACTGAGGCGGTTATATTATAATAACCGCCTCCATTAATAATGAGAACAGAGGCGGTTTTTTAAAAAAACTGCTGGGTTAATAACTTAACCGAGGCGGTTATATAATGTTAACCACCTCGGTTAACAGTCATTAACCGAGGCGGTTATTATAAATAAACCGCCTGGGTTAATTGATTAACCAAGGCGGTTTCCCAACCGCCTCGGTTAAGGCCACGATTAACCGTGACCTTATGTTCGAGGCGGTTAGGAAAACCGCCTCGGTTAACGAAAAAACCGCCTCGGTTAATTTTTGTGTAGTAGTGAAATCTCACTAGTGCTGAAGGCTGGGGACAGTGGAAAATTATTTGGCATAGAGAAATTGGTTTCCCCACATAGGAAAAGCTACACGCAAATTTCACTCTAGTGTGTTACAATGGAACTAGCTAAAAGCCCCATTAGTCTAGAAGGAATGACTCTAAAAGTGAGCATTAAGCAAACACACATTGAGTGCTCATTAAAAATAAATTAGTTAACTTGTTAGTGTGATTTCAAAGACATGTGCTCGAACAATATCCTTTGATTTTTAATAATTTCTTGAATTCTCCTATTGTCATGAGAAAGTAGGTCTCTTACAACCCATCGCTGATGTCATGATACAGAGCTATTGTAGCAGTTATGAACTCCACCCCAACAAAACAAAAAAGATGTCATTCCAATCATAGGGAAACTGCATATGAGGTGAAGCAATGGCTAAGGAGCACGATAAAGATTGATATGACTACGATAAGTTGCACATGATAGAATTTACGTTGGAAGTTTCAGGAGGATCAATTTTTCTAGATAAGGAGCCTACTGGCCACACGTGCAGTCATGGTTTGGTCTATAAATATACCGAAAACATTGTAAAACCATACATTCTTGCCAGCAATCAACTTCGACTAAGCATTGGCATTTTTTGGCTTTGTCATTTTTTCTCCACCGACAAAATAGGTTGAACCCATGCATGGTTGCTACGGAAACATCTTTAAAGTAAAGCGAAAGAAACGGAAAATTGGTGGAGAGTCAGGAAGGGCATGCACTTACCACCAAATGGTTGACCATGAAGCTCTCCTAGCCTCACACCCATGCCTAATTAACATCCCCTCCATTGTATATAAAGGATGACAAGGTAGCTCCACCAATAGACCCATCACCATCCAGTACGATTAAGATCTTTAGGGACAACAATAATGGCTGAGAGAAGGAACTTGATAGGAGTTGTATACATAGTGACCCTCATCCTAGGGGCTGCATCAGTGCAAGCAGGAGAATTTGCTGACAAGACCAGCGCGATCGTTGCCAAGACAAAGGATTGTGACCAGCAATGCGAGGAACAAGGGACGCCTACCGACATCAACAGCTGCAAGGAGAAGTGTATCCTCACCGAGCACTCTTCTTATGCGGTCCTCGGGGCGGATGCCTGCCGTAAGGATTGTGATAAGGTGAAGAATGACCCGTCTGCCTTCAAATTGTGCGACGAGGAATGCCGTAAAAAGTATGAGGCTAGAGTGTTACAGATCATGAAAGGTGAAAATCTGTAGGGAGGCATGTCCTAGGAATTCTCCATCCACGTCCACTTGACCTCCCGCACACAGTTGATGTTTCAACCATCAGTCAGTACATCCAAGGCTAGCTTTTCACGCAAGATGAACTGCTTGATAGCCAAGCGTGGCACGATCCCATGAATGTCCTATATTTCACAAATCATTCTCGATGGACTATCAAGTTGGTTGATAACAATTGGTAGTCCTTTTCAATATAATCAAAATTATTGTTGTAATAAATTTTTCAAATAAAAGGTGTGCTGGCTTAACTATAGTTTTATTATATTTGCACTTTTTATTGTAACACTTTGAGTGCAATATAGTTTTTCTTTATGGGATTGTCTATGTTCCTTCTTGGTATATATATAATTGGTGAAACAATCAATGCACCTTAGCATTAAAACAACCAAGATTTGGTTCATTAGTGATTAGTATCTTGCCTGGCTACTAGATTGGTGATTCGCATGCAAAGAATGATTGCAGTCAACATTCCATATAGTACAATCACTAAACCACCTGTGTAAAAAGAAATTTCTCTTGTGTCCTCCATTTCCATATTTTTGAAGGATATACCCATGTCACTAATTGAAGACATGGTTGCCCGATTTTGTTTATTGGGCTAGTACTACTAGTTAAATACCGCCGATAGAGTGGCCATAGGAAAATTGTAGTGTTACAGCCTACATTGTTGTGAAAATACATAGATGTTTCTCTACCGTGGAAAGTGTTCATACTGACAACTCACCAAACATTAGTTCAAAAATTGTTCCAAATTATTTTTGTACAACATTTGGTAGGGACGTGTAGAGAAGCAATACTTTGTAAAACATGTCATGGAGATAACTACTTGGATTATTGCATATGATCCAAACTATACGCCTCTCAGATCCGTGCTGCCTCTCTCTTGATGAGCAGTTTACTATGCACAAGTTTTTATCCATGTAATGGATTGTGGTAGTGAACGAAAAGCAACAAATCTCACTAGTGCTGAAGGCTGGGGATAGTGGAAAACCATTTGGCATAGAGAAACTGGTTTTCCCACATGGGAAAAGCTACACACAAATTTCACTTTAGTGTGTTACAATGGAACCAACTAAAAGCCCCATAAGTCTATTAGGAGTGACTCTAAATGTGAGCATTAAGCAAACACACATTGAGTGCTCATTAAAAATAAATTAGCTAACTTGTTAGTGTGATTTCAAAGACATGTCCTCGAACAATATCCTTTGATTTTTAATGATTTCTTGAATTCTCGTATTGTCATGAGAAAGTAGGTCTCTTACAACCCACGCAGCTGATGTCATGATATAGAGCTATTGTAGCAGTTATGAACTCCACCCCAACAAAACAAAAAAAGATGTCATTCTAATCATAGGGAAAATGCATATGAAGTGAAGCAATGGCTGAGGAGCACGATAAAGATTGATACGACTATGATAAGTTGCACATGATAGAATTTACGTTTGAAGTTTGAGGAGGATCAATTTTTCTAGATAAGGAGCCTACTGGCCACACGTGCAGTCATGGTTTGGTCTACAGATATACCGAAAACATTGTAAAACCATACATTGTTGCCAACAATCAACTTCAACTAAGCATTGGCATTTTTTGGCTTTGTCATTTTTTCTCCACCGACCAAAATAGGTTGAACCCATGCATGGTTGCTACGGAAACAACATCTTTAAGGTAAAGCGAAAGAAATGGAAAATTGGTGGGGAGTCAGGAAGGGCATGCACTTACCACCAAATGGTTGACCATGAAGCTCTCCTAGCCTCACACCCATGCCTAATTAACATCCCCTCCATTGTATATAAAGGACGACAAGGTAGCTCCACCAATAGACCCATCACCATCTAGTACGATTAAGATCGATAGGGACAACAATAATGGCTGAGAGAAGGAACTTGATAGGAGTTGTATACATAGTGACCCTCATCCTAGGGGCTGCATCAGTGCAATTTGGAGAATTTGCTGACAAGACCAGCGTGATCGTTGCCAAGACAAAGGATTGTAACAAGCAATGCGAGGAACAAGGGACGCCTACCGACATCAACAGCTGCAAGGAGAAGTGTATCCTCACCGAGCACTCTTTTTATGCGGTCCTCGGGGCGGATGCCTGCCGTAAGGATTGTGATAAGGTGAAGAATGACCCGTCCGCCTTCAAATTGTGCGACGAGGAATGCCGTAAGAAGTATGAGGCTAGGGTGTTACAGATCATGAAAGGTGAAAATCTGTAGGGAGGCATGTCCTAGGAATTCTCCATCCACATCCACATGACCTCCTGCACACAGTTGATGTTTCAACCATCAATCAGTAATCTAAGGCTAGCTTTTCACGCAAGATGAACTACTTGATAGCCAAGCGTGGCACGATCCCATGAATGTCCTATATTTCACAAATCATTCTCGATGGACTATCAATTTGGTTGATAACAATTGGTAGTCCTTTTCAATATAATCAAAATTATTGTTGTAATAAAATTTTCAAATAAAAGGTGTGCTGGCTTAACTATAGTTTTATTATATTTGCGCTTTTTATTGTAACACTTTGAGTGCAATATAGTTTTTCTTTATGGGATTGTCTATGTTCCTTCTTGGTATATATATTATTGGTGAAACGATCAATTCACCTTAGCATTAAAACAACCAAGATTTGGTGCATTAGCGATTAGTATCTTGCCTGGCTACTAGATTGGTGGTTCGCATGCAAAGAATGATTGCAGTCAACATTCCATATAGTACAATCACTAAACCACCTGTACAAAAGAAATTTCTCTTGTGTCCACCATTTCCATATTTTGAAGGATATACCCATGTCACTAATTGAAGACATGGTTGCCCGATTTTGTTTATTGGGCTAGTACTACTAGTTAAATACCGCCGATAGAGTGGCCATAAGAAAATTGTAGTGTTACAGACTACATTGTTGAGAAAATACACGGATGTTTCTCTACCATGGAAAGTGTTCATACTGACAACTCACCAAACATTAGTTCAAAAATTGTTCCAAATTATTTGCCTATGTACAACATTTGGTAGGGTCATGTAGAGAAGCAATACTTTGTAAAACATGTCATGGAAATAACTACTTGGATTATTGCATATGATCCAGACTATACGCCTCTCAGATCCGCGCTGCCTCTTTCTTGATGAGTACTTTACTATGCACAAGTTTTTACCCATGTAATGGATTGTGGTAGTGAACGAAAAGCCACAAATCTCACTAGTGCTGAAGGCTAGGGATCGTGGAAAATCATTTGGCATAGAGAAACTGGTTTCCCCACATGGGAAAAGCTACACACAAATTTCACTTTAGTCTGTTACAATGGAACCAGCTAAAAGCCCCATAAGTCTAGAAGGAATGACTCTAAAAGTGAGCATTAAGCAAACACACATTGAGTGCTCATTAAAAATAAATTAGTTAACTTGTTAGTGTGATTTCAAAGACATGTACTCGAACAATATCCTTTGATTTTTAATGATTTCTCAAATTCTCCTATTGTCATGAGAAAGTAGGTCTCTTACAACCCATGCAAATGATGTCATGATATAGAGCTATTGTAGCAGTTATGAACTCCACCCCAACAAAACAAAAAAGATGTCATTCTAATCATAGGGAAAAGGCATATGAGGTGAAGCAATGGCTGAGGAGCATGATAAAGATTGATATGACTAAGATAAGTTGCACATGATGGAATTTACGTTGGAAGTTTAAGGAGGATCCATTTTTCTAGATAAGGAGCCTACTGGCCACACGTGCAGTCATGGTTTGGTCTACAGATATACCGAAAACATTGTAAAACCATACATTGTTGCCAACAATCAACTTCAACTAAGCATTGGCATTTTTGGCTTTGTCATTTTTTTCTCCACGGACCAAAATAGGTTGAACCCATGCATGGTTGCTACGGAAACAACATCTTTAAGGTAAAGCGAAAGAAATGGAAAATTGGTGGGGAGTTAGGAGGGGCATGCACTTACCACCAAATGATTGACCATGAAGCTCTCCTAGCCACACACCCACGCCTAATTAACATCCCCTCCATTGTATATAAAGGATGACAAGGTAGCTCCACCAATAGACCCATCACCATCCAGTACGATTAAGATTGATAGGGACAACAATAATGGCTGAGAGAAGGAACTTGATAGGAGTTGTATACATAGTGACCCTCATCCTAGGGGCTGCATCGGTGCAAGCGGGGAGAATTTTGCGACAAGACGGTAGCGATCGTTGCCAAGACAAAGGATTGTAACAAGCAATGCGAGGAACAAGGAACGCCTACCGACATCAACAGCTGCAAGGAGAAGTGTATTCTCACCGAGCACTATTCTTATGCAGTCCTCGGGGCGGATGCCTGCCGTAAGGATTGTGATAAGGTGAAGAATGACCCGTCCGCTTTCAAATTGTGCGACGAGGAATGCCGTAAGAAGTATGAGGCTAGGGTGTTACAGATCATGACAGGTGAAAATCTGTAGAGAGTGTTGGCACCTCTTAATGTTATCTCTAATAACGACGCCAAAAATGCTAGAGTAGCGCACCGCCACTAGAATGCCAAGTTGTCATCCCAGCATAACACTAAGGGGTGTGGTATTAAATCATGCCACCATCTAGAATATAGAAATGTATCCGCAAGCGCACAGATCAAATACCATTGTAGTATTTTACCCAGAGTATTACGGGTTGTCATTTATATTTTCCCAAAGGAAGGTCTACATGGCTGTGTAAAGGTAGTGTGTTGACCAAGAGTGTAACGAATAGGCATAACCATGTCCTCGCTACTCAATGCAGGGGTAAGTCACAAGATAAATGATAAGTGTATAATCATCAGCGTAAACAGATAGAGACTCCTAGCTATATCATTAGGGTTGCTAGTAGAACATCAAGAGATATTCCTGGGTTATTCCTAGCTACATGTCAATGCATATTATGGTTAGTGCAATACACCTAGTAATCATGGCTAAGGTTACATTACATCTATTCATAGTGGACATACTAGGGAAGTTTGAGAACATAGCACACCCTTCCGTCGTATACAAGCCCTACTGTGCCTATAAACGGGGTTCGTATTACATAGGACTCAACAGGAATGTCACACCCGCGATCTACCAAACCCGGCCTATAGGGTGCATTCGCAGATAAACAATGTATAAGCACCATGCTTACACAATGTTTATCACTCACCCAACGATCAATTAGATGAGTGCTATACGAACCTATAGATAAACATAATGTTAATCTAGCTATACTAAGCATATAACCATAATAGACAAAGAACATAATAACTATGAATATAAATAAATAAGAATTCATCAATTCAATTGTAGCAATAATATAACTATACAATGAAAGAGAACAAAGGCGAGAGGAGGTAAGAACTATACCAAATCCAAGCTCTTGATGGCTCCAGAATCCAAGCCTGCGCTTGCCTCCCTTTAGTTCTAATCTAGCTATCTCGGCCCTAGCTAAGGAGCTCTGATTAGGGTTTCTGGCTGATGATCGGACTTCTGAATGAGAATGAATGAATGGGGGCCTCCTCCCAGGGGGTGCCTCTCCTTTTATAGCCCTAGGCAATGATCGTGAGCCATCGGATCAAACCGACATTGATGGGCGGCTAGGATTGATCCTCAAAGGCGGTGGAGCGAACCGGGCGAACCGGGACCCGAGGGGGGCCAGCCCTAGACCGGCCGGTCTAGGGCCAGACCGGCCGGTCTGGCCTGGTGGCCTCCGGGCCCCCGGCTCGGCGTGGTACCTTCTCATCTCTTCTAAAACTTTCCTGTGTAGCCGTGGAGTCCGTTTTCCGTTTCATTCTTCCGATAAGCTTGTATGTTTGCGCCTTTTTCGGTTTACGCCTGCATAAATAATGAAACACCAAAACTCATGGAATTCGGTCAGTGTAAACCCTATGTCTACTTTGGTGATCACATTTGCATCTTTTCATGGCTAGTTGACGGTTGAATTAATACAATAGTGGCCGTCAACAACTCCCCCAAGCTTAACCCTTGCTAGTCCCTTAGCAAAGAAAACTTAGAAAAGTTATTGAAAAATATGTATGTTTAAGCACTGTAGCCATCTCGGAGCAACTCTCTCTAAATATTCCTGCAGCCAGACAGAAATTCTCCTCCAAGTTATGCAATAACTGAGCTGACTTTCAAACTTACCCATATTACCTTGGACTGTGGGGCTTATTAGCTCTTCCTTGGGTCTTGAGCACTTGACAGACAGAAAGATCCCATCTAAGCACTATGTCTCAAGTTCTTTGATCAGCTATCATTCTAGAGTTTTTAGAGGTTTTCAAATAAAACTCAAAGCTTCCCATGTATGACACTCTCAAGTCTCTCAATATTTGTAGTATTTGTGGATTCTCACCAAGGCAGTGATGATGGTTGCCTTTCTTTTCATCCTATAACTAAAGCTTATGTGGAACTCATAGGTAAGGAAAAAAACTGAAAGAGCAAACTTGCAGTGCATATGTTGTTGAGTCAAACAATGGATCCATGGAGAAACGAGTCATGCAGTCGAATCAAGTTATATAGGTGGATGGATATGGTGGATATATGGTGGAAACTAATTCTACTCAGCTCCTTGAATGCTTCTCTCTCTGTTGAAACATTGAAGACTGGCCAGAGGTTATGGGCTATCTCTTTTCTTTTTCTTTCTTCTTTTTTTTAGGGAGTCGGGCATCTAAGTACCAATTGTTTTGCGCTGGGACACTTGTCCATTTTTCTTTTCTTCTCCCTTTTTCTCAAATATCTTTTTGCATAGCTCATAGCATCTTTTTGGCATTAATGGAATTAGAGAGATAACATAGGAACATGGAGCATTTATTGGGTGGCTAACCTCATGGAATATTTTTGGTGTTCTCTCCCAGAGTAGGAGGAAAACATTTTTGGAATGGATGTAAGTAGAATGGCATGTTGTTGCGCCTACTCCAGTGTAGAGCAGTGCATATGGAGGTGGATCTTGATTCAAGAGCATGACAAATTTCTCACCAGGGTCACAAAGGTTGACAAAACTTAATGCAAGACAAGCAGCATTTATGTGGGAGTTTAACTAGCCTATCTCATCATGTTTGGCTCTGGTGGGAATATAAGCTTTGTCATATAGGAACTCATCATGTTTTTGCATTTTTTTTCAAAAGATAAATCTCCAGAACTCTAGTGTCGCTTAGAACAAGATAGATAGCAGCTCAGACTTTCTCAATCTTATCAATCACGTACCTAGACATAGTTCAAGCGTATGCAACCCACAAGTTTTAGGCTCAGAGCAAACTCTCATGTCAAAACAGTTGGAGCTAAATCTTGGGAAAACTTTTGTCTAGACTCTAGGTATTTCAGAGGTGTTGTAATAGAGCAGCTTATCATCATTTCAATTCAATCATTCAAGAGCTTCCTTTTATTGACTCTAGACAGACAAACATTTTTATTTGATTTTTTATATATATATATTTTTAAAGACTCAAACTATAAAACTCAAAAGACTCTAAGGACTCTTAGAAAGCATGGACCTTCATGTGCCCACATATTTTTGGTATTTCTAGGTTTTCTTAGATACTATGGTGAACCTTCATGTGCTCACATATTTTTGGTATTTTCAATTTTTATGACTGACTCGATAATCGTGTAGGTACACTTACCTGGGTACCTAGAGGATGCCTTCCCCCAAGCTGGTTGTTGTCGTGGTTGAGCATTGAAGCTGAGCAGTCCTCTCGATGGAGCTCACGCTTGTGAGAGCTGGTGTAGCCAAGAATCTTCATCTCATCCTACCAGAAGTTGCTTCCTTCACACAGTGGTTAGCTGTATGCAAGAAGGTGCACTTCGAGTGATGAAGATGATGGTCCCTAGGTGGATTAGCTCTCAGAGTCATCCTGCAGCAAACATCTCACAAAACACCAAAACTCGTGGAACGGATTAGGATAAACAGTTAGTGGTTAGCCGTTCGTGGATTGGTTGCTGTGAGAGGTTTCAAAGGTTTGTTGTAGTGCATTCAAAGTGGCAGGATGCTCAATGATTATTTTTGGATTTTTCTTTTATCAAACCAAATTGAAATATATACTCTAATTTTTATTTTATTTTTATGCCACCACGGTGAACACTCCTGTAGCTTGCGCTATAGGCATGTCACATGGGGCTTTAAGGTTTTCCAAATGTTTTTGTGGTTTTCTATAAAGATGATAAAATTTAACCATAAATTAAAGAGTGCAAGAAAGTAAATGGATAACTACCATTGTTACCTTATGGCAAGGGTTCGGAGTTTAGAGTCCTCCGGACAAGACTTCTAGTCGTCTTCACTGCTGGGGTGCTTCATGGATCCTGAGGATGGGGACCCTAACATTGGATCTCCTGGTGATGATGACTCAGTTGAGGAGGTTACCTTTTCTTTCCATACCTTTGTAGACTGTTGCTTCGGTGCTGTAGATTCTTCCTTGATTTCCTCCTCCTCAACATTGCTCTTTTGAGAGCGATTCCTCTAGCGCTGACGTCTCCTCTTGGACTGGGTAAAAGCTGCTAATCTAGGAGAGTTATAATTTTTAAAATAATAGCGTACCTTCTCTCCTGGGAATTGGAAGTGGACTTGGCCTGATCCATTGTAGATGATCGCGTTGGTAGTGCTGAGGAACGGCCTTCCAAGTATGATCGGCGTCTCGTCTTCTTCTCCCATGTCCAGTATCGTGAAGTCGGTCGGGACGTAGTGGTCCTGGATCTTGACCATGATGTCTCTTGCTACTCCCTCCGGAAATCTTGTCGTATTGTCCGCCAGCTGCAGCTACATATAGGTAGGGTATAGAGGTGTATCGAATAATAGGTCATATACCTTTTTAGACATTATGTTGACAGCTGATCCGGTGTCGCAGAAGGCATTGTAGAATGAGCACTGTCCAATAGTGCAATCAATGGCTAGCGTGCCTGGATCCTCCTTCTTGGTTAGGAATGGTGAAGCTAGGAGGTGGTCATGCTTGTACTCAACAGCCTTGACTACTTGGACTTGCTTTCTCACTTGTCTTCTATTCTTGTTCTTTCTCTTCCCATTTGAATTCCTCTTGGTTCCTTCACTTGTTGGCTTGACTGGGAAGTAAGCTCCTCTTGGATCTATAGGAGCTTCAAGGGTCTTGTTCTTGAAACTGAACTTCTCTTTATTGCCCTTGATGGTGAAACAAATCTTGGCACTATCCGTGTAGATGACAGCCTTTGCAGTACTCAGGAATGGTCGGCCAAGAATGATAGGACTCTTGGGATCTTTGCCGGTATCCAGGACTGCAAAGTCTACAGGGACATATGATCTCCCGATTCGTATGCACACGTCATCTAAGATTCCCTTGGGGTACTTGATCGTCTGGTCTGTGAGCTGCAAACACATATCTGTGTACAACAAAGGTGCCCATAGAAAGACTTGGTCGAAGATTACCTTAGGCATGATGTTGACACTGGAGCCTAGATCACAGACAACTTCAGGGAAGTCATGCTGCCCAATAGAGATGGGAATCACAGGTCTCCCTGGATCTCCTCTCTTGGGTGGCATGGAGTCATCCTTCCATCCTGATGATGCTTCAACGTAGTAACCTGCATACACATCAACAAGATTCACGGTCTCGGGCTCTAGAGGTTGCCCTGGAATCTTACCTTCGTTGGTTGGTAGAACAGTGGCCGCCAGCTGGGCTAATTGTTGTTCTATCATTTTATTGAAGCTAAGCTGGTTCTTAACAGCAGAGGTAAAGCCATCCATTTTAATGTTTATGTTCTCTAGCATTTTATCATTGGATGCTACCTTCCTAGATAAAGTCTCCACAATTTTGTTTTGGTTGGAGATCACTTCTCTCAAAGGCAATTGAGCATAGTTATTGTAATTATTGCCTTGAAAGTTACCTTGGAAGTTACCTTGGTAGTTGGGCCTTTGCTGGTTCCATCCTTGATTCTGAGGACGATAGTTGTTGTTGTTGTTGTTGTTGATGAAGTTCACGTCCTCATGGGTCTCAGGACAGCTGTTGCCTGAGTGTCCCATATTGTCACATACTTCACAAGTCATGCATGCATCATTAATGCGCATGACATCTTGTCTTTGGCTTGTCTTGTCTTCCAGCTTCTTCATGAGCAGGTCTATCTTGGCAGACAGCATGTCTACCTCTTTGAGCTGGTGCATTCCTCCACTCCTCTTGCGGGTGGTTTGGCGCTCATCATTCCAATCTTGATTGGAGGCCATCTTCTCCATAAGAGCAGTAGCTTGTGGTATGGTCAGTGACATAAATGCACCTCCAGCAGCAGCATCAACATTATTGCGGGTGCTGTTGGTGAGCCCATGATAGAAAATTTGCATCAGGAGCTAATTCTCCATCCCATGATGAGGACATTCTGATATGTAGTCTTGAAACCGTTCCCAGGCCTCAGGGACTGACTCATCATGTTGTTGCTGGAAACTCGAGATCTTCCCCCTTAGGGCACTCGTCTTGCCCATAGGAAAGAATCTTGCTAGAAAAGCTGTGGAGCACTTGTCCCAAGTTGTATGTTGTCTTTGTTGGCGTAGAACCATTGCTTTGCCTTTCCCAATAGTGAGAATGGGAATAGACGGAGCAGAACGGTATCCTTTGGTACATCCTTCAGCTTGAAAGTGCTATAAATCTCTAGGAAGTGTTGAAGATGAGCGCTTGCATCCTCATGTGCTTTCCCATAGAACAGGTTGGCTTGCACCATGGTGATAAGAGCCGGCTTGAGCTCGAATCCATTCTCCCCAACTTTGACTTAGGTCCAGTGCGGATGTTGTTCGTGTTCGGAGCGGAGAACTCGCGCAGTGACTTATCAGCCATTTCTTCAAAAGCTGGTGCTAAGTTGCCCTCTTGTTGCTCTTCTTCTTCTCTTGTAGGAGCTTGCTCCTCCAAAGAACAAACCTCAGCAGTGGGTGTCCTGGACGGAGATTCAAAGATGTCCCTCACTTGCTGAAATTTCTTCCTTCGAAAGAGTTTCTCTGGATTTTTAACATAGTTATCTGGCAGATCAAAACCACTCATTCATTACCCTGCATAAGATTTCACAAAGATAGAAAACACAAGGATAAGCCTGCATTGAGTAGGGGTCTATGGTTTCCTCTATCTCATTAGTTTGTTAGGTCTATCGCTATCCTTTTGAATTGCCAATTGCCTTCCCCGGCAACGGCGCCAAAAATGCTTGTTGACACCTCTTAATGTTATCTCTAATAACGGCGCCAAAAATGCTAGAGTAGCGCACCGCCACAAGAATGCCAAGTTGTCATCCCCAGCATAACACTAAGGGGTGTGGTATTAAATCATGCCACCATCTAGAATATAGAAATGTATCCGCAAGCGCACAGATCAAATACCATTGTAGCATTTTACCCAGAGTATTACGGGTTGTCATTTATATTTTCCCAAAGGAAGGTCTACATGGCTGTGTAAAGGTAGTGTGTTGACCTAGAGTGTAACGAATAGGCATAACCATATCCTCACTACTCAATGCAGGGGTAAGTCACAAGATAAATGATAAGATAAGTGTATAATCATCGGCGTAAACAGATAGAGACTCCTAGCTATATCATTAGGGTTGCTAGTAGAACATCAAGAGATATTCCTGGGTTATTCCTAGCTACATGTCAATGCATATTATGGTTAGTGCAATACACCTAGTAATCATGGCTAAGGTTAGCATTACATCTATTCATAGTGGACATACTAGGGAAGTTTGAGAACATAGCACACCCTTCCGTCGTATACAAGCCCTACTATGCCTATAAACGGGGTTCGGATTACATAGGACTCAACAGGAATGTCACACCCGCGATCTACCAAACCTGGCCTATAGGGTGCATTCGCAGATAAACAACGTATAAGCACCACGCTTACACAATGTTTATCACTCACCTAACGATCAATTAGATGAGTGCTATACGAACCTATCGATAAACATAATGTTAATCTAGCTATACTAAGCATATAACCATAATAGACAAAGAACATAATAACTATGAATATAAATAAATAAGAATTCATCAATTCAATTGTAGCAATCATATAACTATACAATGAAAGAGAACAAAGGCGAGAGGAGGTAAGAACTATACCAAATCCAAGCTCTTGATGGCTCCGGAATCCAAGCCTACACTTGCCTCCCTCTAGTTCTAATCTAGCTATCTAGGCCCTAGCTAAGGAGCTCTGATTAGGGTTTCTAGCTGATGATCGGACTTCTGAATGAGAATGAATGAATGGGGGCCTCCTCCTGGGGGGTGCCTCTCCTTTATAGCCCCGGGCGATGATCGTGAGCCATCGGATCAAACCGAATTGAGGATTGAAGCGAACCGGGCGAACCGGGACCCGAGGGGGGGCCGGCTGGTCCCCGGCCCTAGGGGGGTGGCCTCCTCCCCCGGCCTGTAGCCGTGGTACCTTCTTCGTCTCTTCTAGATGAAATCGGTCAGTGTAAACCCTATGTCTACTTTGGTGTTCACATTTGCATCCTTTTCATGGCTAGTTGACGGTTGAATTAATACAATAGTGGCCGTCAACAGGGAGGCATGTCCCAGGAATTCTCCATCCACATCCACTTGACCTCCTGCACACAGTTGATGTTTCAACCCTCAGTCAGTACATCTAAGGCTAGCTTTTCACGCAAGATGAACTGCTTGATAGCCAGGCGTGGCACGATCCCATGAATGTCCTATATTTCACAAATCATTCTCGATGGACTATCAAGATGGTTGATAACAATTGGTAGTCCTTTTCAATATAATCTAAATTATTGTTGTAATAAATTTTTCAAATAAAAGGTGTGCTGGCTTAACTATAGTTTTATTATATTTGCGCTTTTATTGTAACACTTTGAGTGCAATATAGTTTTTCTTTATGGGATTGTCTATGTTCCTTCTTGGTATATATATAATTGGTGAAACGATCAATGCACCTTAGCATTAAAACAACCAAGATTTGATGCATTAGCGATTAGTATCTTGCCTGGCTACTAGATTGGTGGTTCACATGCAAAGAATGATTGCAGTCAACATTCCATATAGTACAATCACTAAACCACATGTACAAAAGAAATTTCCCTTGTGTCCACCATTTCCATATTTCGAAGGATATACCCATGTCACTAGATGAAGACATGGTCGCCCAATTTTGTTTATTGGGCTAGTACTACTAGTTAAATACCGCCGATAGAGTGGCCATAAGAAAATTATAGTTTTATAGCCTACATTATTGAGAAAATACATGGATGTTTCTCTACCATGGAAAGTGTTCATACTGACAACTCACCAAACATTATTTCAAAAATTGTTCCAAATTATTTGTCTATGTACAACATTTGGTAGGGTCATGTAGAGAAGCAATACTTTGTAAAACATGTCACGGAAATAACTACTTGGATTATTGCATATCCAGACTATACGCCTCTCAGATCCGCGCTGCCTCTTTCTTGATGAGTACTTTACTATGCACAAGTTTTTACCCATGTAATGGATTGTGGCAGTGAATGAAAAGCCACAAATCTCACTAGTGCTGAAGGCTAGGGATAGTGGAAAATCATTTGGCATAGAGAAACTGGTTTCCCCACATGGGAAAAGCTACACACAAATTTCACTTTAGTGTGTTACAATGGAACCAGCTAAAAGCCCCATAAGTCTAGAAGGAATGACTCTAAATGTGAGCATTAAGCAAGCACACATTGAGTGCTCGTTAAAAATAAATTAGTTAACTTGTTAGTGTGATTTCAAAGAAATGTGCTCGAACAATATCATTTGATTTTTAATGATTTCTCAAATTCTCCTATTGTCATGAGAAAGTAGGTCTCTTACAACCCATGCAGCTGATGTCATGATATAGAGCTATTGTAGTAGTTATGAACTCCACCCCAACAAAACAAAAAAGATGTCATTCTAATCATAGGGAAAATGCATATGAGGTGAAGCAATGGCTGAGGAGCACGATAAAGATTGATATGACTACGATAAGTTGCACATGATAGAATTTACGTTCGAAGTTTGAGGAGGATCAATTTTTCTAGATAAGGAGCCTACTGGCCACACGTGCAGTCATGGTTTGGTCTACAGATATACCGAAAACATTGTAAAACCATACATTGTTGCCGACAATCAACTTCAACTAAGCATTGGCATTTTTTGGCTTTGTCATTTTTTCTCCACCGACCCAAATAGGTTGAACCCATGCGTGGTTGCTACGGAAACAACAT
This sequence comes from Chrysopogon serrulatus, assembly GCA_015844335.1. NCBI lineage: Eukaryota > Viridiplantae > Streptophyta > Magnoliopsida > Poales > Poaceae > Chrysopogon > Chrysopogon serrulatus. The sequence continues at coordinate 88,695 of JADLZL010004239.1, forward strand.
CTTTAAGGTAAAGCAAAAGAAATGGAAAATTGGTGGGGAGTCAGGAAGGGCATGCACTTACCACCAAATGGTTGACCATGAAGCTCTCCTAGCCTCGCACCCACGCCTAATTAACATCCCCTCCATTGTATATAAAGGACGACAAGGTAGCACCACCAATAGACCGATCACCATCCAGTATGATTAAAATCAATCGGGACAACAATAATGGCTGAGAGAAGGAACTTGATAGGAGTTGTATACATAGTGACCCTCATCGTAGGGGCTGCATCAGTGCAAGCAGGAGAATTTGCTGACAAGACCAGCACGATCGTTGCCAAGACAAAAGATTGTAACAAGCAATGCGAGGAACAAGGGACGCCTACCGACATCAACAGCTGCAAGGAGAAGTGTATCCTCACCGAGCACTCTTCTTATGCGGTCCTCAGGGCGGATGCCTGCCGTAAGGATTGTGATAAGGTGAAGAATGACCTGTCCGCCTTCAAATTGTGCGACGAGGAATGCCGTAAGAAGTATGAGGCTAGGGTGTTACAGATCATGAAAGGTGAAAATCTGTAGGGAGGCATGTCCTAGGAATTCTCCATCCACATCCACATGACCTGCTGCACATAGTTGATGTTTCAACCATCAATCAGTAATCTAAGGCTAGCTTTTCACGCAAGATGAACTACTTGATAGCCAAGCATGGCACGATCCCATGAATGTCCTATATTTCACAAATCATTCTCGATGGACTATCAATTTGGTTGATAACAATTGGTAGTCCTTTTCAATATAATCAAAATTATTGTTGTAATAAAATTTTCAAATAAAAGGGGTGCTGGCTTAACTATAGTTTTATTATATTTGCGCTTTTTATTGTAACACTTTGAGTACAATATAGTTTTTCTTTATGGGATTGTCTATGTTCCTTCTTCGTATATATATTATTGGTGAAACGATCAATTCACCTTAGCATTAAAACAACCAAGATTTGGTGCATTAGCGATTAGTATCTTGCCTGGCTACTAGATTGGTGGTTCACATGCAAAGAATGATTGCAGTCAACATTCCATATAGTACAATCACTAAACCACCTGTACAAAAGAAATTTCTCTTGTGTCCACCATTTCCATATTTCGAAGGATATACCCATGTCACTAATTGAAGACATGGTTGCCCAATTTTATTTATTTGGCTAGTACTACTAGTTAAATACCACCGATAGAGCGGCCATAAGAAAATTGTAGTGTTACAGCCTACATTGTTAAGAAAATACACGGATGTTTCTCTACCGTGGAAAGTGTCCATACTGACAACTCACCAAACATTAGCTCAAAAATTGTTCCAAATTATTTGCCTATGTACAACATTTGGTAGGGTCATGTAGAGAAGCAATACTTTGTAAAACATGTCATGGAAATAACTACTTGGATTATTGCATATGATCCAGACTATACGCCTCTCAGATCCGCGCTGCCTCTTTCTTGATGAGTACTTTACTATGCACAAGTTTTTACCCATGTAATGGATTGTGGCAGTGAATGGAAAGCCACAAATCTCACTAGTGCTGAAGGCTAGGGATAGTGGAAAATCATTTGGCATAGAGAAACTGGTTTCCCCACATGGGAATAGCTAGACACAAATTTCACTTTAGTGTGTTACAATGGAACCAGCAAAAAGCCCCATAAGTCTAGAAGGAATGACTCTAAAAGTGAGCATTAAGCAAACACACATCGCGTGCCCGTTAAAAATAAATTAGTTAACTTGTTAGTGTGATTTCAAAGACATGTGCTCGAACAATATCCTTTGATTTTTAATGATTTCTCGAATTCTCCTATTGTCATGAGAAAGTAGGTCTCTTACAACCCATGCAGCTGATGTCATGATATAGAGCTATTGTAGCAGCTATGAACTCCACCCCAACAATACAAAAAAGATGTCATTCTAATCATAGGTAAAATGCATGAGGTGAAGCAATGGCGGAGCAGCACGATAAAGATTGATATGACTACGATAAGTTGCACATGATAGAATTTACATTTAAAGTTTGAGGAGGATCAATTTTTCTAGATAAGGAGCTGGGCGGCCACGTGCAGTCATGGTTTGGTCTACAGATATACCAAAAACATTGTAAAACCACACATTGTTGCCAACAATCAACTTCAACTAAGGATTGGCATTTTTTGGCTTTGTCATTTTTTCTCCACTGACAAAATAGGTTGACCCCATGCATGGTTGCTACGGAAACAACATCTTTAAGGTAAAGCGAAAGAAACGGAAAATTGGTGGGGAGTCAGGAAGGGCATGCACTTGCCACCAAATGTTTGACCATGAAGCTCTCCTAGCCTCACACCCACGCCTAATTAGCATCCCCTCCATTGTATATAAAGGACGACAAGGTAGCTCCACCAATAGACCCATCACCATCCAGTACGATTAAGATCGATAGGAACAATAATAATGGCTGAGAGAAGGAACTTGATAGGAGTTGTATACATAGTGACCCTCATCCTAGGGGCTGCATCAGTGCAAGCAAGAGAATTTGCTGACAAGACCAGCACGATCATTGCCAAGACAAAGGATTGTAACAAGCAATGCTAGGAACAAGGGATGCCTACCGAAATCAACAGCTGCAAGGAGAAGTGTATCCTCACCGAGCACTCTTCTTATGCGGTCCTCGGGGCGGATGCCTACCGTATGGATTGTGAAAAGGTGAAGAATGACCCGTCCGCCTTCAAATTGTGCGACGAGGAATGCTATAAGAAGTATGAGGCTAGGGTGTTACAGATCATGAAAGGTGAAAATCTGTAGGGAGGCATGTCCCAATAATTCTCCATCCACATCCACTTGACCTTCTGCACACAGTTGATGTTTCAACCATCAGTCAGTACATCTAAGGCTAGCTTTTCATGCAAGATGAACTACTTGATAGCCAAGCGTGGCAGGATCCCATTAATGTCCTTATATTTCACAAATCATTCTCGATGGATTATCAAGTTGGTTGATAACAATTGGTAGTCCTTTTCAATATAATCAAAATTATTGTTGTAATAAATTTTTTTCAAATAAAAGGTGTGCTGGCTTAACTATAGTTTTGTTATATTTGCGCTTTTTATTGTAACACTTTGAGTGCAATATAGTTTTTCTTTATGGGATTGCCTATGTTCCTTCTTGGTTTCTATATAATTGGTGAAACGATCAATGCACCTTAGCATTAAAAGAACCAAGATTTGGTGCATTAGCGACTAGTATCTTGCCTGGCTACTAGATTGGTGGTTCGCATGCAAAGAATGATTTCAGTCAACATTCCATATAGTACAACCACTAAACCCACTGCATAAAAAGAAATTTCTCTTGTGTCCACCATTTCCATATTTCGAAGGATATACCCATGTCACTAATTGAAGACATGGTTGCCCGATTTTGTTTATTGGGCTAGTACTACTAGTTAAATACCGCTGATAGAGTGGCCATAAGAAAATTGTAGTGTTACAGCCTACATTCTTGAGAAAATACACAGATGTTTCTCTACCGTGGAAAGTGTTCATACTGACAACTCACCAAACATTAGTTCAAAAATTGTTCCAAATTCTTTGCCTATGTACAATATTTGGTAGGGACGTGTAGAGAAGCAATACTTTGTAAAACATGTCATGGAAATAACTACTTGGATTATTGCATATGATCAAGACTATACGCCTCTCAGATCCGCGCTGCCTCTTTCTTAATGAGCAGTTTACTATGCACAAGTTTTTATCCATGTAATGGATTGTGGCAGTGAATGAAAAGCAACAAATCTCACTAGTGCTGAAGGCTGGGGATAGTGGAAAATCATTTGGCATATAGATACTAGTTTCCCCACATGGGAAAAGCAACACACAAATTTCACTTTAGTGAGTTAAAATGGAACCAGCTAAAAGCCCCATAAGTCTAGAAGGAATGACTCTAAAAGTGAGCATTAAGCAAACACACATTGAGTGCTCGTTAAAAATAAATTAGTTAACTCGTTAGTGCGATTTCAAGGACATGTGCTCGAACAATATCCTTTGATTTTTAATGATTTCTCGAATTCTCCTATTGTCATGAGAAAGTAGGTCTCTTACAACCCATGCAGCTGATGTCATGATATAGAGCTATTGTAGCAGTTACGAAGTCCACCCCAACAAAACAAAAAAGATGTCACTCTAATCATAGGGAAAATGCATGAGGTGAAGCAATGGCGGAGGAGCACGATAAAGATTGATATGACTACGATAAGTTGCACATGATAGAATTTACATTTAAAGTTTGAGGAGGATCAATTTTTCTAGATAAGGAGCCTGCTGGCCACACGTGCAGTCATGGTTTGGTCTACAGATATACCAAAAACATTTTAAAACCACACATTGTTGCCAACAATCAACTTCAACTAAGGATTGGCATTTTTTGGCTTTGTCATTTTTTCTCCACTAACAAAATAGGTTGACCCCATGCATGGTTGCTACGGAAACAACATCTTTAAGGTAAAGCGAAAGAAACGGAAAATTGGTGGGGAGTCAGGAAGGGCATGCACTTGGCACCAAATGTTTGACCATGAAGCTCTCCTAGCCTCACACCTACGCCTAATTAACATCCCCTCCATTGTATATAAAGGACGACAAGGTAGCTCCACCAATAGACCCATCACCATCCAGTATGATTAAGATCGATAGGAACAACAATAATGGCTGAGAGAAGGAACTTGATAGGAGTTGTATACATAGTGACCCTCATCCTAGGGGCTGCATCAGTGCAAGCAAGAGAATTTGCTGACAAGACCAGCACGATCGTTGCCAAGACAAAGGATTGTAACAAGCAATGCTAGGAACAAGGGATGCCTACCGAAATCAATAGCTGCAAGGAGAAGTGTATCCTCACCGAGCACTCTTCTTATGCGGTCCTCGGGGCGGATGCCTACCGTAAGGATTGTGATAAGGTGAAGAATGACCCGTCCGCCTTCAAATTGTGCGACGAGGATTGCTATAAGAAGTATGAGGCTAGGGTGTTACGGATCATGAAAGGTGAAAAATCTGTAGGGAGGCATGTCCCAATAATTCTCCATCCACATCCACTTGACCTTCTGCACACAGTTGATGTTTCAACCATCAGTCAGTACATCTAAGGCTAGCTTTTCATGCAAGATGAACTACTTGATAGCCAAGCGTGGCACGATCCCATTAATGTCCTATATTTCACAAATCATTCTCGATGGATTATCAACTTGGTTGATAACAATTGGTAGTCCTTTTCAATATAATCAAAATTATTGTTGTAATAAATTTTTTTCAAATAAAAGGTGTGCTGGCTAAACTATAGTTTTGCTGTATTTGCGCTTTTTATTGTAACACTTTGAGTGCAATATAGTTTTTCTTTATGGGATTGTCTATGTTCCTTCTTGGTATCTATATAATTGGTGAAACGATCAATGCACCTTAGCATTAAAAGAACCAAGATTTGGTGCATTAGCGACTAGTATCTTGCCTGGCTACTAGATTGGTGGTTCGCATGCAAAGAATGATTTCAGTCAACATTCCATATAGTACAACCACTAAACCACCTGTACAAAAGAAATTTCTCTTGTGTCCACCATTTCCATATTTTGAAGGATATACCCATGTCACTAATTGAAGACATGGTTGCCCGATTTTGTTTATTGGGCTAGTACTACTAGTTAAATACCGCCGATAGAGTGGCCATAAGAAAATTGTAGTGTTACAGCCTACATTGTTGAGAAAATACACGGATGTTTCTCTACCGTGGAAAGTGTTCATACTGACAACTCACCAAACATTAGTTCAAAAATTGTTCCAAATTATTTGCCTATGTGCAATATTTGGTAGGGACGTGTAGAGAAGCAATACTTTGTAAAACATGTCATGGAAATAACTACTTGGATTATTGCATATGATCAAGACTATACGCCTCTCAGATCCACGCTACCTCTTTCTTAATGAGCAGTTTACTATGCACAAGTTTTTATCCATGTAATGGATTGTGGCAGTGAACGAAAAGCAACAAATATCACTAGTGCTGAAGGCTGGGGATAGTGGAAAATCATTTGGCATAGAGAAACTAGTTTCCCCACTTGGGAAAAGCTACACACAAATTTCACTTTAGTGAGTTACAATGGAACCAGCTAAAAGCCCCACAAGTCTAGAAGGAATGACTCTAAAAGTGAGCATTAAGCAAACACACATTGAGTGCTCGTTAAAAATAAATTAGGTAACTCATTAGTGTGATTTCAAAGACATGTGCTCGAACAATATCCTTTGATTTTTAATGATTTCTCGAATTCTCCTATTGTCATGAGAAAGTAGGTCTCTTACAACCCATGCAGCTGATGTCATGATATAGAGCTATTGTAGCAGTTATGAACTCCACCCCAACAAAACAAAAAAGATGTCACTCTAATCATAGGGAAAATGCATGAGGTGATGCAATGGCTGAGGAGCACGATAAAGATTGATATGACTACGATTAGTTGCACATGATAGAATTTACGTTCAAAGTTTGAGGAGGATCAATTTTTCTAGATAAGGAGCCTGCTGGCCACACGAGCAGTCATGGTTTGGTCTATAGATATACCAAAAATATTGTAAAACCATACATTGTTGCCAACAATCAACTTCAACTAAGCATTGGCATTTTTTTGGCTTTGTCATTTTTCCTCCACTGACAAAATTGGTTGACCCCATGCATGGTTGCTACGGAAATAACATCTTTAAGGTAAAGCGAAAGAAACGAAAAATTGGTGGGGAGTAAGGAAGGGCATGCACTTGCCACCAAATTGTTGACCATGAAGCTCTCCTAGCCTCACACCTACGCCTAACTAACATCCCCTCCATTTTATATAAAGGACGACAAGGTAGCTCCACCAATAGACCCATCACCATCCAGTATGATTAAGATCGATAGGGACAACAATAATGGCTAAGAGAAGGAACTTGATAGGAGTTGTATACATAGTGACCCTCATCCTAGGGGCTGCATTAGTGCAAGCAGGAGAATTTGCTAACAAGACCAGCACGATCGTTGCCAAGACAAAGGATTGTAACATGCAACGCGAGGAACAAGGGACGCCTACCGACATCAACAGCTACAAGGAGAAGTGTATCCTCACCAAGCACTCTTCTTATGCGGTCCTCGGGGCGGATGCCTGCCGTAAGGATTGTGATAAGGTGAAGAATGACCCGTCCGCCTTCAAATTGTGCGATGAGGAATGCCGTAAGAAGTATGAGGCTAGGGTGTTACAGATCATGAAAGGTGAAAATCGGTAGGGAGGCATGTCCTAGGAATTCTCCATCCACATCCACTTGACCTCCTGCACACAGTTGATGTTTCAACCATCAGTCAGTACATCTAAGGCTAGCTTTTCATGCAAGATGAACTACTTGATAGCCAAGCATGGCACGATCCCATTAATGTCCTATATTTCACAAATCATTCTCGATGGACTGTCAAGTTGGTTGATAACAATTGGTAGTTCTTTTCAATATAATCAAAATTATTGTTGTAATAAATTTTTCAAATAAAAGGTGTGCTGGCTTAACTATAGTTTTATTATATTTGCGCTTTTTATTGTAACACTTTGAGTGCAATATAGTTTTTCTTTATGGGATTGTCTATGTTCCTTCTTGGTATATATATATAATTGGTGAAAATATCAATGCACCTTAGCATTAAAACAACCAAGATTTGGGGTATTAGCGACTAGTATCTTGCCTGGCTACTAGATTGGTGGTTCGCATGCAAAGAATGATTTCAGTCAACATTCCATATAGTACAATCACTAAACCACCTATACAAAAGAAATTTCTCTTGTGTCCACCATCTCCATATTTCGAAGGATATACCCATGTCACTAATTGAAGACTTGGTTGCCCGATTTTGTTTATTGGGCTAGTACTACTAGTTAAATACCGCTGATAGAGTGGCCATAAGAAAATTGTAGTGTTACAGCCTACATTGTTGAGAAAATACATGGATGTTTCTCTACTGTGGAAAGTGTTCATACTGACAACTCACCAAACATTAGTTCAAAAATTGTTCCAAATTATTTGCCTATGTACAACATTTGGTAGGGACGTGTAGAGAAGCAATACTTTGTAAAACATGTCATGGAAATAACTACTTGGATTATTGCATATGATCAAGACTATACGCCTCTCAGATCCACTTTGCCTCTTTCTTAATGAGCAGTTTACTATGCACAAGTTTTTATCCATGTAATGGATTGTGGCAGTGAATGAAAAGCAACAAGTCTCTCTAGTGCTGAAGGCTGGGAATAGTGAAAAATCATTTGGCATAGAGAAACTAGTTTCCCCACATGGGAAAAGCTACACACAAATTCCACTTTAGTGAGTTACAATGGAACCAGCTAAAAGCCCCATAAGTCTAGAAGGAATGACTCTAAAAGTGAGCATTAAGCAAA